>VYXF01012901.1:530766-548287 GCA_013397295.1 Polioptila caerulea | reverse complement strand
CAGCAGAAGCAGTCCCCTGGCCCAGCAGGAGCTGTGACCCTGGCCCAGCAGGAGCAGATCCCATGGCCAGCAGGAGCAGTCCCCTGGCCAGCAGGAGCAGTCCCCTGGCCAGCAGGAGCAGTCCCCTGGCCAGCAGGGGCTGTGACCCTGCAGTGCAGCTCTGCACAGCCCCTGGCACTCCCGTGGGCACCGAGCCGAGCTCGAGGCTGTGGCGTGCCCTCGCTGCAGAGCTGGGCAGAGCCCTGCATGCAGAGCATTGCCAGCAAAGGAGAGCCTTTTCCTCTCCATCCTGCACTGGTGAGGCCACCCCAGGAGCACTGTCCCCAGTTCTGGGCTCTTCAGTACAGGAGGAAGGTGCTGGATGTGCTGGAGGGTCCAGTGGAGGATCGGGAAGAGGATGAAGGGACTGGAGCACCTCCCGTGTGAGGAGGGCTGATAAGGGCTGGCACGATTTCCCCTGAAGGAGAGAAGGCTCAGGGGGATCTTAGCAACCTATCCAAATACCTGACAGGAGGGTGCAAATGCCAAGTGGTGCCAGGTAGCAGGATTAGAGCAAATGGAACATCTGCTTCCATCTGAACATTTGGAAACCCTTTTTTTCCCTGGTGAGGGTGGCTGAACGTTTGAGTGTCCATCCATGCAGATACTCCAAAGGCCCCTGCACAGAGCGATGGACAGCCTGCTCCAGGTGACTCTGGGCAGGGTCATTTGACCTCCAGAGGGTCCCTTCCAACCTCATGGGGCCGTGAGATTATGATATGTGAATCTGACATCAGGACTGTTGTACGATAAATGGTAGGCAGAGTTTTCTTCTCTTATTTAATCTCTGGAAATAGGTAACGGTTTTGCTAAATGTTCCAATCAAATGTTATTTGGCATTCAAATTAGAAGTTGGTGATAAATCTCTGTAAGGATTATTAATGCTCAGCATGTGTATCCTATTATGCTTCTGACTGTATTTTAACATATTTTAGCTTTTAAACATGCTCTATGTGCTGCAGAAACATGACTTTCTTGGATGAGCTTGCTGCTTTCTGAGCCTCCAGATGATAGCAGTGATTCCAAGTCCCTCAGGGGCAGTTATGCAAGTCTTATTAACCATGAGCAGTAATAAATAGTCTTAATGCATGCAACCAGCTGGAATCCTGAAGAAAATCATTCTGGGTATTCCTGCCTTAAACTGATAAGAACGACTGAGATTCCTTTATATATGTGCCAGATTTAAATAAATTGATAAAATGTTAGTCACAGCACCAGGAGTTCTCCACAGAATGCAGGACCCTCAAAAAATCTTGTGGTGAAGCTGCTGTGGTATTTGGAGCTGCTGTGGTGTTTGGAGCTGCTGTGGTGTTTGGAGCTGCTGTGGTGTTTGGAGCTGCTGTGGTGTTTGGAGCTGCTGTGGTGTTTGGAGCTGCTGTGGTGTTTGGAGCTGCTGTGGTGTTTGGAGCTGTTGTGGTATTTGGAGCTGTTGTGGTATTTGGCGCTGTTGTGATATTTGCTGCAGCTGCACCTTCTCCTCTAGGCCATGCACGTTGTGTTTCCAGTCACCTTGAATTCCAGGATGGACTCTCTGACAGTTTAGCTTGGAACAACTCAGAATTAGTCTGATGGACCTTAGAAACTGCAGCAGACAGAATTTGTGAGCAAACTGCAGGAAAGAGCTTTAGGAGCCAAACTCTGTAAGGAGCATGAGGGAATCCCTATGTTGCTTCTTGTTCCAGTTGTCCTCTGTTTGTCAAGAACTACAGCTGAATTTTTCTTAATTTGCATATATTTCTTAGGTATAAAGGGGGAAATATGGTCGTGGTTTCAAGGCTCATCAGCTTTCCAGCTGTTTTGAAGAGTTGAGGAAGTAGTTTGCAAAAACTGTGTGGAGCAGGGAGCAGTAGGTTTCAGGTTAGCTGCAGGTGTCTTCAGTTTTAATAATACAAAGCAAACCTGAAAGTCCCCTTTAGTTGCTATTTTAGCTCAATGTATTCACCCTTGGGATGCATTCAATCAAGGCAAGATTTTAGAACACTGAGCAAAATTATAGCACTTGGATATTTATTTTCGCAAAAGGTTTCTGCTGGTTTAACTTAAGTTTTGGTGGTAAAGAGTGCATTATTAGAGCTTCACATTATGCCTAATTAAATATTTATGTTAAAGTTAGAGTTTATGTACCTGCATAAAAGGAACAATTGAAAACAGTCTTTTTCTGGCTTAGTCAGTCAATACCTACCAAGAGAGCATCCATGGGGAAGAAGGGAAGTTGCAGTTTCATCCACTGCTTCTTCCTTTATCAGTTGATGGTTGGACTGAAGGGCTGAAGGACAGGCCTTGGACCACGGGGCTTGCATTGGAGCAGGGTCCCAGGAAGCAGAGTGGAATAAGAAAATGTGGGAAGTTCCCCCAGCTCTGCTTAGGGACAGCTGAGACTGTCACACCTTTAACCCTGGGTGATGTGGGAAAGGGGAGCCGAGCATCAGAGATTAGCTGATGCTAGGAATAATTTATATTTATGTAATTTTTTGGAATAATTTATCCGTGTTAGTAATGAGACTTTTCCATATGCATATTGGCAAGGAGGTTGCTTCAAGTCCTGTAATGAGACTGCAGTTTGGACTATCTGGCTGAAAAAACACTGTTAAGTACCAGCATGTTCCTGGGTCTATTTAAAGGATGCATTTTCTGTTGCAAGGTTCTGAGTAGCGAAGTGCCAAAGACATGTGACAACATACTGAGGGAAGTTATTCCTGACCTGCACTGGGTGAAGCTCAGCAGTTATGACTAACACTGCCAGGGTCTCCAAAGGTGTGTGGAACAGCCAGTCCATGCTTGAAAGGTCACCCTTCCCTGCCTTCCTCTGGATTTTTAAATTTTTACAGTTATTTTCCATTCAGGTTGGAAAATGAAAGCTGTTATGCCATTTGTTTTTAATTATTGTAAAAAGGAAAAAATACTGTGAGCAATTTCTAAGGAAAATAATTTACAGCAGTCGACACATTTTGTGTCAATGAGTACTTCTAATGTTATTAGAAGTGGTTGGTTTATCTTGACAGTGGTAACATACTCAGTAGGAATATGTACCACTGCCAAGTTACAAATGCATTGCTTTGCCATGTTGCCAACTTTTCATTTCAAGCTTTCAGTGGGAACAAATCCCTTTTTCCCAGCAGTGCGACCAAAGAAAAGTTTTGAACCTCAGTGTGAGGAATGTAATGTGAGGGTGCTCAGGTCGTGATGCAGTGTGACATCCAAATGTGTGCCTGTAGGACTGCACAGCCACAATCACTTTGTGTAATTATGCTAATGTGATGTATTAAACTTTCATGAATTGGTGTTTAGCTAAACTCATAGCACCATTAAAAAAGACTTGGAAACTAAGCAGTCAAGTACTGCATCAGCACTGGCTGGCCAACTTGCAAGCTCCCTCTCCTCCTAATAGATTGGTGAGAGAGACTAGAAAAGTTTGTAAAGCTCATTATTACAAAAATAAATTGAAATTCTGTCACTCCTTATTTCCTCTCCCTGTTCTCATCTGGGCAGCACCTTCCAGTCATGGCTCCCAGTATAGCTTGCAAATGGCAGAACAGCAGCAGCAACCTCCTAAACCACTTTAACCTTTACAACTGTGTTTGTTTGGAGAAGGCAACCATTCCATTTTCTGCTGCTCACAGAATATTACGGTTGCAGACAGAGGAAACAGAAGGAATGGCCAACAACTAGAATGTGAAAATGTTGAAAAGGTCAATATGGCATGGTTTAGGACTGTCTGTATGCTTTCTTCTCAGCAGGTGACAAGTGACCAAATACCAATAAACTATATATTATGTATACATTTTTAAATATCAATACAAAAACTGTCTCAACAGTCAGCTTACGTGGCACTGTTTCCAGTCAGGATTCTGGTTGTTGATACCCAGAAGTTACTAAATTTAATAAAGTCATTTTGATTTCTTTACTGCTGTGGGGTTTACTGCCACTCCATTCTCGTTGCACATGCATGTTTTTATTTGGCAGATGTGGCATTGTAGCAAACACTTTTGGGGATTGCTTTTGAGAGCAGGCATGGGGTTCCACTCAGCATTGATGGACACGGACAGCACCCTAAGGTGTCCCTCTGCAGCAAGGGTCACTTGTATCTAAAGGATACCTGATGCCTCTCAGGCTGGGAAGGCTTTAGTCTCTCTGAATAATGTGCCTGGCCACTGACCTGGTTATTCACATCACAATGCTTTTGCTTTGTTTTCCAAGCTCAGTCTCTTGAACAGTGAAATATTTCCTTTTCTGTGCATGGTGGTCTGTGAAAACAATTTACTTCCTTTATTGTGGCAGTTATCTTTCTTTTTGTTTAGAGATGGTGCTTTCCTCCAGGTGAAAACTGTCCTGGAACTATGAGCATCTATTTTCCAATGATTAAAGTGTGATCCCACCAAAGTTTAACATTTGTAACTTTGAATTCTAATGCTAAATTTTGTCTTCCAACCTTGTATTTGCAACAGACAGAAAAAGACACCTTCAGGAGGCAGTTTGTTGCATTTCTCTGAGGTTTCTGTCTCCTTTCACTGGTGTGGGGTGGGGCTAAAGCAGGAGCAGTGCTCTTCCTGGACCTTTTGGGATGATTCTAAGCACACGAGAGTGCTTTGTGTCACACAGTGTGAGGGTGGCACAGTAAGGAAGGAAGGAGATGGTGTTTTGGACACCTTAAAGCCAATGGGCATAGAACATGTTTGTAGAGTCCTAATTTTTATTGCTCTGGATTCTTTTAAACCTAGTAGCCTGAAACAGTTGTTAATTAGTGGCTGTTACTCCTTTAGCTGTTCAGTCTCTGAGAGAACAGGAAGCATTAGATTCTGTAATTAGTTCCATGTCACTTAATCAGTTTACAGCAGCGCGTATCGTGGGAAAGTTTATTGCTCCCTTCCAGTTAGCAAAGCAGTCCTCTGACAATGTGAAGGTCTCTGATGCATAAAGAATGAATCCTTTCTTCTCAATGGACTGTATCCAACCCTGCCAAAGTGCTGACTTTATTTTGGATGTGTGACCCTTTACCTCCTTCAGTGTCTGCTCGCTTCTGTGTTGAGATGAAACAAGAACAAAGCCCCAATAAGAGAAGGTCATGAAATGCAGATGGTCTTCTATTTAAATACAAACATCTGAGACAGGAACCCAGCTCCTACCAGGGAGACCGTGTTGTCAGAGGAGAGGTTACCTTGGTGACAGGGTCACTTTGGGAGTGATGGGGCAGCCCGTGGTGGCACAGCCTCCAAGGTGATGGAGGAGCAGCAGGTCAGTCCCTCACACTTCTCTCTGACTTCACTCAGCACAAGGTGAGCTACTGCAGGAGTTTCAGAAACCTGGCTTTCTGAATACAAATGGTCTGTGTGAATTGTCAAGGGCATGGAGGACTTCACACTCCAGAAATTATCATCAAAGATTTTTTAAATTATTATTTTAAGAGGGCAGGACTATTTCTGAAGCTCATTGGTGGCTTGCTCGTAGCACCAACTGTGTGCTCCCTGAGAAGGACCAGAGACCATAGGTGTGCCCAAGGGAGGTGCAGGGTGCAGCCCAGAGTGCAGCACAGCTGAACTGGCAGAGGGCTCTGGCTCAGGGCCCCTGGTGCTGGCAGGAGTCCTCCAGGGTTGTGTCTGGCAACCTGGAGAGGAGCTGAAGCATTTGGCAGTGAGCTCATGACAGGCCAGCAGTGTGCTCCATCAGTTCATCCCATTTCTCCAGAAGCTCAGGAAGCCAGAGGAAGCCTTGGAAGCTCTTGAGGTTGCTCTGGTGCCCAGTGTGCTGGGTGTGCTCTAAGGCAGAGAAAGGCAAAGGCTGTGGAGAAGTTGCTAAGCACAGCTGGCAGACTGAGTGATTCTTCATCCTTACAGGATGAGTGAGAGAGATGGAGATAGAACACACAGAGACTGGAGTGGGGTGATTAAAGCTGCATGGGAAAAAACCAACCCCTTCAAAGGATAGTTCTTATATCAGGAACAAAGTTTTGTAATCAATAATTTACACTCTTCCAGCTTGCTCCATTTTTTTCATACTGTGAGAAAAATTAAACAGGGATACTAACAGGCAATCAACTTAAAGCAGATAAATCAATTCGGCACTGTAATTAACAGGTAGATCTTAATCACTCCT
The DNA here is from genome assembly GCA_013397295.1 of Polioptila caerulea. Lineage (NCBI taxonomy): Eukaryota > Metazoa > Chordata > Aves > Passeriformes > Certhiidae > Polioptila > Polioptila caerulea. The sequence continues at coordinate 542,158 of VYXF01012901.1, read as the reverse complement.
TATGGTTCTCTTCTACCTCTTTTGATTTGCTTTCCCAAGCCATCAGTTTTGTCTATTGCTGTTTGACTGCTGGGCCCTGTAACAAATTCACTGCCATGCTGAAGGCACTGTGCTCTTGCAGGATTTTCAGCCAGGTAGACTCGTTGTGTTCTCTTGGTAATTAGCACGGCTGCTAACCAGGCTGCAGTCTAAACTGCTCGGCTGGGAGCTAATGAGCCCGTGTAGTGCTGTCATTCTGTATTCAGTGCTCGGGTCTGGGCCTGCTCTCAGTCACAGGAAGACACCTCTGTTCCATTTTGGGGGCAGCGTTCTGCAGAAGTGTAAACCACACCACCTCCTCTCTGCAAGACTGCATGTCTGCCTGCAGTGCCGAGAGAGCCCAGCCTGTGACTCTGTTAGTGAGGAAAGGATGTTCTTGATACTTTTCTCAGTCCTCCTCACCCATCACCTCAGGCAAAACTAACCTACTCCTCCACAATCCTCTCGTTAAATGAAGATATTGCAGAAAAAGCAAACATTCTTTAGGTACTGCTAAATTATTCTAGGCTGCTCTTAATTTTGAAGGTCTATTTCCTTTTTGTGCTGGAATTAGTGATGTAGTTTAAAAAATCCCCTCCTGGGATCTACTTAACTAGTGTCATGAATATTTATTTTTCAATGACGTTGGAAGGTAATGGCCATGATTGCAAAGACCTCAAATGTGTTTGAAACTGTCTATTTTCACCCCTATGCTTTTAAAAATAAAAGAGTCTACTCTTTCTCCAAGTGATCTGCCACTGTTATCCCAGTTGTAAAGATGGTAGTCTCCAAAATGGCATTTAACAAAACTGCTAAAGCAAGATAATAAGATAACAATTTATTGCTGAAGTGCTAATTGATATTTTGTAAAGCTATAACTTCCCTGCATAAGCACTTTAGTCAGATTCTAATTAAATACGTAGACATTCTCTTGCAAATTTAATTTAATAACAACATCTATTGTTTTCAGTCATTGCTTGTTCATTATGTTCATGTCTGTAAGAACAAATGGCATGAGGGAGGGCTAAGAGAACAGCAACACGAAGAAAAGAGCAAATATAGGGGTTTTTAAGGTAATTCTATCAAAATGAACATCTTTTATTCTAATGCATAGGAAAAATAAACATTACCATGTAAAAGAATTCCCAACTTTTTCCCTTTTGTATGCTCAGCCTGAGTTTCTGTATCCCTGTCTCAGAGCTTCTGAACAGGTGGAGAAATTGCTATGAAGGCCCCTGAGAGGCAAGTAAATAAGTAAAATGTTGATTTAAGTAAAACTTGTGAGGATTGATTAAATGTCCACACTTATTGTAGGTTAGAATGTCTGCATATAGACTTTTGTGCTGGTTTTAAAATTTAAAAACAATTATGGCCTTGTATAGCAAAATAAGAATCTTTTAAAGAAGTAGATAAAAAATTTTTAATAATGATTATGTAATAGCTGAAGAGGGATCTTAATGCTTAGCCCACCTAAACATTGTTGGGCTGTGTCTTAGGGAGTTTTTTTTGCTATTTCTTGAATATTTAAGGAACATAGGAAAGCAAAATATGCTGCTTTGAAATGTCACTTTTTCACCACGTTTGTAATATTTTTTTTATTCTGTGGCAGCTTGGGTTGATGGCAATAACACAGATCTAAATGGTAGCTGTTGACAGGTGTGTGTTTAAGTTTTATAATCATATTTTCACAATACTTTTAGACTCTCTTCCTTAGTAAAGGTGACTTTTGATGTTATACAAGACTGCTAATAATTTGTTTTTGAGGTTGCATACTAAACACAGCAGTGGAATGCCTTTGTAAGCCTATTTGCAAGGGAAAGAGGCTTTAAATTTTCTTATGGCATAATTACTGAAAACATTGGGAAACTTCAAATATGAGTTGGGTACCTTCATGTGGATTGAGATAGACTAGATTGATTTGGCCTTTGAAAGAGAAAATACTGCTTTTAGGCAGCTGTGTAGTCTTTCTTTCCCCTGCTGTGCTTTCTCTCTGCTCTGTGCTGGTATCATGGCTGGAGCTGTGGCTGCTCCTGCAGGAGCCTCCCAGGCTGGCAGGATCTCCTGCCCGTGCCATGGAATGGCTGCTCTGCCCTCTGAGTGCCCTTTCTCTGCTGTGAGCTGCTGCAGCACCTTCCTGCTCCGTGCACACCCTCCATCCCCTCTGGTGGGGAGCACGTTTGAGGCTCTTCGGGGTCTCCTGCATCTCTGGAGCTCTCCAGGGTTTCTGGGCACTCACAATTCCCAATGGGGCTGCAGTGCCCTGTTCTGTCACTGGGCCCACAGGCTCCCTGTTCACACTCTGACCATGTGCTTATGGCCTTTCCAGGATTGTGTGGGTAATTTTTAGGGAGAGTGACATTTAGAATGAAGTCCAATTCCTGCCTATTCCGTGTCCGTGTAGGGAGATGCACACAGTGAATTGGGCATCACCCTGAGTTTGGTGCTGACCTAGGCTGTGCTTTCTGGAGCTGTATCTGACTTTAGCTTGGTGCTACCTGAGGCAGCAGCTGCTGTGGGAAGTGATTCAGTCAATCACTGCTTTGGTTTCCTCTGGAGGTTCCTTGGCTTTCTCCATTTGCAGAATCCAGCCTGGGGTGAGTTAAATCCTCCCCAGGATTAACTATGGGGCAACCTCCTCCAGTTCTCTACCATGTCTCTAGAATGCTTTCACAGAACTCTTGTTGCTTATGTTAATTTTATATCCATTTTGTGAAAAAATCATGCTGTATTCAGAAGTTTGTCTTCTGCACTCCAGAAATATGAAGAAAGAAAAAGATAATAGCTTTTTACACTAAATTAGGGTTTCTAGGAGCCTTTTTTTGGTTTTTTTTTTGGTTTTTTTTTGTTTCAGACACTAAAACATGTAATTTCAAGCAAAGCAGAGAGATTAAGTCCCCTGTCAGTTGAAGAATAATTTATGCTTTATTTATGAGAAAATGCAAATATGCTGACTAGAAGATTATTCATCTTGGGATGAATATTTGATCTCTGATGTACCTTAGGACAGGCAAAGCTTTTCATCTAGAGGAATTGCACTGAAGTAATGGCCAGAAATTCAAAATTTAGTTATCCCCAAATGGATCAATGAAGCATTTGTAAATTTGCTCCATTTATGTCCATAAATAACATTTTTCTGAGTTGTCCCACAGGTTGTATTTGAACAACTCTAGAAAACAGTAGTTTTTTGTGTTATGTTAGAGATTTGTGCTTCCAAATGCAGCTTTGAGGTGGAGGACAAGTGGTTGCAAAGTCCTAAACAAAAGGACCTTTGCTAGGTGAGTACAGAATACACAAAGTGCCAGTGTGTGAAGGATGCTCCTTTCCAAAGGCTGAGCAATCAGTGAAATTCTGCCTTGTACAGCTTCTCTTGTGCTTGTTGGGACGTTTGGGTGGGATTTCTTTGGGCCAGAAGAGGTGGATTTTGGCTGTGAGCATGTTCTGCTGGACTCCCAGGCATCTGCCTGCTGGTTGTGAGACGTGCCAGTGCGGGAAACCAGAACCCACCTCTGTTAGTGCAAGGGCTGCCTTGCAGTGCTCATTCAAATAATGCAGTTGGGTTTAGAGTCTGGTTTCTTCAAACACGTCATGGGACTTCTCTCCATGAAGGGTGTTTTACGGTTCCCTGCTTTGAAGAGCTCTAGAATAGAAACATTTTGGTTTCTCTGCTGGATTTTACGTTTCTGTGGAATTGTAGCTGTTTGTGAGCTGCTCTTCAAAGGGTTTAGTTTTTGTTTCTCCCCAGTCTCCCTGTGTGGCCTCGTGCATGGATATCAGAGAGGCTTCACACAGATGGTGTGGGTTCCGTGTGCTGTGTAGGAATTACAGCTCTTCTGTACCTTTCTGCCATCCCAGAATACCACGTGTGAAAGGCCACCAGCTCACGTGTCTTAGGGAAAGAAATAGAAGATGATACATTCAAGATAAATATATGTTCACATGTAATAATAAACTGCAACTGGCTGACATTTGAATCCAAGCTGTTGTGCTTCGGAGAAGTTAAATAGTTAAGCAAGTACTTTATAGTGAATAATCTGTGGGATGAGTTTTTCTTTTCCTCTAAACAAATCTATGAAAGCTGTATCTTCTGAGATGCACTTGTTGTTTTAATTGACCTTTGTCATTCATTCTGGTGGTGACTTTGAAGCTGTGAATTGCTCAGAGGTTGTCAGTGTTTGAAATGCATTAATGCACCTGGACTGAGCTTTGACTTTGTTTTTGGGAGGATAATTTTTTGATGTCCAGGTGGAGTTGAAATTGGTTTTCAGTGTGACCCTGCATTTTATAAAATCAGTTTTAGTGGTTTATGTTTTCAGTGTGGGAGGAGCAGAAATGTGCACATAACATTTGGCACCACTGTAATTCATGGTAGAAACATTAAATATGCAGCACCTTTCTGCTTCACCTACTTGTTGCTAATTGTTTGAACTCTTTCCTTAAAATGAGTGTTTAAGGTTACTGGAGCAAGAGACTACTGCACCTTTCTGTGTAGCTTGCTAATTTTGGGGGTTTCCTTTGACAAAAACACATTGCTTGTTCCAGGAATTAATCTGGTACCTGAGAGATACAAAATAAATAGAACAAGAAATCTACTGTCGAGGAAAGAGTATCAAGGGACTCCTGTGAATTTTCTCTTGCTTTTGGTAACACTCTATAAATTTTCTATAAGAGAGAAAATTCTTATCCCTCAATTTAAATCCCCTCATGGATTGAAAAGTTGATTCAGTTCTAATGTTAGGAAATATCCATTACACCCAGGAAAATCCCTGGGGAGGGCAGGAAGGGGACGGGGAAGGAGACAAGAACAGGGGTGTACTGATTGTAAACAAACCAAAAAACCCCGGCCAATAAACAGCAATGACAAACCCCCATACCCCCAAAATAACAAAAAGAATTTTAAGTTCAAAAGATAATTGAATACAGGAGCAGCCCTTTCACATTGCCCTGGGAGTGCTGGGGTGAAAGATGAAGCAAGAATTAAGTGCCAGAATAAAAGAATTCCCTCGATGCAGTTGGTTTCTGGGCTGCTGCAGTTCCTCCCCTACCCCCTCTGCCCCCCTCGCTCCCGTGCAAAGGTGCACAGCCCAGATCTGCTGAGCCCACAGCCCTCCTCTGCTCCCCTCCACGCTGGAAATGCTGACCAGAAACCAAAGGGGAATACAGAGTTCAGGCAGGGAAGCTCCAGCTGTGTCTCTCTGTAAAGCACCAAGTATCATCCCAAATTTGAAGCCTGCCTCCATCCTGAGGAGTAACAGATGGGATGTGCAGAGATCTGCATCCAAATATCTCGCTTGCTGTTAGATATCTTTTGTTTCTTTAAAGGAAATATTTGTGAAGCAGTTGCTTAGTTTTTAGGGAAAAAAATATTATGTCAACAGAGGAAAAAGTGATTGCAGTTGGTTTTGCGATTTGTTAAGCTAATGGGATTTCTTTTGGTGGTGTTCTTTATGTGAATTCTCAGCATATCCCATTATAAAGTCCCATGGAACCATTTTAGTGTGTGCTGCAAATGTTTATTGCCAATATGATGAATTGTTTAACAATGCTCAGACAATCATAACAGATTTACTGAACAAGTTTAAATCTCCTATTTTAACAAAAGCCCTCCTGGAACTCTCAGAAGGAGTAAACAGACTCAGAACCATTACAGGCACATGAAAAAAAAACAAAACAACACTTAGTGTGACTGATATTTTTGTATTTTAACCATGATTAAACTTGGAAATCATGCAAGTGACCTATTTTTAAAGATTTTTCTAAGGTTTTTTTCTAATATTTGCATAATACAAAGTGATGTCGTAACTATTCTATAAAAAGTCCCAATAAAGCAAGGTTGATCATGAGCGAGGAAATTTTTTCTAAATGTGATCTGTGAAAGCTCACAGCTTTTAATTCCTGCCTGTTTATATTGTTTCTTGTGATTGCCTTGACACCTTTGGGATGGCAGGAGCATTGTGCTAATTCATCTGTTGAGACTTGTAAGTAATTGGAATCATTTTCTAACTTCAGAATAAATTTGTAAGACTGTGGGAAACCTGGGAACCGTGGGCTGGGTAAAGGTGGGCTGAAAGTGCCTCTGCTGTGAGGGTGGAAGGGCTGGGGGACAGCTGTGAGCAGAGTGCTCCAGGGGTTAATGGAGAGGCCAATTTCCCCCAGGAGTTGTAGCATCAAAGAAATATCGGCTGCAGGAGACCCCTGGGCCTTGACTCTGTAGTGCTTCTGAACTCCATCTTCAATGCTGCCATCAAAGCTTGGAGTCTCTCTTGGATTGCCCCTCTTGTCAAACAGAACGAGTCCAAGTGCCTCAGCCTCTCCTGTTGGATCCCATGTGATCCCTGTCCGCAGTGCTGGGCCTTCCCTGCACCTTCCCGAGATTCTGAGCTTTCTTTTTGAGTTAGGACACCCAAAACTGTGCCCTGTGCTACAGACCCATTCTCACCAGGGTTGAATTATGGCCATAAACTGTTTTGAGAGGCTCAGGTAGAACTATGGGGAGATTAAAATAAAACTTGCTAGAACAGCAGTGCAGCCCAGGGAGAGATTGCCCAGACATTCAGGAGTCTGTGCTTGGAGGGTCTCTAGAAAACCACAGAGAGACCAATCTGATCTGGTGCTGATTGTGCTCACAGTGACAGGTTGGACTGGACAGCCTTTGGGGCCCCTTCCAATGAGCATTTCTGTGATGGTATCGTTCATTCACTCCATGACTGCTGATTTTGATTTTCAAATTCACGGTTTCTACTTAGAATTTTTCTTCCTTCCATATTGTTAAGCAGTACTCCAGAGAACTTTACGTTAGAATTAAAGATCTGTTCCAAAATGATGTTTCAAACTGGTACTGTTCAGTTAAGCAACCTCTGACAGAACAAGATTTCTTGTTTGAAAACTTGTATCAGATTTTTAAAAATAACTCGGGATGTTGTCACCATTCATAATTCAAAGCCTTTCCTCGGGACAAATTTTATTAAAGTAATCCATATTTCTCACAATCTGGAAACAATTTTGGAGAAAGGCGGGTGCCAGTTCACAGGGTGCATACCATTGCTTTGTTATGCTGGGGATGTGTTGAACTTCTTTATAGTTTATTTTCTTTTTCTAGTCCTAGCTGAAGTCTCAGATTTTTATTCTCTTTTCCAAAAGAAAGGACTAATTTCATTACAGTTGCAGGAAATTCCACACTGAAATCATTAGGCTTGCAGGGAATGGAAATTAAAGAAGAATATAGTCTGGAATACTTTCAAATTCTCCCCATCCTCATAAATAAATGAACAAAAGAGACCCTCAGGACCGTGCAGAAGTTTGTGTGTGCCTGTTTCTGTGGGAGCTGGCGTGGCTGGGGCTCTGCAGGCACCCGGGCAGATTCAGCCCCTGGGGAGGGAGCCCTGAGTGCCCTGCTGGGAGCAGGAGGGCCCGGGGTCCCTGCCAGCACTGGGATCCTGCTCTGGGAGCCCTGGGATGGAACCTTCCCTCTCTGCAGCTCCGGGGCTGGGCTCCTGCTGCCTGCCCGTGGCCATGGAACTGTCACACAGCTCCTGGGGGGATGCTGTGCTGCTGTGCCAGGGCAGGAAGGCATTGCTGGCACTGCAGGGCAGAGGGAAGCAGCAGCTTCCCTGGACTCTTGGGGAGGGCCTGAAAGCAGCACCGAGTGGGAAAGAGCACAGAGAAGTGAGGCTGAAGCAGCACTAGTGAGCCCCTGTCAGCAGCAGTTCGGGTGCTGTGTGTGCCTGTCTCCCTTCAAATGTGAAATATCTTCCATGCACCTTTGGGAGGTAAAGGTACTGGGGGGGTCTGTTGCATGGGCAGTGCTAAGCAAAACCTCAGCTCGTTTTTGGATGGCAGGTGAGCCCAGACACAGCAGGAGTGCCAGGCTTTGGAGGAGGGAGTGTGTGGAGAGCAGCTGGGCGGTGCTGCCTTGGTCCAAGGCTCCTCCAGGTGAGCATTGCGGGTGCTGGGAAAGCTGTGGGTGCAGAGCAAACCACAGCTCACCTTTGCTCTGTACTGCTGCTCTTTAGCTGGGTTTCCTTGTACATAACTTTTGGTTATAGCACATGAACTCGGATATGCTGCAGCTCCTCCCCACCTGCAGCCCTTTCCTGACTGATTTGCACCTGTGGGATTCCTCAGCACAACAAACCAGCCTGCCTCAAGATCTGCTTTTTGGGCCTGCCTCTCTATAGACAGGAAACAAGTTGTAGTCTGGTTTTTTACAGAACAGTCACACAGTGCAAATGGAATGGGAATAATTTGTTTTTCCTTTGCTGAACAAAAGATACTGTGTTCAGGAAGTTCTTATTAAAAAAATGCATATGCCAAGGAGTATGCAGCAGTGAGATAACACATGCCTCCAGGAACTCTGTGAGGCACACACTTCTGAAAATACTTTATTTCTGTATTCCTTTTTAGAAAGAAGTGTCAAAATACGGAAAGCCAACAGGGAGCTCTCACTAATGCACCAAAGAGATTTTATTTGCAACATGTTTGCACATAGAACTTCCCAGTCAAAAAAAGACACAATTAATTCCCTGAACACTGGTGTTCTTTCACTTAAAGGTGAAAGAATTTTGCTAAAATTCTGAAATAATTTGTCTCCAGATCAATAAAGACAGTGCATACCTGGGTCCCAGTGCTGTAATCCAATATATATAGGGGTATATGTATGGGAACAGGTTTTGTGTGCAAGTCTGTACACACCAGGATCCTTTACAATTTTTATCTCTATCCTGTTATTTTTTTACCTTCAAAACCACTAAAACAAATCTGTTTTGCAAGGCTAACTTCTTTTTTTTTCCCTCTTTTTCTTGAAGAATATTATTTAAATCATTTTACAAAGCCCAGGCAGTTTTAAGCAACTTGACCATTGCCATACACCAATCAATAAAACAGCTACATTGCCTTTCAGTTCAGTTCTCAGGGCTTTTTTTACATTTTATTTCATTTTCATATTTTTTTACATTTTATAGCTATTTATAATTTTCTGTTTTATCATCTTTTTTGTGTGGTTGAGCAAAGTGTGTGGTTTTCAGTTTATTTCTTGTTTGTTTTACCCCTAAGCCCGACAGTTTAGCTGCTTGACCTTATATTTCAATGTAAGTTTTTTCTTTGTTTTGACTGTACTCATCACCAGAGCCCTTTGGCTCTAAAGGCAGTATCTTTAAAGAAAGAATTTATACAACTGGAGGTAAAGACTTTTTAGGGATCTCTTCTGGTACAGCACTGAGAAAAGTATTTGCTTTTCACAAACCCCTTCCTGCTCTGGTAGGTTGTGCTGTAAGGCAGCAATTACTGATCTTATTTCACCCCAATGAAACACCATTTTGTAAGATAAAATAAGACCTGGTGAGCAGCAGATTTCTTCAGAATAAAAAAGAACATCTCTTGGACTATTGCCAGTTCAGTGAATGAAAAATAACTCTTTCATTCCCAAAGTTATTCTGCAAGGGGTGTCTGAGGCAACTCGTGAGACTGCAGGATGAGGCAACTCACAGAGCATGATTTCCAAGCAGAGAAAAGAACTCCTCCTGCCTCCAGACTTTGCTTGCAGAAGGGGTCTCTGTTTGCAGTGTGTTCCCCCAGAATGCAAACTCTGAAGTTGTCCTCAAGCTCTTCCTGTGCAGGGGCTGGGGTGCAAGGAGGTGAGAGGTGCGTGAGGTGTAAATTGAGATTTTTCCAAATAACCCTAGACCAAATAAATGTGCCTCTTTGGAGCCATCCCCATCTCCAGCTACCATCCAGAGACTGGAAATGTGAGCTCAGCTGTTTCAGTTGTTGAAGGAACACAGGAGGCATTGAGGGTTATCCTGCAGGCAGCCTGGGTCTCTGGGTTTGTTTACCTGGGTAAGCCATAGGAGTTGAGCCTGGAGCAGGGGCACATTTGCACTCATCTCTGGCATTTCCAAGGGCACTGCCTCCTGCCCTGCTGCTCTGCCCCATCAGCTGGGCAGGGGCAGACACAGCCCTGGTCCCTGGGGACACTGTGGAAGTGTAGCATGGTGCCACACGGAGCAGGGATTGACTTCAGCTGGCTGTTCTCAGTCATGCTCTTGTTTGTATCCACAAAAAAAGTGCAGCCAATCCTTAAGCTCGTTCCTGGTCATAATTAAGGCAATTAAAGTGCAAAATGGAGTTGAGGGGGGAGTGTTTGCAGACTGGAGGTAGAATCTGTGCGTGTAAGACGAACTCTCCCTGGTGTTGGGTGTAACAGAGTTTGTGGGGAAGAATTCCCCATCACCTCTGGGTTTCTAAGGGACTTATGAAGGCTCCATGTAGCCTTTACTTCATGGCAGAGATCCTTGAGTACTTAAAAACTAACCTTAAATGACTAAGCCTTCCCAGTTAAATGATGTATTCACAAGTGTAAATGCAGTCGTGTTTGGGTTCAGTGATATTTTCCTGACTGTTTACAACTAATGACTGCACGTGCTATTCATGCTGCTAATATGTTAAAAAATGTTTAACAATCTTGCCCTTTATTTGGTCTCTTTGTTTGAATCTTTTGCCTGTTCAGCACTTTAAATTATCTTTAAATAATGATTAAAATGAATATTTGGAAAACACAGACTTAGGAAAAAGGACAAGAGGAGGTAACTTTTTTTGAGACTCTTATCCCTTTTTTTTTTTCTCATGTCATTTTCATTTCCCTCTTTTTTTTATTTCAAACTAGCTGGACCTGGTTCAAATACTCATGCTATTTTGACGATATTTATGGATCAAAAGAATATGATTTCCATGGCAACTGCTCCAGGTTTTGAGCAAATATCAGCTTTGAAGGTGCTTTTTTTCTTTTTGGTTTTGTTTTGTGCTTATTAGATTAACCCCAGGAGGCGTTTAGATCTCATTTATAAACAGATAACTTAATTTGAAGAAGAAAAGCAAATTTCAAAACAGAGTGGAGTGTCCAAGACATCAGATCCAGCTGCAGAGTTCTGTCAGATTCTTGCCCTGTCCTTGAGTGTTGAAGCTACTACAACTTTGAACAAGCAGTTTTTAGCATAGCATGTGATGTTGTTTGTAATCAGGTGGTTTCACAGTTTCTGAATGAGAGTCCTGAAAGAGTTGTTCCCATTTCCAGTGTCCCCTGGCTGTCCCTTTGCTGGCAGTGCATGTGGGGTGGGTGGGTTGGTGAATTGAGGGCTGAGTGTTGTGCATGGGGACCTTGCTCTGCCAGCCCTGGTGAGAATAACCCGGCCTGGGTGTTGCTTGCAGGTAGCAAACAGCTCTGGGACAGAGTTGTCCTGGTTTGAACACCTGCACGTTAGCTCCTGCCTCTTGCAGAGCTGAGCCCTGGCCCAGCTGTGCCAGCCCTGCAGTCAGGGCACCCAGCCCTGCAGTCAGTCAGGGCACCCAGCCCTGCAGTCAGGGCACCCAGCCCTGCAGTCAG
>VYXF01012901.1:512239-530515 GCA_013397295.1 Polioptila caerulea | reverse complement strand
CAGCCCTGCCTTCCTTTAAACAGTTGGGATTTACTGCCCACTGTGAGAAAAATGCAGCGAGTTCAGAGATTCGTGAAGTACATGCCAAATGTTGATAATTTAATCAATAACCAAGAAGTCATCAATACCACAAAATGGTGGCTCCACGACTTTAAAGATGAGATTGTTCCTGCTGAGGCTCACTGTTCGTGGCTGTGGTTCAGAGCTGCTGTTGTGTTTCTGCTCTTACACACGTGGGCTCTGAGCAGCAGAACCTCCCCACGTGTTACTGGCAGGGTTAGAAATCCTAATTTGGGGCATTACAATAAAGCACAGTCAAGGACAGGGGTTTTGGTCTCTTCAAGGATCCAGTCTATAAATACCCTGCTTAGGTGGCAGGGAGCTACAATGTTGACTAATTCTGGTCACCAGCCTTTAAATACACGCGTGTGGTTTATAGGATATTGGGGGAAAAAATACGTAGAATACTTTTCCCCATGTTTTTCTATATCACCACCCACACTGTCAGCTGCTGTCGTATTTTTCTGGCTTTGGTACTGTTATTCATTAAAGAAAATTACAGATGAAAGTAACTTTGGCTACTCAGCTTCTCTGCAGTCTTGAAGTTTGTCATTTTGTGGTATCGTGTGACTGGGAAGTCCTGGCTGCAAACACTAAAGTTCCCTGGAAAGCCAGACAGCAGCAGGCCTTTCCAGTGTTGGTTTCTAATTTTATTTATTATTTTGTTCCTCAGAGAGCTAGAGCATGACTATATTTACAGCGTAGTTATTTTCTCATGCTTTCACAGAAATGGAAATGGCTGAAAAAATGCCATGAATTTTTCTCTATCCTTTTTTGCTCTGTGTGAGTGAACCAGGCTGTTGCATTCCTGTGGAGGCCTCCTGGGCTTGCAGAGCATTTTGTCTTTGCTGGACCCAGCTACTGCTTTAGATGCAGTCAGGGTACAGACCCCACGTTGTAGGAGCTCATGCAGATTGTAGCTAAGAACTGGAAAAGTGACCCAAGCAGTTTGGTTGTCATGGTTTGGCTAAATTTCACATTGAATTATGGTATTAGAACAAAAGATAATCAGAGGAAGTTGTGCAAGATTTTAATGTGTGAAATCAAGGTGAGTAACATCTCAGGAGTGTGCAGTCCAGCCCCAGGCTGCACAGAGCACCTTATGGTTTTAACTCAGCCATGGACACGTGCTCTGGTTTGGTGCATTCTCAACCAAAGTTTTGTAAACTCCGGGGTTGAACTGGAAGGAAAAGGCAGGAAATTTCTTTTTTGCAGATTCTCCACTGATAAACATGTTTCAAGACTCTGAACAGGATAAAAAAAAATTATGTTGCTTCATGTGAATATGTGAATATTTCTCATATTCTAGCTGTGAAGTATTTCTGGCTTTTTTTCAATAGTTGACTTTCTCATATTTTGTAAAACCAAGAGCAGATTTTATAAAGCTTTTTTAGGATGGTTTCTTTAGAGATGTCTTTTTAATATTTGACAATTGTAGGTGAAATTATGCATAGACATACCTGGTTGATTCGGTCTGTATATTTTGCATACTAATTTTATCCTGCCAGAGCTGTTTAATTCAGCCAAGTTACCTTTGATGTTTGTAGGAGTGCTGAAGGAAAGCTGCTCTTCCCTGTCTCAGGAGGTGAATAACTCCCAAGGGGATGCTCCATGGGGTGCCTGCCCCTCAGCTCCTTGTAGGCTGAGGGGGAATGACACATCCACAGCACCTTGGTCGGGTCAAGGACACCCTTCTACTCCTTTTATTTTTCTTCTCCCCAAAGTAAGCCTAATTTTTTTATTTCCTTGCTACAGGGTAACATTTTTGAGTCGTTTTGAAAAGGTTCCCTAGTTCCCCAAATACACACAGATGTCTTGTTTTCAGAAACAGGTAAACTAGTAATAACTGTGTTTGCAAATTCCCCTTCAGAGGGGTTGAACTATTCCTGTGGAATAGCTGAGTCAGTGTTGTGGGTGTCTGTCCAAGTGCTCTGCTGTCAGGGGGATGCTTTGGTTCAGGAGGGAGCAGCAGGCAGGGGCTTTACCCTTTGGGCCATTTGGCTGAGTGCTGCCCGGCTGGCCATGGATTAGCAGTCACTTGTGAGTGCTGGCTGTGTGAAATGGCTTCGTGGCTCCAGTTTGCTCCATGGAGGAGTTCTCCGTGTCACCAGTGCCGAGGGGTGTTGGTGGCCCCTGAGCAGAGACTGAATGAACGTTTGTGAGTGGAGCAGAGGCCGCCCTTCCCTGCAGGAAGGACAGGCACAGGACAGCAGAAACACTGGTGCTGTCCCCACAAACAGGCAGTGGGTGCAGGGCTAGCACAGTCCTGAGACAAAAATCACCTCTATCGAAGTGTCTCTGAGGGAAATGGAGTGAAATCACTAAAGAAAGAGAAGGTAGTGACTAAGGAGTAAGAGCTGAGTCCTGCCTTGTGTTGAGCCCTGTGTTGAGTCCTTGTGTTGGACTGTGAAACCCAGTGGAGCACCCGGGGCTCCCTGGGCTTAGGGGGGCTGTCAGCCCTGCCCAGCAGCTCTCTATCCATGGCTTTCCCTCTTCCTGCCTCTGCTCTGGTTCCCCCCACTCCTGTTCCCAGCCTGACTGGCTCTGAGCAGTGGCCTCAAGCCTGGCTGGGCTGGCCACAGCTCTTTTGCTGCTGTTTGGTCACAGAAACCTGTGTCACCCCGGGCTAGTTCCCTGTGGAGAAACTTCCCTTTGCTCAGGCAGAAGCACAATGGAAAATGTCAAGTCATTTTGAATTTGCCAGATGAGGAAAGGAAAGGGAGAAAGCCCCATAACAGAAATAACTTTTATGAGGGTGAGCCAAGACAGGCATTTAACTCCTCTTCATCGTATGGTTTTGTTATGTAATGCTTTAAATACAGCAAAGGAAGGCAGGTGGCAGTCAAAGAGCAGGGGAGGACACGAGCCCCTGGAGAACAGGACTGTGTGCTCCTTAGTGGAGATGGGTGTGAACCTGATCTCAGGTTTGGCTGGACTCTCATCAGTATTGCTGTTAGTTCACATGGGTTGTTGCTCTAATCCTACACTTTGAAAGGACAAGGTTTGATATAAATGAGAGAAATGCCTGAACGTTTTATTTTAATTTGTCCTCTGATTTTAAAATGCAAGGTATTTGTAGAAGCACTTCAAAAGAACTATTATTTCTCTCCTTCCACCTCCTAATAGTAACAGTACATAATTTAGTGTTCATCTAGGGAAGGCTTGAAGCTGTCTGATGTTTCAGAGAGCATTGCCCTTCTTTTGGCACAAACGGGATTTCCATGCATCACCATCAGACAGTCTTGAAAAGTCTTAATCTTTATTTAGAATAGAAAACAATTTGCAGTGTTCATACAGTTGTAGCATAAAAACCTGTAAAATCAGGTAAGGTTCACAAGACGTGAGGTGTGAAAATGAACAGTATGATATGAAAGAATAAAAATGCTTGTATTTCGCAGTTCATCTGTCTTCTAATGAGCAACTCAATTAAGTCTGGCCTTGTTAAGTAGGTGCTTGAAAAAGAACTCAAGTGATGCAGTAATTAGGAACACAGAAAAACAAATCCCTCCCTCTTTTAAATAGCAATCAAAATATTTATGTGGAGAAGTTACTATTGTGGAGCTTTTTATGCATATTCTAAAATCTTAGGCAGCTAAGTCAAGGAAAAATCCAGAGTGCAAAAATCCAGGGTTGAAAGGCTTGAGGATGCATTTACTGTAAATCCATCAATATCTCAGTTTCAAGACTCCACAGGGGAATGATTTAAAGGATATGTAAGTTTATAATAGGAACAAATTATACTTCTACCAGATTGTGAGCAAATTGAGCAGAAAAGGTGAATAATGGCATTTCACACTGGGTATTTGTTTCCAATTAATGCAGGAAACTTAGCCAGCTCTAAAGAAATAGATGATACTTAGACAGTAGTAATGAGAGTGATTTCTGGACAGTCCATCTGATCATGAGAACATTTGCTTTATTTAATTGACAGCTTTGACTGGTTTGCCCACACACTCTGGTTTTGCTCGTGGCCAACACTTTCTCCTCCAGGACAACAACATTAAGTTAAAGAGCAAGAGCAAAATGCAAGAGGCAGCCTCTGCAGAGTCTGACAGAGTGGCATTTGCTCAGCCTGGGCAGTGTCACAGGAGCTGAGAGCTCATTTAGTGTTGCCATTTGGAGTTTGTAAGGCAATCTGTAAAGAACAGCTCCTGTCCCAGGAACTTGTCTGTTTTGTAAAATTCCACTTTCTTCACTGGTGAGAGTTGGGTTTATCTGCCTTTGTCTTTCCACTGTCACTGGTGTCCACTAAGGAACATTTTCACTCTTTCAGTCAAACTTATTCCTGAGGAGCTGGAGCTGGGCTGGGCAGGTTTTTTTGCTGGTCTCAGTGGAGCCTGTCCCTGTCAGAGTTTTACTGAGCATGGCTTTAAAAAAACTTGAAAAGTCTGTCCTCTGTGCCCCACCAGAGTTACCTGGTGGAAAAAGGAAAATGTACAGGTCTTGGTATTGGACTATCACAGACACTCCCTCTGCCAGCTCCTGCTGTGCAGTGCCCAATTTAGAAGAACAAATTATGTGTTAAATGTGTTGATTAACATACTGGGTGGACAATCTGGCATTTCCAGTGATTTCTCTGCAGCAGGAACTGCCTAGAATTGACCAGATTGAACATAAATAATATAAAGTAGTCAGCAGAAACCGTTTGCAGGAGTGGGGAACCAAAAAGAAACAAAACCTACCCAATGCACACCAGCTTTGAAATACAGGTGGTAAAGGTTTGTTGTTGAAGCCTTTGGGAGTCACTGTGGCAGTAATTTCAATGAGACAGAAGAACTTGTTTTGTGTAGATGAGAAACAGCTCAAACAGCTTGACAGGTTTCCTGTGTGAAGTGTTTTGGATTCCTTATATTTTATATAATTTATATGATTTTATTTTTACGGATGTTCTCTTTTCCAAATGTACCTTGCACTACCGAGTGTTGATTTCTGATCCTTTGGGAAGAAAATTGCATAAAGTCTCTCATTATCAACATCTCATGGATATTTTATTCATATCATTTATTTTAATTGCAGGACTTGAATGACATTTGAGCAGGCATTATTTTCCCTGTACTGTGTGTTACCAAGTACACAGGCATGCTACACTACAATGAGTTCATTTAAAGGAAGGTGATCCCGATCAGGGAAAGAATTTTTGCAGAATAATTTGGGAGAGCGGGACTGCCAAATGGATTGTGAGGTGGTTTGGGTGTTTCTAATCATGTGAAGCCAATGTAATGTTATTAAAATACTCAGGATAATCTGTACTGGAGACTTAATATGGAAATCATATATGGTGTGGGACTTAAACATAGCAGTCCCTGACTGCTGTGCTAAAGTGTTTTGACACTACACTGAAGCATCCAACCCGTTTGATTCTTGCTCTTTCTTCTGAAATTATTACAAAATACTATTAGTGATTATTGTACTCTGAGCACTTCGTTGCTAGGCACTGCCTTGAGCCTGGTGGTAAATTCCCCATATATCATCAGCTAGATGAGATTTTTTTTTTTTTAAAACGTAGCCCAATTTGTAAAGCAAAATGACTCTGTAGACAGTGATCAGGAATTGGAAGCCCCACTGTTATTGGCTGTGCTTTTCTGTTTTCTCAGAGGACAGATCTTCAGTTTCCCTTTCTACTGGGGAAGAAGAAAACTGGTTAAAAGTTAACTTGGTTGTAAGGTTCAGATCTGATTGCAAGAATACTTAAAACAGCAACATAATGGCAGTGACAGAAATGCCAGCAGCAATGTTAGAATAGCTGAGGAAAAGTGAATAAATAGTTGCTACTCTTCTGTTTCTTTTTGAATTGAATTAATGATGGCATCATCAGGCTTGTCAGGAGCAGAAGGTGGAGGTTCTGTGTTGCACTGTGATCCATTTGGGTAGCTAAAAACAGCAAAGGGCCTGGAGTGTGTGGAGGTGCTGTAAATGGCTCACCTGTGCAGGTGAGGGGGGAAGCAGGTAAAAGGCATCCTGCTGTCCTTGTGTGGTGACCTGCAGGTGGTCTGTGTGTGAGTTACCTGTCCTTGGGCACAGGGATTATCCCTGGGCTTTGCACTAACAGCATAACATAACTCTCTGAAAGAGGCTGGTGCTGAAATGGCTCCTTATCCTCGGATTTTAACACCCAATTTGTGCATCATGCCTGAGGTTAATTTTCCCCCAGGCAGTTGGTGAGGCATCTGACCAGAATGCCTTTTTTTTGGCCAATCCATCCTTTTATTTTTTTAACTTCCTTGAGCAGAAACATGCAGATCTTATGAAAATGATAACATTTTCTCCTGAGTTATTACTGGAGGGTGATAATTGTTTTATCAATACCAGCCACAGTCAATTGCATTTCGGATGCCCTCAGAGCACATTATCTGATCCCACTCTCAGGCAGCTTTGGTGATGGTGTGTGAGTTATTAGCAGCAGATGTGCAATCATGAATGACTTCCTTTGCTCAGGAGTGTCTGAGCTTTAAGCTCAGCTCCCAGCGTGAACCAAGCCACAGTTTGGGAAAATGTGTAGTAAAATTGCTGGGGAAGGGGTCAACTTCCCTGTGGTCCAGAACTGGCTGCAGTGCTGGTAAAACAGGATTTTCAGACTTTCATTAAAACTTTGTAGTTATGCAAGCTAAGAGAGGGATAATCAGATGTCACACTTCATGCTAATATGGCAATCCTCACCGGTGTGCAGGAGAAAGTTTTCTTTGGATTTAGGCACTGAGGAACTTGCTGCTCTCCAGTTTCTGTGCAGACCTCATGGAAAGGTTTGATTGCTGATAGATGAGGGCTCCTGGATTGGAAGGCTCTCCTTACCAAATCCTGGCCACTCTTCCTCAGGTCCCCTGCTGGTTCACAGAAACACAACGGAGTTTTCAGGCCTCAAGGAGTTCACTTTTACTGCCTTGGGTAGTGAAGGAAGTTCAGAGGATGCTTTTAACGAGCAGTGGTGCACTAAGAGGTAGAAGGGAATACTCAAGACGTGGCAGATGCCTCTGTGTTTTCCAAGCAGACACCTCAAGGAGAGAGGCAGGAGGTGGTCGAGGCACTCCTCCATCTCCGCAGTGGGCAATGAACTTGTTCCATTCTGAATGTGGGGAACAGGGATCCCGTGACCCCTTGCACAGCTGCACGTCATGAATTGTGTGTTGGAGCTGGAATTTCAATCTTGAAGCCAGTTACGTTCTCCAAGAGTGGAAGTGGCAGATGGATACTGACTGAGCACTCCGAGTTCCATCCCAGTGATGTCACCTCACTAGGTGGTGCTACAGAATCATTTTGCCTGGAGAGAGCAAAAATGTGCCTTGTGTGGTGATTAATGGCTACTATATTTCTGAGAAAAAGCTGAATTAGATGCTAGAGTCCTTGTCTGAGAAAGTTATGGGGTTTACACTTAAAACTTTTTAATACATAGAATCTGAACTGCGATAAATAATTTTAGCTGAGGAAGAGTTGAAGTAAATCATCATTATATGAGATGAAATGTAAGATGCAAATACTGCCTATTTTCAATCTCAGATTAAGGAATAAGGTAAAAGACAAGAAATAAGAACAAAAAAGAAAAGGCAGAAAAGGGTGAAACTATGCTTGCCATGAGAAAATATTTTCAAGATTTTGATGGGACTCCTGGTGCTGTATCATCATGATAGAGATGGACTTTTTGAAATATTTTGCTTTGGTATGCTGTGGATTTAAATTACCTCTTGCCATTTTTCTCTTTCCTGAATAATCATAGCCAAATTTAAAGAATGATGTTTTTACACACATTTAATTAACAAAATATTCATTTATATTCTTATAAAATTTGGAATGCAGAGAGCTCCTTTACAAACTAGCAGGAGGCTGCAGTATGAAGAATCATTGTCCAGATCTGAAGTAGTCTCAGTACATGCTAAGCACAGAACTATTCCCCAGTGTTATTCCAAATTCCTATCCTTGGAGTTCCCCAAGGGGAAATACAACTCCCCTTGCCCTAAAATGACAAGGAGGAAATCTTCTGTTGCAAACATGCAAGATTAAGTGGAAGGATTTTAGTTTAATCCAGGTCTCTGCAAAACCAAGGAACCCAGGGCAACACACGAGCTAAAAAATCAAGTATAGAAAGAGGAAAAGTGCTTAGCAATATTATTGGCCTCCCTGAGCACAAGCCCATCAGTAACACCACCCAGGCACGTCAGGTGGATCAAATAGCAAGGCAAAACATTTTGAATATAGGTCAGAAGTATTCATCAGTACCCAGAACCCCAAATTCATGGGCAGAATTAAGCAAAATGAGCCAAAGAGGTTCTGAGAATGACACCAACAGCTTTCATTGCCAATGCTCGAGGTCTGGGGTGTTTCAGTGTCCACCCTGAACACAGGCACAGCCATGACAAGGCAGCTCATCCCTTTGAGGAGAACTGCTGAGAGTGCTCAGCGTGCACAACACCCAACTGGGCACCCACGGCTGGTTCCTGGGAGCCCCAAATGAGATTTCCCTGATTCAAACATGCAAACCACCCAGGGCGTGCCAAGGGTGATTGGTATGCAGTCCTGGGCCCTCTGAGAGCGCCATGAGAACACCAAGTATGGCCGAGCAGAACCAGGCAAATAATGGATTTTTTTGCTTGACTGCTGAAACAAAAGGAAAGTAAAAAGAAATTAAGAAAAATAAATCAATCTGACACAGGTTTGTGGGGGTTTTTAGAGGCACTTTGAATAATACCACTTGGAGGGAAAAATATAAATACTTGATAGAGAAGCATTCTTCTTAACTCTTTGATTTTTATAAAATTAAATTTGACGTAATGCTATTTGAAAGTGAAAAGTTGTGCAGTTTTATCTTGGAAGTATATAAAATTGCTGGCATTTCCACTATTTTTCATTTGAAAGTGGATGCCATGCTTCATAAAAACAAGTGACATTTTTTATAGATAATTCTCACCCTTGCAAGAAGCTGCAGCTCTGTCTTGTAGTGAATATGACATTCATGAGTGGAGCTAGAGCAGAATCCAGAATGGGAAATGGGCTATTGGGGATGGAATTGCCAATGGCTAGCAGTGTTCTTTCTGTTCCTAGCACTGCTTCATCATCCTGCTCTTATGGCTTGTGCACATCAATGCATGACGAGATTTCTGGGATGACAGAAACACACAAGTTATTTGTGTAAATGCTGTAATCTTATTGTTTAGTATATAGCTTTTTTCTCTTAAATGCTCCTCTCTAAAACCAGAATAATTCTTATTGAATAGTTTAAAGCTGCACTTAGTGTTATTGATGTTGTCAAAAATCATAACTATTTTGAGTTAAATATGAGGTTTGCATTTATTTCAGTGAATATGATGTTCTGTTTTAATAATCCTTTCACAAATAATCTTGCTCTTTTGTTTCTGGGTGAATGCAGAACAACTATTCTCAGGGAAAATTGTTTTGATCTCTAGGATGTCTAGCATATTGCGCTTAAAATATTTGTTTATGAACAGAATTTATTGGAAGTATTGGAATCTAGCTAAAAGTTAAGATAAAGCTGCCCTAACTTTCAATTCCATTGTAAGGCAGTAGAGCTGGATGGAAGCCTTGATGTAGCTTGGTCACTGAAAGAGTGGGACTGAGTGAGACCCTGCCCCAGCCTGTAGAGCTGCTCTGACAGAAAATCCCCTGGGCTGAGGGGGAGAGAAGGAGCCAGCAGGGGGTAACCAGGGCTCGTGTTAGCCGAGGGGTTTGTGGGCTCAGGCTGCTCTGTGCTGTGCCAGCCGTGCTGCTCAGGGAGCCCAGGGCTCTGACCCTGCTGCCTTGGGTTTGAGTTGTTGTATTTTAGATCCTGGGCTGGTTTAGGGGGCAGCTTTATGTTTCATATTCACTGCTACTGAGCTCTCTTCACAGAGCAGACAGACAAAACAATTCCTGCTCCAGCTCCACACCAAGGACAACTTTCAGGCCCAAGAACGAGAACAGCAGTGAAGGGAGAAGGAAAAACCAGGGGGATGGAGCTTCATACCCTGAACTATGGTTGGACAATTGATTCTAATGTGCTGATGGAGCAGAACTTATCAAAGTGTGGGACCTCGTGATCAGGTGTCCATCCTGTGCCCATTTTGGGGCATTTGGGTGTGGCCCAGCTGGACTCTTGTGTGGCCCAGGTGTGCCCAGTGAGGCCTTGGAATAAATCCCAGCTTTATCCTCTTGCTCTGTCTCTGCTCCAGGCCAGCCTCCAGAAGGCACCAACCCAGCTCCTGGGCTGGGCTGGGGCTCCTGGCAGGGTCCCCAGGCCAGCCTGGGGCTGCTCCCCGTGCCCAGGGCAGGCTCAGCCCTTGGTCCCAGGGCTCTGCTGGCTGCAGAGAGCCCAGCAGAGCACGGCACTGGGGCTGGGGGCTGTGCCCCAGAGGAGAGAGCCCCACCAGAGATGGTGATCCTGACCCCAGCCAGGCATTTCACAGCACATTCCAGCCTGAAGGGGCATCGGGTGCCTTCAAACCCCTCTCAAATCACAATTTCTTTTCTCCATAGCCAAAGCATCAAACTAATGATGCCAAAGGAGGAAGATTTAGCTTAGTTGCTATGGCAAAACTAGAGAGGACACAAAGCTGATAGGAAAAGTGTGTCATCCTCAGTGGCTACTCCAGCTTTCTCCCTGTTCTTCCCACACCCAGGAAAGATTCGAGAGAGAGAAGTGGATATTTATATATACATGCTCTATCTCTATTGCATATACACATTACTACACATTTTTGTTGTAAGATGCACTATATACATACTGACATTTAATGCAAATTAATAGACTTCTAAAGAATTAATTTCCGTTATGAGATTTACTCATAATGAATTCCAGTTTGGCAGCCTCCTGCAGTGCTTAATATTACATCTGCTTAATAAGCAGGATGATAATTCTGCAAACCATGTCCAGATTATTTGCTAAACCTTGGAGCAAGTGGCTGTGAAAATAAATATATTTCCAGAAAGGAAAATTGTGGTACAACATCTCCATTTTGTATTGCAGTTTGTTTGACTTGGCTTGCTGTCTGCTTTAAGGAAAAACAACAACAACCACAAAAACCAATAACAATAATACAACTGTTACTTGTCTTTTGGAGCAATAGCAGCTAAAAAGAAAATCTAAAATGTGTTAGATGATTGTCTAAAGCCCTCATTGCAGTTTTGTAGGGATTTTTCCTGGGTGAAGCTCCATCCTGCCATCACAGCTCTTTGTAGTTTAAAATAATTATTAACTTAATCATTTACCTAACCATAGAATTTCTTTGTTTCTCTTTTTCACTGAGGGTTTCCAGTGTCAGTTGTTATATGTTGGTTATTTTATTTTACCTAATTTTGTGTGATGATATTCAGCCTTTCTAAAGGTGAAATTCCAAACAATAATTCAGGACATGCTGTCTCCCTCACCTCACTAAGGTGGCCTTAGGGGAGGCCCTAGGAATCATTTACTTTGCAAATATTCCAATTCATCAGGAGAATTCAACTCCTCCTTTCTCTTGAGCACCACATTTCCTTGTGCAGCCTTCTGGGGAATCGTGTTCACCTCCATCCCATTCCAGGGGTGGGGCTGGTTAAGAGCATGGTTAGGAAACATCCCAGCTTGTTTATCTGACCAACTGCAGAGCCAAAGTCAGCACATGTGTGATTAGAGGCACTCTGACATCTTTCAGAGCAATGTCATTGCTGTCCTTGTCCAACACCTACTGTGGGAGAATCATCAGGAGATAAATTGACCTTAGAAGGAAACAGTGATATCTACATTGATATGAGAACTGGTGATCTTTATTGGGAAAAAGATACAATTCTTTATTTTTCAATAAAACATGTCAATATTTCCTTCCTTACGTTTAGCAAACAGCAGATTAATATTTTAACACAGCTATTTTCGAACAGTTTTCTGTATAACTTGAAGGCACACTCAGATTTCTTTCCTGGTTTTAAAGAATGACAGCAAAAGCACCTTTATCTGACATTTAGGATGATTAAATTTTGAAAAATCACTTGGCATATTCAGCATGACTCCACAGGGTACTTTTGCTTTATAAGGCAATGGATCATGTTAGCTTAACTTATATTTAAGATTTGCTGGCCTGATATTATTGTGTTAGGCAGTATTGCTGAAATGGAAACATAAAATTTTGCTGCCAGGAGATCAAGTCTGTGCCTGCTCTACACTATAAATTAGTTCCATAAAGTTTTAAAATGCAATATTTGCTCTAACCCAACTAGTGCTGTAAGCCAACAAATTGTGTTTAAATATATAAAATTAAATCCCAGATCAAAAATGTATACATTGCTTTTTTTGCCATCTCAGGAGCTATACAAGATACACTGCTGTTTTAAAATGGAAATCAGCCTCAATTGAATATGTTTAGAGATAGGAATAATTTTCATTCTTTTTAATCCATGATGCTGATGTAGAAACAGATTTTGGAACTGTTTCACCTATGTTCCTTAATAGTAATGTGTTTGTTGTGTCTCACTGAGTTGAGTCCAAAGCAACAGTGCTAGGAAAAAAAAAGTCTTTTAAGTCATGAACCTGAAATTTAATTTCATTAATCACCTGAATAAAATAACGTGTTAATCTTTCTACATTTCTCTGCTTCAATAGCTGAGCAATGCTGTTTGCTGTCACTGGGTTGGGACAGGGGTGAGGATGCTGTGTGTGACCCCTTGGTCCTTCCTGAGCTCCCCCTTCCCCTCCGGAGGAGTGCAGGCACAGGCCAGCCTGGCCGTGCTGCAGATGCCCTGGCCGTGCCTGCCTGAGCCATTTGGAGTCCCCTCTGTCCTTTCTCCAGAGCAGGGTCCTGGGGTGCCCCTTGATGGAGCAGAGAGAGCTTCTGCCAACCCGCAGCCTCTGTGGGTCGGGAAAAGCCTTTCTCCACCAAAGGAGAGAAGTGATGTCCCAAAGCTGGGGGACAGGCCCTTGTCTTTGTCCTGGGAAACAGACTGGGCTGGAGAGAAGGCTGGGTTTGCAGCTTTTCTATCACAAAGATGTACCTCTCACCACAGACCCGTGGGAGAGAAGGCAGCGATTCCTTAGATTGCAGTGGTGCAGCAGAAGGAGAGCAGCAGTCACAGCCCGTCTGCTCTCTGCTGCCTTTCCCTCCGTGCACATTTAATATATTAAGGTCGGTTTGCTGTTGTACATAGTCCTTAGGCCTTGTTGATGCTGTCCTGTTAGGAATTTGTTGTTAAAGTGCACTGTTGATGTGGGAGAACAGCTCCCACCGGTGTGGCCGGCTGGGAAGGGGCATCCCTGGGAATGCCGGGGGCTGAGGGGCACAGGGAGCTGGCTCCCGGCTGGAGCAGCGCCTGTGTCGGGGGCTTGTCCATGCTTTGGGAGTTGAAGGGCTCTGAACGAATGGTTGTGAAGCCGTGCAGGCTCTGGGGTGAGTGCAGCGGGGTTTGTGCCCCGTGCCTGCAGAGCTGCCCCAGGGCTGCCAGGGGGTTCGGTGTGAGCGGGCTGTGCCCTGCCCGGCACACGGGGGGCTGGCTCAGCCCTGCGGGGCAGCTGGACCGGCTTGAGCCCCAATCCAGTGCTGGATTAGCTGAACAGACTGGGAACAGGGCTTTCAAATCCGCATTAGTGCCTGCTGTTGGCCACACCTGCCTGGGAACGGTGGGGTCTGGCAGAGCTCCTGCAGTGTCTCAGACCCTTGGCTGTGCAGGGCTGCAGCTCAGGCACCCCCTCCCTCCGACTCC
The DNA here is from genome assembly GCA_013397295.1 of Polioptila caerulea. Classification (NCBI taxonomy): domain Eukaryota; kingdom Metazoa; phylum Chordata; class Aves; order Passeriformes; family Certhiidae; genus Polioptila; species Polioptila caerulea. The sequence continues at coordinate 516,808 of VYXF01012901.1, read as the reverse complement.
TTTGTGCACTACTCTGTGCCTGGGCTCAGAAATCAGCCAGGGGTGCACAGAGCACCAATCAATTAATGCCTTTTTACGTTATGGCTGTTCACAAATCAATTTGAAAATCAGTTTCACTGCTGGTCTCTTCGCTGCTTTGCTCCCTTTGCCACTTTGTTCTGGGAAAGATGGAAAATTTTAAGCTGAAAATGTCAGATTTAAGAAAGGATACGACTTGGTGCAGCATTTGAGTAAAAGACACCTGGAAAGTTTTGCAAGTATTTCAAAGAAGATGAGCATTAATTCAAGTGATAAATTGTTGTTAAAAATATATCTGATTGTAACTTCTCTTATTACTAGTTAAATATCCTAAGGTATCAACACACATTTTTGAAAACTTATTCACAGGAAAAATTGAAAATAAATTACAGTTTCACACGAGGACAGCTATTAAGACAGGCACTATTTGAAACTGCAGTCCTCTTCTCCCAGACTCACATTCAGTGCCTGTACAAACAGACACAAGGATGTTGTTAATGCTGCCTGCTCTGAGAGTCTCGACTTTAGTTTTTATTTTGGTTTCAGAGTCTGTATGAAAACTGGCTCATATTTTAAGGCGCATTTCAACTCAGGAAAGGTACCTGATGTAATTGCCTGCCTCTGGAGGCCATGGATCTGAATTGAGTGCTGCGTGCCACACAGCTCTCGTGACAAAATCAAGAGAGATGGCTACAGGTGCTGAACATGTCCTGTACCTCGTAGCCATCCTAAAAATATCCTTGGCTCCTGTGAATGAGGCTGGTGGCTGTTCACACTGGGTGTCCTGGTGTTTTCTGAGGTAAGAAATGTGCTTTGGCGTTGTTTCAGCCACAGCTCGAGAGCCACTCATGCTGCAGACTTTGTGGGGTACGAGCCAAGAATCCATCCAACACAGAAAAGAGAATTTCCTCTCCATGTACAGGGCAGCTGCTTCGGGCCAGCCATGCAGATTGTACAGTTGGCTTTGGAGCTGTTGCTTTGCCAATGTTTTTGTGAGTTTTCAGCCAGCTCCCTGAAGGAGGCTGATGTTAGTGGCTACTGAATAGCTGACAAGGGCTAACACAGCAGTAAAATGGAATTTCTGTGGACTAATTGATTAAATTGTATCAAAGCATACAGATAAAGGGAGTGCATGTGAATGAAGGTATCACACATCTGAACAAAGTTAGCAACAATCTGCCTCTAGATAATTTGGATGAGGATTTTTTATTTTATTTTATTTTATTTTAACCTGAGAAAGTGGATCTGTATCTCACAAGCTCATTTAGCAAGTACTGATACACCTTTGCATCGAGTCTGATAAATGGGAAAGGTTGAAATGACTGAATTGAACGCTTAGCTGCAGTTTTCAATTGTATCTGTATTATATCTACCCAGAAACAAAGCATGGGTTGTGCTTGGGCATAAAAAAATCTGTCTTCTGTAGTCATCAGGAGAGTGTAGAAAACCCTTGGTTCATTAAGAGACAATGTCAGATCAAGTGCCAAATTTGTGATGTCCTTCTATCACCGAAACTGCAGGAAAACAAAAAGCACTCCAACAGCATTTTTAGTGTGAGAGAATTAAGTCATTACTTTATTCTGGCAAGGATGTTGTTCTGGCCAGGGTGTGCAGCAGCAATCAGCCTGGGTGTGCAGAGAAGATCACTCCATGACACGTGCCTTTCACTTGGTTTTTCAGACTCTTGTACAGCCAAACCCCACAGAAATTCCCGGTGCAGTGTTCATTGGCAATTAAGTATGCCCCTCTCAGTTTCCTCTCAGTTGCTTTCCTGTTGGTCATGGATCTCTTTGCCTCCTGAGCTAACCAGGTCCTTGTTCTCATCTCTTACCTGTCTTTGCCAGCCCAGCTGTGTCCAGCCATGCCAGAGGTGATGTTTGGAGTTGACTGTGGTTATCTTTTGGGTCTCTTCTGTGCTGCTCCCTGTCTGTTGAAATGTTAAGCACATCATCCCTTGAGTGCTGACAAAACAGCCCCTGGAAAAGAAACTTTAAATTCCTTTCTCCCCTGGCAAAGGTGAACAAGAGTGACTAAAGCTACAAAAATTTTAAATTTTGTATCACTTTGCAGCAATCTGGACATCTGTGCCACGGGAGAGCCGTGGTGGGGCTGGTGAGGATGCCTGGTGTGGCTGGGGTTGTGTGTCTTCCACAGCAAGAGAGGCAAAGAGGAAAATCAGAAAGAAGCTAAGGTTTCTCTGAAGTAAATGTCCCATAAAGGGCCATAGAATCCCTTGGATTTGGGACTCCAGAGAACAAGGAATTGTGTGAGAAAAATCCTTTATACCGTGCTTCTGGAAAGGAAATGTTGTACATGGGGGAAGCTCTACCCAAAAACTCTGGTGACTTGAGAAATCAGCAGCCTCTTGTGTTTTCATGTCAGGTGTTTTTGCTGAAGTGTGTGATCAACTACTGTCTGCTTTGCAATGCACTCAGTATTCTGTGCTGTGGCACTGGAAATGACAGTGCAGTTATTTGTCATGAGAATTTGAATCATAAGGAAACAATTTTGCAGTCTTCAGTGTGAACAGTAAATGACAGGCAGATGGGGTTTCTGCACTCTTCCATTTTATCATGTTTAAAGTGTCTATTTCTATTTAAAAATTGAGTACATGTTTGGGGAATGAATTAATAATGTTTAGGGAACTAGAGTTCCATGTGCTGTATCATACTCATTGTATTAGCAAATTAATTTAAATATTCAGCTTCTTTTTAGGAGAGAAAGTGCTCTGACTTGTCTGACAAATGTCTAAAGCGTCTCAGAAGCCTTTGCTGTGGTGCTCTTTGCAAAAACAAACAAACAAAGCCCAAAAGAACCCAAACAAATCAAACCCAGAAACCAAATCACATTTTGTCTTCTGACTGGAGGCTTTTGCAGCTGCTCTGCAGTGCCTCATTGTGCTGAAGGAGAAGCATGAACAGAACTTCATCGAGGGGCAAGCCATGAGACTACAGAAACTTCACAGGGGGTGAAAATGAAAAACATACTAAAATGTTTTGAAAAATCTACTTTTTTTTTTTTTCCCGTGTTCATATTTGGAGGGAAGGTGATGGGAAGCGTTGGCACACGGTGTGAGATTTGTTTAAGGCTTGGGCTGGGTATGAATTGTAGGTGTTGTTCTAACTTTTGTAAAACACGTGAGATGTGATCAGTATTNACAAACAAACAAAGCCCAAAAGAACCCAAACAAATCAAACCCAGAAACCAAATCACATTTTGTCTTCTGACTGGAGGCTTTTGCAGCTGCTCTGCAGTGCCTCATTGTGCTGAAGGAGAAGCATGAACAGAACTTCATCGAGGGGCAAGCCATGAGACTACAGAAACTTCACAGGGGGTGAAAATGAAAAACATACTAAAATGTTTTGAAAAATCTACTTTTTTTTTTTTTCCCGTGTTCATATTTGGAGGGAAGGTGGGAGTTAGCGTTGGCACACGGTGTGAGATTTGTTTAAGGCTTGGAGTGGGTATGAATTGTAGGTGTTGTTCTAACTTTTGTAAAACACGTGAGATGTGATCAGTATTTAGGGAAGGAGATTTTATTCAGAGTTGATGGACAGCAGTGAGTTCTAAAGCAGGTTAAGCTCCATTACTACTCGTGTTTCCAAAGTTCCATACGATGGTGCTTCTGTCCTTCAGTCCCGACTTTGCTTAGGGCCCTCTGTGGCAATGACAGGAATGCTGACCAGGGGCTGTTCCAATGTTTGTCACAGTTCCTCACCCACATTGTTACAATCCCTGCCTGCCCGGGAAGGTTCTGCAGGTTTCCCTTTGGGGTCTGAGCAGCGTTCCCCACCCCACTGCCCGTGCCCTCCCTCCTCCAAGGCTGGTGGCAGCAGCACAGAGGGGAGCAAAGGGGCCATGGGGACAGCAGAGGGTGTCAAACAAACAAACCATGAGAACACAACCCCACATCACCAAATCCTCCCCTAACACACACACCGTGTCCATCTCCTAACCCAGTCATCACACTGCCCGTCCATCACTCCAGGGCTCATAACTTCAGAATTTGTTGTGAAATCTTCTGGGGGCACTTTTCATCCTGGCTCCAGCAGGGGTGATGCCTGTGCTGGTGCCAAGCCAGCAGTGAAGTGTGCTGCCAGAAGAGAGCTCTGTCTGTGCTGCAGCCTTCAATGGCAATTTTTATGGCTGTCCCTGAGAATTAAAGAGAATTAAATGTTCTGTTACAGAGAATTAAAATGTCCACAGCGTTCAGGCAGACCCTGTGTAGAAACTTGAATTGCAACTTGAAGCTGATATGTACATTTCCCTTGTTTCTTATGTTATTCACCAGGGTTCTATTAATTTTTGGGATGCTTTTGTTATTACAGAACAACTCCAGGAAATCCTTTTCTTATTGAGCTCTTTGAGTAGCCGACAAAACAAGTGAGCCAAACTGAAATATTTGTGTATAAGTAAATCCAGTAGTCACTGTAACATCAGTTCTGATTGGATAAAAGAAAGAACTTTAGAATAAAGGCAGACTGATTTTTAAAGATATATTTTAAAATTATATCAATTATTATTTTAAATCCAGTTACAGTGAGGCATGAG
>VYXF01012901.1:398033-510757 GCA_013397295.1 Polioptila caerulea | reverse complement strand
GGGGCCATGGGGACAGCAGAGGGTGTCAAACAAACAAACCATGAGAACACAACCCCACATCACCAAATCCTCCCCTAACACACACACCGTGTCCATCTCCTAACCCAATCATCACACCGCCCTTCACCAGGGCTCATAACTTCAGAATCTGTTGTGGAATCTTCCGAGGGCACTTTTCATCCTGGCTCCAGCAGGGGTGATGCCTGTGCTGGTGCCAAGCCAGCAGTGAAGTGTGCTGCCAGAAGAGNGACAAAACAAGTGAGCCAAACTGAAATATTTGTGTATAAGTAAATCCAGTAGTCACTGTAACATCAGTTCTGATTGGATAAAAGAAAGAACTTTAGAATAAAGGCAGACTGATTTTTAAAGATATATTTTAAAATTATATCAATTATTATTTTAAATCCAGTTACAGTGAGGCATGAGCAAAAATCAGGTGCACCACAGAATGATATTGAGGCATAGAAGGTGATTAAAAGGAAACAAAATATGACTGATAATTCATATTGACAGGAGGTTTCAAGGGATCTATCACAGTGTTCTGAGCAAAGCACACAGTATTTAAATATCACTATGAGAATAGATTACAGTATTACATCCACAGTTTCTAAAGGTCTGAGTGACAATGAAATTGAGATGTAAGGCAAAACAAAATGTCAGGTTCAACGAACAAAGCAACCAGGAGCAGCTAGAGCACCCCAGAGAAGCAGGAGGTTCAGAGTCAAATGAATAACCCAACTAGAGGAAAACAAGCGGGGAAATGCCTGGCAATTCCCAAATCCCATCCTGCACCAGAGGGGTTTTCTGTGCATTGCTGTGTGCTGTGCCAGGGTCCCACAGCCGCCCTTGTGACCTCCCCTTCCAGAGAATTTCTTTTCCATTGACTCTGCCATCTTTGGAGGAGGGTGGGAAATCCTGTGATTGTTCAGGCTGGTGGATCATTTCCTCTGAGCCAGTGGTCTCTGCCATTCCAGCTGGCACCAGGCTTGGCTGGCTGTTCCTTTGAGAGCAGAGGATTGCACAAAGCACACAAAATGCTGTGTGCTTCCCAGGGGTGGGGGGTGTCCTGTAATGCATGGTACTAATGCTAAATGGAATCAGATGGAGATTTAATTCAAAGAATGAAAAAAAATCGCTCTGAAGTGTTTTTTAACCAGAATATTTTTGTTTCTCCCAGTAGAGTTTATCAGCCGAAGTATTTCAAAGAGAGATTTTTCTCCTAGATTGCCTCAGAAGGAGAAAAAATATTTATTCTGACTGGCTTAGGAAAATAGTTACAAGAGATTTCTTTATATAACCCAGAGCTGGTTTCATGGTATTTCAGAGTGCCAGAGAGTTTCACTGGAGTGCACTAAATCCCTGGAAACTGATAAGTAGGAGAGGCAGAGTGATGCCTAAAAATTCAGTATTTCATAATTTGCCTTGTATTCTGAACCAAGGAGATGCAAATGTCTCTGAAACCAACACTCCACATCTCGGGTTTTCCTCTGGAGTGGAAATAGCAGCATGGCTGTAAATTATCTGTAGCTTCCTGAGGGCAAGATGAGTATGATCTCTGTTTTCCTGAACTCGTGCCTGCCCAAGTCACAGCACCTATAAAAAGCAATTTCAGTGGCTTTGGAGAGACCAAGGAATACTCCATCACCAGGTGGGTTTGAGTGTGAACTCCAAGCTGAAGCTCCCCCAGTTGTCTGGTTCATATCTGAATAGGGTACTCTGTTCATTTTCTTTTTTTGTCCAAAGCTCTTTAAACATTTATTTAAAATAGTAAATAATAGTAAATCAGTATATTTTTTAGCACTGGCTCCTCTCTTTTTCATTTATTTCACGAACCACTTTGGATTTCATTTCTCTCTCCCCTTCCACAATAGCATGTTTTTTACCACACAAGGTATGAGAGTAAATCCTCACCTCTTCAGCTGCGTGCTGGTATTGATGTAAAGGAGAGCAAGCAGAGAGCTGGGGTAACACATGATGCTGCAAATGGAAGTTGGTGGCTGTGTTGGGCGTTGGGGATAGGCCAGGTGAGCAGGCTCTTGCAGGATAGACGTGTCTGACTGGGGCAGCCTGACAGCTCAACAGACAGTGGGACAAACAGGCACAGCACTGTCACCAGCACCAACTCTGTGGTACTGCTGCTGACTCCTTGCTGCTTCCTTGACTGTGTTTGGAAGGCAGCAAACGTCTCAGCCAGCACATTCCTGTGCCAGGGAAGGTTGTGCTCCTTGCTGGGAGGGCAATGAGAATATCTGCACCCACAAAAAATAAGGGCCGGGGGATTTTGTGCTGTATTTGATCCACAGAATCCACAGGAAACTTAAAAAAAAAATAAACTTTGTCATAGAAATCAGCTACTGTCAAGAAAATATCAATAAGCTAAGATAAAGTTGGAATCCATAGTTATCATTGTAAATGTACTTGAGTAGCAGCTTGAAATTAATAATAATTCCATGATGTTATGTATGATAATATATCTTTGATTTTCATGCTGGCAATACATGAGACTATGTAATAAATATATAGGAAAGAAATGTAATCCCTTTCTTTGTTTTCATTGAATAGAACAGAGCTACATGATTAGACACATAACATTTTCAAGATAATTATCTCCTGGTAATTAATTTTGCTACTAGAGCCATCTTTTGTTCCCATTGGGGTTCACCTCATGGGAGCAGCTTTTATCAGGGTGTAGGTGACCAGTTGAGTTAATTCTGTGGCTTTACATGTTCAGAGGATCACAAACCAGATTAGGAAGCAAAAGTATTAAACATTGTATCTGTAAAACCATTGCAAGCTTTATTAAGATCATAAATAGAAATTCAAAAGGAGTTACAGGTTCAGAAGATAAAAGTTTAATTTTGGCTCATTCTCTTTGAAAACAATGTATTGAGCCATAAGGTTTTCAAAAGCTGCTCATGTTTGCTCTTGAACAATATTCTGAACACCAGAAATATCTAAATGCTGCTCCAAAATGCCTTAAATTTATAAAGTCTCGGAATGTGTTTATGAAGACAGCTTACCTGCATTGATTTGTTGAATATTCAGCATCAGAAAATCCTTTGCCATTTTGTTTAGCCTGCATAATAATGACTTTTTTTGCCTGGTACGAGCTTTGAAGTAATTATAAAAGGATAAACCTTTATTGGTAATCTATATCTTTGGCAGAGTTCTGTTGATTTTAACTGAAAAACAATGACAAAAAGGATATTAGCTTCAGTGAACCAAATATTTGCAATTAAATCGGAGGATTGGGGAAAGGCTTAGCACTAATGAGGTGAATAGTGTGGATTACAGGATCTACATTTTGTCCAATTAACTTCAGAATCTTCGTATTTAGACAAAATAATGCTTTGGGTAGAGAATGGCTGGTAATTGTGAATCTTGGTGGAAGAGCCCAGAGCCCACACGGGGCATTTTCAGCTCTGGCAGTGCAAGGCAGGCCAGAAACTCGGAAACTTCTCCCTGGCCCTTTCTTTGTTGGACACTAATTTGCTGCAGGAAAAGACTGACCTCTTAATTTGAGCCTAACAGGAGCAGCCATGCAAGAAATCTGCTTGTGAGAAACTCTTCTGTGTCCTAGCCACCCTGAAACAATTTGAACAAGTGGGAGTTTTCTTTTCCAGCCATGAAGCATCTCCTTAGAGATGCTGATTCTCCTTTCTTCCTTCATCCTCTGTGCAAAATAACGTGGGGGGGCTTGTTTGTTCATTTGTTTTCTGAAGGACTAAATTACTGCAAGGTCCAATGTTCTTTTTAATAATTCAATCTTCTCAAAGCATTAATTTTTATTGGGCACTATAACATTTATCTGCAAGAGAAAACTTCTGTTATGGCTGAACTTTGTGATGGTCAATTCTGTAGTTGGAGCTACGTGCATTTTGTTTTTCATCTGAAAACCCTGAAATTTTGCACGGATGGGCTCCTAAAATGCCACATGACTGAAATTGGTTACAAAGAAGCTGAGGAAATGTAGGTAGCTGGAATCCTAAGCACGGAAAACATTCTTTATGGTTATTGTATCTTGAATAATTTGCCAGTTTTTTTATTCTCTCTTGAGACGTTTTTAAACATCCCTTAAAGATAGTTTTAATTGAATGTGTATATATGCTGAGGGTAGTACTATGATATGGTGTTTCCCTTGCTATCTTGGGAATTCTAATATAAATGAGCTTTTTTTCACTTGCAAAACTAATGTACAAGAGAATAATTGTTTAAGCAAACCTTTCCTAAATAATAATAATAATAGAAGGAAAAAAAACCCCTACACTTTGCTCTGTGTCTGGAATATGCTTGAATATTCCAAAATAATAATAAAAGAATTATGCATAAACTTAATTTAGGCAGAATCACAGTGATGCAACTTCACCTGGTATTACCTTCTTTGAGAGCTCACCCACTCTGGCCAAGATGGGAAAGGAAATTTTGGATACTGTTCTACCCAGTGGAAATCTCTAATTATTTTATGTATAATTATAGCAGAATAGCAATTAACAATTAAATAGACTGAAATTTATGTTTGTTTATGGGGTTTGGATTGGGGATTTTTAGATTTTAGGGGAGGGTGTGTGTTAAAATTTCACGCCTAAGATTGATTTTGTTTATAGCAATTGAGTTTCTTAGATTGCAAATGTTTGCCTGAAGGAAGCTGGGTTTGTTAGCAGCTACACACAGAATATAATAATGAAAATATAACCAAGAGTTAATGAATGTTCAACGTATTAAAGAGATCAAAGAGTAGCATGGTGAAATGAATTTTTCGGATAATGTTTTTTTCTGTTTTCTTGGCTGATTACTTGTGAAGGTAGTTAACACACAAAGGATGAACCATTGCATAATTAATTTATAACTGTAATACTGCATATACTCTAAACAAAAACTGTAAAATTAGAATATTAATGTATGCAGAGTTGATTATGTCAAATTCTTTTTTTTTCCCAAGCCATGTAATTATTTAATGCACTATTTAGCCGTGACTAACTCTAACTCTGAGTGATTTAAAGAGTTTATAAATACTTGTTGGTTATTTTTTTAATTATTATTATATTAGGTTGAGATGATTTCAGGAACCCTGTTTAGGTCTGGGTAAATTCTTTTATTTATTTTATATGATCCCAATGGTAGCATGCCATGAGAGTAAAGAAATAAAACTCCTGTGCCTCCCTGGTCCCAGAGGATTTCTTCCTTGTGTTTTAAGGTTAAGAAAAACAAAACCCTCCGGTGTTGCAGGGAGGAAGAGCCAAATCCCTGTTGAGGGCAGTGAGGGATTTGTCTCTCTAATCAAGCAGATAGAGCCAGCACTGAGAGAGAGAGGGAACAGGGGAAGGGTTCCCCTGATGGATGAATGGGAAAAGCTGTTTGCCTTACAAATAAATTGTGGGTTTGCTGATAAATGAGATTGGATGTTGAAGGATGAGAGAAACGAGGGGGGGGAAGCATAAATTCCATAAGAATGAAGAATTCAAAGGCTGGTGTGTTTTAGTGGGGCTTTTAGCAGTCGGCTCAAAGCTTGTGCTAAGAGCACCAAGGAGTGATATTGCCAGAGAAACACATTTGAATCTGTACACAGGCAAACAAGGCCCTTGTGCTTGGGCAGAATATCTGGGACTGCAGAGCTCCCGTGGCTGCCTTTTCACCAGTCCTGTAAATAATGTCTCAGTTTTCAACTGGCAAACTCTTGTTTTGCCAAGGGGTTTCTGTTCTGTTCTTCAGGATCCAATTAACCTGATCAAGGTACCCTGAGAGAGGACTCCCAAACTGCTGGGTAAAATTTGAATTAATTATTAAGACCTGCCTAATTAGATAGCATCATTTCTATTTTGACTTCTCTTTTCAAATGTTTGCAGTGTAAATGTTCCAAATTGCTTTCTATAAATCACATCATAAATATTCAGACCATCATCTGACACCTATAGCTAGTTTATTCTCTTCAAAACGATTGCAAAGTGCTGAAATATTTTCCTTATTCTGGCAGAAGACAAAACAAAAAATAGCAGAACTCTTTTCAATAAGGTGGGAAGGAAAAGACTCTGAGGATTTTAAACAGCATCTCATTAATTCTAGTGCCTGTAATATTGCAGAATGCACTATCTAAGAGTTCCTTTAGCAAATTAGGTTTTATTTTTGATCTGGAAATACGATGATGCATACAAATTATATCCAATAGTGATTAATTACTCTGGGATGTTGTTAAAATTTCAACATTAAATTATGAAATACCTCCGAGAATAAGGGAAAATTTGCCACGCTTTTGGCTATAGCTCCGGTCTTGTGAGCTTCATTAAACTATTGTTCAAGTTCTAAAATGATCCTCAAAGTGAATGCCAATGCAAATGATTTCCTTTTACTGCTCAAAGGACGCAGTTCCTGTAGTCAATAGCTCGAGAGCTGGTTAATCTACACTCCCCACCCCTGGGACAGGGCTGAGACATCCTCCAGCTGAGGCTTTTTATGCTCCTGAGCTGAAGAGAGCAATGAGAGCACCAGCAAAGGTCAGGAGCTTTCCTGTGAGGAGAGGGGTCCAGCGAGATTCAGACTGAACTCAGGGCAGGGGGGTTTTTAACCCATCCCCATTTACTGGAGCCTTCCCTGCTGTGAGGGCTATCTCTGGCTCCTGGTCTTGGCTCACTTGAGCACCATTTTCATCAGTTCGGGGTTCTGAGGAGCATCAAGGTGCTGTTCCAGCTGGATACATGGGATCACTCCTGCAGACAGATATTTGCACATCTAAAATTAAACCCACCACACAGGTGCATTGCTGTCAGGGAGCTGGAGGTTGTTGTGATGAGAGTGTCAGAAAACTGAAACACTGGGCCAGTGGTAAATTTGTTCAAAACCTTTCTTCATACTAAAAAAGTAAACATATTTATTCCTTTTAATTTAAAATGCTGGTATATCCAACAGCATATAGGCCAGCAGGATTCAGACAATAAAGTGAAGTGATTCTGGAGACAGAAGTGAAGCAAATGAGAAATATTGCTGGGTATGATCAAAGTGAATGTTTCATCCTGGGAGTAGAGAACTGAGAGGGCAGTGGCACCTTCCTGACATGTACCAAGGGCTACAGGGAACCAGAATCATGACTGAAAGGATTCCCACCACGTTTGTAGGAACTTTGGAAGGTTTGAGTTTGTAAGCACAGGATGTGTCAGAGGCAGAGAGATCCTCTTTGGTTTTCTCTCTCTGAAGGGGAAATTCCTTCCTCAAACACTTTCAGCAAAGTGAGGTGAATTAACAGCCCACCTTTTGAAGAAAAGGGGGTTAGAACAGACAGCAATAATTCTAATATTCAGGTTGGCTTTCCAGCATATTATAAATGTGTATACCTAGTTCTGGAATTTAATTAGGTATGCAAGCTCAGAAAGTTTTTAAAATTCTTTTGTGAAGCTGAGGATAAAGATTTTGATATTCGATATTTTTAAAACAAAGTATATTTGTTGACGATGATGATGCTCTGTTACATTTATTCTCAGTTACTTCTGCTCCCTGAAAGAGCTCAGAATGGCTCCTTTACCAATTAAAAACTCATTTAATGAACACGTGCATCATGAAACCTGAGCCAGTTAATGCATTGCACAGAACCCTCTCCTGAATGTCTGCTTTCTGTAACATTCAGCAGAAGAGGCACTCTTTTTTTTTTTAACAAGAAAACTTTGGTTACTTTATTAACTTTATAAATCTGATTTTGTCCTTATTCATTGTTTGTATCTCAGGATTTTTTTTGTTTGATATTTGAAGTGCTGGTTCAGTTTTCATAAAAGTCAAGTGGAAATATGACCTGAACTTCAAGAGGGCTGAGAGTCAACTCTTAAACAAGTAAAGCATTAAGCAAATGTGTACTTAAAATGCCACACAAATTCCATCTGTTTTCTCTTACTATTGTGAAGATTTTTTTTCCCTGTGGGTAAATATTTTTTTAATATAATGTTAATTTAGGCCAATTAAAATACAATTTGAGTATTCTAGCAGACTGAAAGCAAGAATTTACATTTGCTTATCCAACTAAACACTAAGAGGTCACCTCGACACTCAGGATTTATTTTTTCTGTTTTTCAAACTGCAGTTTTATTTAGTCATGTCTGCACATGTACATGTAGAACTTTGTAATAAAGTGCATGTGTTCTTTCAAAGTTAATTTGTATTTTGTTACCTCAGCCTGTCAGGTCTAAACAAAACATTTTTCCAGAACTTAGAACAGCTCCTCAGATCCCCACAACCCTGAAAAACTGTCTTCAATGTAGAACAGATTCTGGAAATATTTGAGGGGTTTGTTTGTGTTTAGAAAGAGCATCATCCATGTGTCCTTCGCCGTGGATGTGGCCAGAGACAGGGAGCTGTGTGTGCAGTGGGGTTGGGGTGCAGTTATCCCCCTGCCCTTCTGGGGGGCTGCAGCCTTCACTCCTGGTGGAGTACAAATGCTGGCAGGTGAAGGATTTTCAGATACGTGGTTTAGTTAGGTTTGGGGGAAAAACATATGGTAGAGGTTTCTCAGGACCCTTCTCTGATGAATAACTGTGATCCTCACTATTTTTAGACTGATTTCACAGGGTGAGTTTGGTTGACACATTGTCACATCCTGCATACTTTGCAGCTGAGGAGGAGAAAAATGAGAAAATACTTGCAGGCTTCAAGAACTCTCACTGTGGTGCTTGGCTAATTTTACAGCTGTAAATACCGTGGTATTTACAGCCAGGTGGAAAGGTGGATTCCGTCCTTGCACAGCAGTGAATTTGAGTGGCTTTGGTGTCTGCTGCCCATGGGTGCAGCACACAGCCCCTGGCCCAGGGGCTGGCACGGCAGTGTCTGAGCACTCACACTTACAGGCACACACAGGCAGGTGTGGCACCGACCCCTCCGTGTCCGTGCCATCCCCCAGCTCTGCCACCAAAGCCATTCTCCAGTGGGCACAAACTGCTTCTCTTGTGGCTGCAGCTCCTGTGCTCATGGCCAACGCAGCTCTGAGCAGCTCTCAGATGGCCAACGCTTCATTCTGAGCATTGCTGTCTTTGTAACAGAGCTGCTGGGCATTTGAAACACGATGGGTGGCTGTGGGAATGATCTTCAGTGATTGTATTTCCTTCCCGTATTCTTATTTTCAGTTTAGTGCTTAGGCTCTCTCTCAGTTTCCTCCCCACTGGACTTCTCATGCCCATCTCTCTGTTGGTTCTTGAATGAGCAGCTCCAATTGCCACTGGTCACTAATTAGCACAGATTTAATTATAAACAAACTTGGGATTTTTTTTTTCTGAGGTATCTTTACAGAAAGAAAAGTAAAATCTCTCTAGAGAAACTAAAGAAACTAAAATCTCTCTAGCATCTATGTTGTGATCAAGAGAAGCCATTTTAACGACCAGTAAATCCCCTTTCCTTGTTTACAAAATATCTTCCATTACAAAACCATGAATCAACAGTCACACCTCGAAGATATGACCACGTTGTAAAAGGTGAAGATTTGCAGTGATAGTTGACAGTAAAAGTAAAAGCAGTATTTTTTCTGGCATTTGTTGACCTCTCTTTATTTGCCCTACTGGGACATGCTCCCTGTATTTTCTCGCAGCCAATATCTGAAACAGCTCAGGCTGTAGGAAGTCTCATTGTTGGACTGCCTAAGGAAGGAGAATGCCTAAGGAAGGAGTGATCGGCTCACCCATGGCTGGGTTTGTGTTTTCTGGGTGGGTCTGTGCTGACATTTCAGTTTACACCAGCACTGCTCTCTGCAGTGGATTTCTCCACTGTTCCCCCCTTCCTTGGCCTGGCTCCCGCTGCAGGGCGGCCCTGGCGCATTCTCAGGGGGATTTATTCCCGGAGCCAGGGGTGAGGGCAGGGCTGTGGCGGCAGGGACACATCTCTGGGCTGTTGCTGTGTGGGCTCTGGTTACCCTGCAGCAATGATCCCAAGCTCCAGGTCAGCTCCCATCACACTGCACCGCTTGCCAGGGCGCACACGGCCCCGGGAAGCTTTTCGGGGTTTTTTTAAACTGTTGTCAGCTGCAAATGAAGATAGACTGTGAGTCAATTCTGCTAGGGTGTCTGTAAAAAATGAAGTTCACTTTTCTGGTAGGATTTAAAATGTTTCATAAAAGACAATAAGGACAAGGCAATAAAGCAAAATCCACGGCCGAGGTGTCTCCGGCCGAGAGCACCCCTGTCCCAGAGACCCCCCACTTAAATATGGATATTTAAACTTTTCTAAGAACTTGTTTCCATGTTTTTGGGAGCTGTTTTGCATGGCCACTCCTTGGTCCCACCTGTTTAGAGCCTCTGTGTTTCTTGGCTGTGGTTTTAACTGGGGAGGGGTCTTTGGGCCGCTCCCCTCAGAGCCACTTTAGGACTCTGCCCTCACCCCTGCTAGGCCTGACCGCGGCTTTTTCTGTGTCTGTGCTTTTTGTTTTCTTTTTATAACCTGCCATTTGCACCCCCATGATAATTATAGGACCTGGGTAGCTACCACCAAAGGGTATAACTCAGTTTAAAGAAAAAAATATGTTCAGGCTCCTGCGTTGCAGATGGCCATGCCAGGCGTCTGAAGGCCTCTGTGGCACCATGTGGGCTCTTCTGGAAGGGGAGCCAGACATTGTTACTGATTTGAGACCTAAATGGCTGTTTGAATTTCGGCTGAGGAAGAGATTAATTTCTCTTTAAAGTATGCTGTCAGAATTAATGCAGGTTCGTTCTTTTCTCTGGTGTGCCTTCTTGTTGGAGGACACCATCTGTTTGTCTAGGGAAGCCATAAAATAATATTCGATGGGAGATTTGCACTGAAACCCTGACATCTAGCAGCTGCAGTTATGAAAATTATCTAAATGTGCCTAATTCATTTATATTTTAATTCCAATCCATCAGTGTCAGATAAAATAAGTTATTTTTTTTTTCTATTCCTGGTTGGCACCTCTAATAGCCTAATGTTGTCTGAATAGTAAAATGGTAAGTTTTGAAGTCTTGCTGCAAGCCAGGGGCTTTTGACAAGGGCTGCCCAGATGAAAGCTTTTTTTTTGAAATTATTAGACTTCTTTATATTTCTGTAGTTAATGATTATATTTCATTTCTTTAAAATGATTTGCCTATCACAGCTGTTGGAAGCCATATGTGAAGAGAATTTGAATTAATGATAAAGCAAAAGCAGGTAAAAAGTTCTGGATATCAGGACAGTGATGAGACTTGAGAAGAAACAGATTCTGTTGGCTGATCTGATTGAGACAGTTTCCTTTTTCTGCTGCAGAATTGGAAAAATACATGGAAAATTAACAAAGTTCTGTTGTGTGCTGTTCCAGATCTTCTAATTTGGCTCATCCCATTAAATCGGTGATTGCACCATTCTTTCAAAAAATATTTATGTTATTTCTTTCTTTGCAAAGATCGACTACCAAGCTTTAGAAATATGTGGCTGATACATGGCTTGGATGGCACCCCTAGACTTTATCTTAAGCACTTCTAAAGGATTTATATAACGAAAGCTTTTTGTGGTTTTCAGAAAAGATAGCTTTGCTAGTGTCAGGGAGGTGCTTTTAGGATAATCCAAGTTGTCTCATTTCAGCAAGACTCAAATATTGGAATACAATGTCCTTCACATTCCTTAGATTAATAACTGGGCAAGTTTTGACATCATACTCTTTTCCACAGGGATTGCAATATGATTTCTTTTAAATAAAATAAATTTATTTTTATTTTTTTACTTTATTTATTTCCTTTTTGATTTATATTCTGCTAACCTCAGTGGTTTCATACTTTTAACTCCTCTTTTAGGTGTGGCATTCCTACACCCATTGGTTTAGAGTGCAGCAGAGACCTGTGCTCGTGGACTGTGGCCTGGGATGAAACACCAGGGCTCTGGGAATACCAACCTGCAGGGATGGGTTATCTTCCCTTCAGGCACTGTCTTCAGCTCTTCAAACTCACTGTGCCCTGGGCACACCAGAGGATGTGCTGTGTGTTTCTCCATAGCTTCCCAGCTAAAAGGTGACAAAAATACAAAGCCCATAGTCCATTTATTTTAAAAGTTCGTTTTAAATGTTTTTTCATGTAACAAAAATTGAGATCTGGTGCCCAGCTGGCTCTGCCTCTCAGAAGGACGTGGGGCTGTGTCAGGGCACTCAGCTGCTTTGGGTTTAGAAGGACTGAAAGTTGGCTTTGGTTTTGTTTGCTATTCCACCAAGGAACAGCAAACTTTGTAGTTTCTCCAATGTTCTGACAGCCCCCTCTCAAATGTCTTTCTACACTGTTGTTTTCATGAATGAAAGGAGCTCTGTGTAGAAAAGCAAGGCAGCTGCTACTCTCCTGGAAGACTGCAGAGGAATTCTGCAGTGCTGTGGCAGGCTGAGAAACAACACCAAACAACACCCACAGAAATAGAAGTTAATTGTTGAGAGATGAACTTCTTTAACCAGGCTGTGGTGAGGTGCTGGTCCCCATCAGCCAATTTAAATAAATTTATCCTGTGCTCCACAGAGTAAAGCCCACCCACTACTTAAATTCCATTATTCTAGAATAGTCACCCTAGCACAAAATACCAAATTCTCCAGAATTTTCCTCTAAAAAAGTCCACCTATTATTGTCATCAAATTGGAGGTGCCTATTGCATGGTTGAACCTAGAGCTGTAAGAGAAACAAAGGAATTTCGGAAAATAGAGATTGACTGTCCACTGTACACGAGAGATGCCAAATTCATCTTCTGTCATCTATTTCTCTCCCAATAATAATAATTTCAATCAGCTGTCCATTTGTAGTGGTCATTTTTTGCAAGTGAAAAACTCATTTAAAATTTTTTCATTAGGAAATTTTAGGTCAGAAAGAAAATACAATTATCCCTTCCAAAAGAAATTGTCCTATCAATTTCTTGATCTGCTTTTTATGTTGGCAAAACAAAAGCATGTGAAGTAATTATTTCTTCTGGTAAACATCCAAACATCACCCTGAGCCATATCATGCATATAAATTGGAGAATAGCTAATTAATTAGTCTCATCTTTTCACTCTCTGAAAAGAAATACTGTTATTCATTCCATTACCTGCTGCTTGTTTCTCCAGTTCAAGAGCTAAACCTCAAAATATGAGGGTTCCATTTAAATAGGCCTGGGTTTGTGTCTGAGCTGTTTCTGGTTTTTTGTGTGTGAGTTTTCTCCCATTTCTGTTTCTTCTGCCTGTGCTCCATATTATTGTTATTGTAAGTGAAGCAATCCAAACTCCAGTGAATTATTGTATTTTAAACAGTCAGTCACCTAAGTGGCTTTATTTATACCCACTGTAAGCTTCTTTTCTTTTTCTAGTTTTGCAGAGAGAAATACCTATATTGTGTCTAGCAAAGATTTTCAAATGCCCTGCTATTCACCAGATGCTTAGGGACAGTGCATTTCGAACCAGAGTGGATAATGTGTGTGCTTTTCTATCCATTCAGTCAGTGGTTAAGGCAGGAAGTAGCTTTGATAGTGAAAACCAGGGTTTTGTAAAATGCTTAAAGATGAAGAAGAAAGAATGACACTTCTTTCCTCGCTGTTTCAGAATCCATTTGTTTTTGTACATGCAGCAAGGGAGTGAGTTTGTTAAACTGAGAAATGTTTTACTCTACAAGTGAGGCAGCATGAGAAGCTGAATTGGTAGATTCACCTTGTATTATTCACATTTTTTCTGCCCTCAGAGGTAAAATCCTAGACCAGCCATTAAATCCAACTCATGGATGTCTCAAGGGGTGTCTAATATACATAAACCAACAACCCAGCAAAGCTTGTTTGACTCTGGATCTCACTCTGGAACTCTCAGTGTGTTTACACTTGTTTGTATCAACCTTTTGTGAACTTCAGAAAATTTTGGTAGCAGACCATTATGTGCCATTAATCTCCTTTTCACTCTGCTTTTCTCCCAACATGTTCTGCCACATCTTATCTGAAGTGAAGCCTGAATGTAAGCTTTGCAGCTGAGTGTGAGATTTCTGATACCATCTTTTTCACAGCATCAGAAAGGGCACAATGTAGGAAAAGGCTCTGCAGAAGTGGCTCTCACTTACGTAGATAAGGGGTGGGGATAATGAATTGTTAATGCTGTATTTCTTGGAGATAAAATAAAGCAGCCAAGGTCCCGTTGAGAAATTTGGGCAAAATTACATGAGTCAACCTTGATAGCACAAGCCAGTCTGTTGCTTGTACCACCAAGCCTACATATGGAACTGGAGATCTGAATTTTGTACTTTCTGCCTCTGTAGCAAGTCTTGTAGAATATTCTGGAGTGGATGTGAGATTTGTTTTCTACAGATGATGATTAAAAAAAACAGTGCATGTTGGCTCTTTCACCTTTGCCTTGGTATCTCACTCCCACTGAGTGCCTAAATACCACTTGTTTCTTGCTCTCTGAGAGCCAATGTGTTGCTAAAGAAGTTTTGTGTACTTTCATAATGTCAGATTATTTTTTTCAGTACTAGTCAGAGCTCAGAAAGTATTCTTCACTTTCCAGCTTGTTTCAGTATCCAGTGATGATAACAGTAGAATCTTTTTATTGGTGGGGTTTATCCAGGATTGGGTACTTTTTAAATTTTTTGAACTTCTCTCTGAATTAGCCAAAACTGTCAGGTAGGCAAGCAGATCCTGCTGCTAAGCAACAAAGCTGCATCACCTGGAGAATAATATTACACTGCACTGAATACTGACAGAGTGGGCAAATGGTCTCAGAGGAAGGAGAACAGTCCCCATTCTGTTACAAACCTGCAAATACAGATGGGAACAGGGATTAGCAGTCTAGAGGTTTTCTGGCTTAATAATTTAAAGATTGTGTCTTTTTAAAACATGAATTTCAATTGAAGTCAGGCTCATCATTGCCTATAATCTACCAATGTTCTGAAATCTACAGATAAGCAATTTTGAGGTACAATCTATCAGGCTGTGGACATCTAGTTTTGTCTTAATAGTACTAGGAAAATTCTTTAGAGAAGCCAAACTTGCAAATGTTGCAATTTCCTAAAAGCTGAATTAGTCTTTTAAGTTTAGTATCCAGTAATGTGTAAGGCAAAAGTAAAGACCATTTACAATGATAAAATTATCCAGCTGTGGATAGCAGGTTATTATTCTGCAGTAGATGGAATATCACTGAATAGGAAACCTGAAAATGTATTTTTCTGAGATTCATTCTGGTAATAGGCCATTTTATGTATTTCAATATGTACTACTTTGTAACACGTCATGTGCATTTTACTCTTTATGTCTGAGATTTCTTTAGCTTTGATGTTGGGCTGGATAAACCTCAAATCCATGTCTTTGCTTTCATGAGTGCCTGGTTGCTTTTGGAACATTTTAAAATGATGGAGGTTCCAGCTCGCCTTTCTGCAGCTTGCTGTGTTGTGCTGGTTAATTGTCCATAATGCCCCCAAAATAATAACCATGATCTCTCCCTCAAATGTCTTGCTGTGGTCTAAATCTCTCTTTTTGGCCTTTTCACCAAAGACATAAGGAGCAGCTGATTTATTTCCTCCTGGAAGGACCATTCAATGCATTGGTTCAGTCATGGTGTGGTACAGAAAGTTGAAGTGGAATTGAACATTGCAAAGAAACTGTGCTGAATATTAAACAAGTTAATAAATACTTATAGTTACTTTGCTACATCATTTTGTGCATAGTCAGTGCTCAGGGAAGGATGTCTAATTCCTGTCATGCTGGGTAAGACACAGAAATAATCAGGTCTATACTTGAAAATACACAGTCTCTTTTTCTGAAAAAACAAGCTTAGTGTCTTCCTGCTTCGTGCATTTCACTGCTGCAGTGGTTTGTTGGCAGCAGGTCCATCCATCTCTGCTGAGTTTGGGCAGCCCTCCACATCTGGCTGCCAGTGCCAGCAGTGGGAATGGGCTTTGCACACCTGCAGGGCCCAGGGCCACAGAGCTCTCCGTGCCACAAGGCACCCTGCGAAAAACCAGCTTCACCTTTGGTAGGGCTTAAAAGGTTTAATGAAAGACAATAAGGACAAGGCAATAAAGCAAAATCCACGGCCAGGGTGTCTCTGGCCAAGAGCCAAGAGCACCCCTGTCCCAGAGACAACCCCCCCTTAAATACGGATATTCAAATTTTTCTAAGAACTCATTTCCATGTTTCTGGGAGCTGTTTTGCATGGCCACTCCTTGGTCCTGCCTTTTTAGAGCAAGTGTGTTTCTTTGCTGTGGTTTTANAAAGAAAACTCTCTCTTTAAACCCATTTCTACATCACACATTTAAAATCCACTCTGTGTGGGTGTGAAAAGAAAGAAAACCCCAATCCCATAATCTGTATTTATAACAGCCTTCTATGTCCAACACTCATCTGAGTATTTGCAAAAAGCCAACTGTATAATGTGTGTTTCTAACACACCCGAGGTGCTCTCCAAAAGGGGTGCAGGTAACTCCAGCCTCCTTCCCACGGATGAGCTCTGGGAGGCACAGCAGCTCCCCCAGGGGCGATGTTTTCACTCGTTCCTCACTGTTTTCACGAGGCTGAAATGGAGCTTTGGGCAGAAGGTGTGCTGGCATCAGGCATCAGTCTGTGCCTCAGCGCTGGCAGCTGGGCTGTAATTTATCTGACACGCCTCTGTGACTTTCCTCTCCATTCCAGAGTAAATGGCTCGCTCACATCATTCAAATGCACAACCAGGTTATCAGTAGCTGCCACTTTTCAGCCTAGCAGCACAAAAAGGACATAAAATGCCACTTGCCATCGTTCTTCATGTGCTTCTCTCAGCATGCCCAGCAGTGTTTCCTGGCTCCCCCTTGGCCCTCTGGTGAATCAAACTCAGAGGCGTTCTGACTAGCTGAAGAGCTGAGGACTAATATTCACTATAAGCATTATAAGCAGGTCATATGGCATTTAAACCTCCTCTGATCGTGCAGCCACATCTATCAGTGCACTAATTCTCCCACAGGAGTGGATGCAAATTCTCCTGGTCTAAATGAACTAGCCTTGAAAGCATTGGTTTCAAAGAATTCTAATATGAAGCGTTCCCAAATAGAACTGATTTGTGAGACTCTTTTAGTAAACAAAGTAGGGAATTATTAGTCTGCTGCCAACTCTTCAAAGAATTCTCCAACATTGGGCTCAGTGGTTCATGGGCCTTAACATTTACATTTATCTGAACAAAGAATCCCTTTCCTGTTTTGTTGGCCTTCTCCAGCTGCATTTGTCTACTGTCACAACACCTTTGTTCAGTTCAATTCAGGCAGATTTGGCTCACTCTGCATTGATGTACTGATAATAAAAGGAGATGTGAGGTAAGGCTCAGTTTGTCTGGTGGCAGCCATTGCAGTTTTATGTAATTGATGTCTTTACCATCCTGAGTTTAGTTCCCTCTTTAAGCAGGGGTTTGGGTCACTGTTATCAGTTATTCCTGTCTGCAATTAAGTAAGAGTCATTCTCCATCAAAAACTCATTGTTACCATCTTCATCATGAAAGCATCCCCAAAACTTGGTTTTCAACCATTTTTCCTTGTAGGGCATTCTTGCTGTAGAGAACTATTGGTATTTGAACCAATTTGTTTTCCTTTGTGAGGATTTTTTGCATTTCATTTTGATTTCTGACCTTTTTCAGAGATGCTAGTTTATGTTGAGATTATGATTCTGATAGATGGTGACATTTTCTAAGTTGGTGGGGTCACCAAAGGGACATTTTCTTGAAACAAACGTTATTTTTTCCGTTATTGGTCCCACAATACACTCTTCAGATGGGCACTACAGGATGTTGTTTCCAAGCCTGAATAAACATTTCAAAACTATCCAAATCCTTCTATTTCCAAACAAATTAGCATGGCAGGTTTGCAGTGACGAGTTTCTCAGGAAGCTCATGTGAACAGTACTGCCCCAGTGATTCCTTTAGGCCATCCACCAGGTCACTGCATCCTTGCCTTTCCCAGATTCCTTAGGACAGCACGGGTGGCTCAGTGCCGCACACCATCACTGTGTTAGCCCCATTGTTCTGAACCAGGGGGGCAAAGTTCTCAGCACTCTAAGGTGAACACAAAACCTCTTCAGGACTGCAGCCATTAGAGATGTTCATTTGTGAGACAATCAATTTATTACAGCAGTGTCAAATTGTTTTGAGGAGAAACTGAACTGCCCTGTTTCATTTGTTAAAATGCACTTGTCTGACTCATCTGCTGTTGTTATCACTCCAACTATTATTAATAGCTGTAGTACATTTAATGGACATTGTCCTTTTTTATGGCACTGGGGAACTTCATTGAGGAGTGCAGCACAAAGTCTTGGGTTCTGTTTAGGCTTGGGAGAGGTTTTGTTCAAAGCCCATGGGAGCCAGGTAAAGTTACTTGCTAAAGAGATACTTTTCTGAGAGCTTTGTAAGAGAGCTTTACTTATGGTCAATGCATGGGGCAATTAAAACAGTTTGGAGAAGGCTCTAACAAGTGACTAAATGCAATGATAAATTGGGAATTTATTTTCCTTTTTTGTTTCGAAATACAAGTATTAATATTGCACAACATTGATTGCACTATTCTAGAGAGCATGCTTTCAATTTTAAACATGGACATTAAGTTTAGCATTTGTTTAAAATGGATATATGTGAAAAAAACACATCTTTTGGATCTTTTTGAGGACTGCCCTCGTCTTTCAGTGTTACTGGTAGTTTTCACGTTACATGTAGTTAATAATGTCAGCAAGACATGATTATCTCCTGATAGGAGCCCCCAAACATTTGGCACTCTTTCCTTCTGATTTAAAACAGGAGTAAAATGTGTCTAGAGCTTTCCATAGCTGTAACACATGGTGTGTATCAGAGACAGAAGGTCACCACGCTGCTCGTTAGCACATGTGGAGCCACACTCTGCTAAAATCCCAGTGCTGGGCCCTCTGTGCTCTGTGCCCTAACCTCCCTTTCACAGCTACTTATGGCTGCTGGCAAGGCACCCAGCTTCGCAGGGAACAGCAGAAGCAGCTTTGTGGGAAGGCTGGAGTCTTTTAAAATATCCCAAGGGTTATTCTGTAGAGGCTTTGTGAAGCAAGTGTGAATGTGATGAATGCCAGAAGAGTGCAGTTGTCACTGGGTGTCCCTGTGAAATGGCACAGTGGGCTTTGCTGTTGGCTCCCTGAGCATCGTGCTTCCAAAGGGGAATTTTGTGTGGTCTCCAGCAAAGACAGAGTCCCACAGTGTGTGTGTATACAAATGCTTTTGACAAATAACTCATATTTAATTCCTCTGGCACCTCTATTGCAAAGTGTCCCTGTAAACTTTTTTCAGCTTTTTGGGGTTATGGCAGTTCTTCCACACAACAGCTTTGGTTTGATCTTGTTTTCACACTGGACTGAAAATAAAGTATTTTGAATATTTTCTTGCAATAGAATTGTGTCAGAACAGATGCTCTCAATTCAGAAGCCTCGGTTTTTCTTTGAAAAGTTTCAAAAGATTCTAAAAACTTTTGGGCTGAAAAGCATTGTAGGAAAGCAAAATGTTTCCATTATAGTTTTGGTTTCAATGAAAGGCCATAGAACCATCTTCTATGAATCCTGCAAACCATTGAAAAGCTTTGCATGGAAAAAAAGCTTACTCCTCAGAAAGAATTAAATCTTTATGGCACAAATAAAAGTTCCCCCACTAAAAATAATGTCAAAATTCATATGGAAAGGGAAAAAACCCCTATCTCAACAAGTAACAGTACAATGAAAATGAGTTATCATAAAGAGAGAAGATGGGATTAGTGGTGGGATGTTTTATTTTATGGTTCAGTGTTACTCACATCAAATACAGTTATCAATACCTAGGTGAGCATCTTGTCCCTCCAGGTTTGTGGATATGAAGCAGTTTTTAGCACTGGCAGTGATATTGGGAAGGCTGCTTCTGTAGCCAAGTGGAGCCATTCTTTTTGCACTCACATCTTTCAATAATTGCACTATTCATTTCCACTGCATGTCATGGTAAATAAATGCTTTAAAGTCCATGTGCTGTGTAGAAGAGACAGCAGAAGATATATTTGAAATCTGCCTTTCCATTTTAGTGTCAAATACAATCACTGAGAAGGGCAACACACATGAACAACTTAAGTACTTAATGGTTTCCCCCTAAAATTGCAGCTTGATGTTAATATGTTCTGAAATACCTTAAATTTTTCATTATTCCTGTAATTATGCAAATATTCAGACTGCAGTTGCTGTGTGTGACCATTGCTGTTTGTGTTTGAAGGCGTTGGGGCGGGTGGAGGTGGGACTCTGCTCTGCAGTGAGAAGAGCAGCAGCGAGGGGTCTGTAGCTGGGAAGGGGCAGGGAGAGCTGGCAGGCTCCGAAAGGACAGCACAGCTGGCCTGGCAGGGTTTGACATCCTGTGTGTAATCGATTTGGAAGGCTTGACATGCTTGTATAATGGTGCAGGGACACTCAGAGCAGCAGGTAACTGTTGGGAATAGGTGGAGGGGGGTGAGCCCGTTTTCATATTACTCTTACTTGAGGATCCATTAGACACACCTGACATCAAAGATATGTTCTCTTTTAAGTTCCAGTGCTTGTCATCTGTTACACCCCTCTTCATCAGACTCCAGGAAAGCAGAACAGCTTAAACCACCTGTGTGTTATTTAATTAAGTGATCATTGTTAAAGATGAAATTTCAAGTACAGTTTATATATCAAGTAGGAGTAGGAAATCAAGTGTTGGCTGGACAAGCCAGCCTTTAGTTTTCATGTCCAAGTTATTTTTGAGCAGAGGATCACTTGTAAAATTGATGTCAGAATTAGATGGACCAGCCCGAGAATTGCAACCAGAGAAAAGACAAGCTGTTTCTTCTGTCTGTTTGAAGTGATGACATTTTTGGGTTTTTAATATGTGCTCAGTGGGCTGATCAAAATAATTCAACAACTCTTAGAGAACTTCTGGCTTTGTCTTCCTTGTGCATTGCATGGCTGTAAATTGTCAATTTAAAGAAAAAATCACATCTCTAATTAGATTTGATTTTGTCTGGGGTTCACCACCCAACCTAGATCTTAGAAAGGGATTCGTGGACAAAGATAAGTTTTGAAGACCAGTAGTGTCCTTCCAGGTAACTTCAGTTGCTGTGCTGCAAGACTGTGCCTGTTCCTGGATACAGCAGAAAAAATGGATAAGATCTTCCATTCTTCTCCCAGAATCTTTTCAGTAATTATAAGCTAGACTTTTTCTTCTGTTTTTGCCTCTTCTACCTTAGTGCTAGGGAGAAAAAAACCTGGTATTAAATGTTCTATTCCAGATTTTCTCCTCTCATTTATGTCAAGCTAAGCAAATATTCCAAACACAGGCCAGTAGCATCTGTTAATTTTAGTCTTTGTTGCTTTGCACAGGTTATTTATTTTTTTAATATATAAAAGACAGGAAGTTGTCAGCCCTGCACAGGCTTTGGCATTCATACCATTGGCATGTAAAGAGTTTTTAGGTGTATCCATGAATACAGTTACTTTTAATTTATGCAAACAGTCTTCTGTCTAAGCTTTGATCTTAGTTGGATTCTTTTTTCTATCCCAGGGTGGTCCATTAAATACCTGCTTTAAAAATTTCTTAAAGGACTTGCAGATATAGACAGAGATGCTTGACCCCCATTTAAACTGGGTGGAAGATCTTGGGATTTTATGTGGTTTTTGTGTAGAGCACCTACTGTGCTGGGAATAAGAGGCTCAGAGGAGTCTGAACATGGGGATTTCTCCACTTGTTGGGAGGGAACCACTCATGGGACACGAGCAAGGAGCTTTCCAACCATGCCTTTGTGCTCATTTCTTTTCTCTGACCATAGTAGGATAACTTTGCTTTTGCTGCCGTTTTGTCTGTAAACTCCTCCTCCACTGTGGTCTCCCTCCCTCATTCCCTCTTCTTTTACCTGTGCAACCCTACTTTCCCTCTAGTTTTGTTAAACCTAACGTAGCTAACTAATTCTTTATTTTCCTATTATTCATCTCAGTGATATCTGGGCAACCTAAAATTTTCCAGCTTGATTGCAATAAAAATACGTTTCATCAAACCTAGGTCTCTCCCCACTGCCCCTATCTCCTGTCTGGTACCATTTCCATTATGGCAGGAAAGGTAAGTTAAAAAAACCAAGGAAATCAAATGTAGTGACAAAAATTAGGTTCACTGTGCTTGCTGTGAGTGTCTGCAGAGCTGTTTCTGTAAGGCTTTGGTCAGAGGGGATGCTCTGCCCACAGAGCACCATTTGTGCTGAATTCTCCTCTGCAGAATAAGGTCCTAGTTTTTCTCACAAGTTTACAGCTGCATTAATTCTTGGAATAACCTTCCATTTCTGTGTATCGATTTCTCTCCCACCTTCAGGTCTACTAAAATTAATTTCTTCCATTATCAGCCTTTGTTTTCTCTTTCCTGGTTATTAAAAGGGACAATTCTTGCAGTTAAGGGCTCTCTGTTGGGTCAGCCCTCACACCAGTGGTGTTGTTCCACTGCTCTCTCTTCCCCCCAGAACCTGGTAACCCAACCATGGAGAGGCTGCCATGGGACAATAAAGTTTCTTTGGTTTATTTTTCTAATCACTAAGATTCAGGTGAAGGTTTCTCAGTACCTGATGAGCCTTAGGCACCTTAGGAGAGCTTTGAAGACTCCCACCATCACGGGAGATCTAGAATGAAATATCAGTAAGAGGTATTAAAAAACACTAATGAAAAGTTTTCTGTGATCTTCTACATTAAAATCTGTTTCAAGGGAAATTCTGAAAAATAGAGCATGCTTTTTAAAAAAACAAAATTACTTTGTCCTAAGAATTTCTACTTTTAGGCCTCTAATAAAAACAGCACAGTGTTGTGTGAAAAATGTAAAAATATGTAGATTTTTCATGTCTAGATCATAGTTTTATTTCATAAGAAATTATTGTCAGCCTTCAAAATTAATATCCTATCCAACCATTGAAGGCAAATTAAATGCAAATGAAACTCCACAAATGAACGCATAATGCTTACTACACTGAGGTTTCAAAACACATTTGTGATGCTGAGTAGAAAAAAAATCAAACTTACATTGAATGTACTCTGCAAATGCAAATGTCATCATCCATTTCTTTTTATGCTTTTCTGGTTTGTGCTCTTTGTTTTGCAAATATGGTAATTGTAATGCAGTTGTATTAAAATTGGAAGAAGTCATTGAAATTCACCCAGCAAACACACTCTTCTTCCAAAGTTATTTGGTTCAAAAGTGTAAAATGGATTTTGAATTTTATGTCAGCAGTTTTAAAGCTTATCATGTTACATTCATATATTCTACTATGTCACAAATGAGATCAGAAATATTGAGGTGTTAGTATGAAACTGCAAAAAGACCCCAAAAGGCATGTTTTAATCTCTGATTTATTTGTTTTTTAAATGAAAGGCCATGTGATGACATTTCTTTTGGCAAGACAAATGTTTTAATTCATATACTGAGTCCTTTACTTAAACTTTGAATGCTGTACTTTCCTTCCAGTATTTAATTCCAAGAGTTACCTTAACATAGCAATTTCTCTGTACAAGTCCTGTAGGAAAGAACTTTTTAAGCCTAAAAGGATTGCCCTTCTGTGCCTCCATGCATTTAAGCTCCCATTTGCTCATATCCAGTGCCAATGCTGGGAAGAGCTCTCGTGTTTGCTGCACCAGCACTGACCACAGTGGTACAAACTCAGGGAGCTGGAGACTCTTTCTCCCATACATTGTTCAGTTTTCTGCACTAAGTTTTTTCTCAGCTGTTATTCCAGCACTGCTAAATCTCTCAGGTACTGGACACCTTCCTCTGCTTTCCCCGGGAGTTCACGAGATCCTCCTTAAATGAACGGCACAGCCCACAAGGGCTCAGAGCCAGGGTGGGGCACAGAGCCTGGCTGTGTTAGCCTGTTCCCAAAGGTGGGGAAGCAGCAGATGAGCAGCTCAGGTGTGCTCCCTGTCCTGCACAGGAGCAATAACTGCAGCAAGATTCATGTGGGGCTGCCACAGCCTCGCCCACACTGGGCTCCAAAAACGGCTGGGCTGGGCTGGGCTGGGCTGGGCTGGGCTGGGCTGGGCGCTGGGTCCTCACCAAGCTGCTCTGTCACTCCTCAGCTGGACAGAGGAGAGAAACTGAGATGGGAGACAACTCACAGGTTGAGATAAGGCAGGTTACTAAACCAAGAGGTTGTGTGTGCACACAAGCAAAGGAAAAGAAATCCCTGAGATCTGATTTCCTGCTTCTCATTAGCAGGTGTTGCCTGGACAGTTCCCTGGAGGCAGGGCTTCAGCCCTCGTAGCAGTGGCTCCAGAAGGGAAATGCTGTAAACCAAGAATGCCCCAACTTCCAAATCCTTTCAGCTTTTGTGTCTGAGCTGATGAATGGCCTGGAAAATCCTACTGGTCAATGTGGCTCCACTGTCCTACTGGTGTCCCCTGCCATGATCTTGCCAGCTCCCAGCCTACTGCCTCAGGCTGGAGCATTGAGACACACAGGGCTGCTGTGCCAGCCCTGCTCAGCAGCAGCCAAAACTCTGGGCTGTTATCAGCACCCTTCCAGCTCCTGCTCAAAGCACAGCACTGAGAGGGCTGCTTGGGGAAAATGAACTCCATGAGCTCCAGCTCAGCCAGACCCAGTTCATCCAGTTCATCCAGGATTCACAGCACTGGGAGAAGATAAAGACCAGTAAGACAGGGACAGCTGAATTGCTGTAGGCTGACACAGGCTTTGTTCTGCTATGGTTTGTGTGGAAGATGCTGCATCAGAGTAGTGGTGTGTCAGGGATGTGGCCTGTAGTACTGTGCACACAGCCTTACCTCTGGGAAATGCAGAAATAAGAAACAAACTCCAAGGGAAAAGTCTCAAGCCCCACAGTTCTCACAGGTCTCATTAGTAACGAGGCACGTGGTGTGCAAAGCTTGGGTTGAAGGCATAGAAAACTGACCAGCAAGAAAGGTGATTATTCCATACCTAAACAAAAACCAGCTTTGTTACACGTACAATATCCAGTGAACAAGAAAGGTGGAGCAACTTTATGGAACTGATTGTCAGGGAAAAAAGTAAATGCTAACACATTTTATGGGAAATTAAAGTTACACCCCGTGGTGAGAGAGACAGGCAGTCAAAGATGAATACCTGCGTGTTTTCATTTTGCAGCATAGCAGCAAAATCTGTTTTGATCTCATTTGTTTTGTTCAATGTTTCAACTGACTCTGTATGCATTGTCTTTATATCCTGTAGGATACAGGTTAAGATTCTGCATGCTGTTTGTCAAATTTTAAGATGTGAAGCAATGCTCTTGGAGGCTTAGCATCTTTGTTTAACTACAGCTGTGTTACAGTGTGTGTTTGAGAGCCTGATTGAATATTACAAGGCTACATGCAAGGCAGAGCTCAACTGATGTGGCCTTTGATTAGTGGGGAAATGGAAAATAACAATTTTGTGGCTGCATGGGTTCATATTTACCATCAGAGACTATTAATAAAGGGAGATTGTCTCCTTGCTGTACACAGGTACCAACAGCGAGTTTTGGGAACCACACAAGCCATATCTGAGGATCTGGAATCTAACTGATTACTTGGAAAGAAAACCAAAATTTTTGAGTTTATGGGACTCTCTTTTATCATTTGGAGAGGATCTTAGAATTACTGCCATTCTTGGCTGGAAGGAGGTGTTTCTGTGTCTGTCAGCCAGTGCCCAAACCTCAGTATAAACAGAAATATAGTTTTGGCACTTCCTTGTGATGTTTTAGTGATGTGCTCCACTTCATCAGAAATTTGCTTTAGTTACAGGGAACTCAGGGTGCTAAATCTTAATTCCTCAGGTGGTTGCTTCAAATCAATCTGTAACTCTGATGACATAGGAACACAAATGCCATTTAATGTCTGTGATACTGGGGCATTTATGCTTTATAAGAAGTAACCATAGAATAGAAATATTGGATGCCATGGTTTTTATGAGCAGTTGAATCACATCTGACCATGAAGCAAAACGTGAGCAGATGTGATTGGTCTCTCAACCCACACAAAATAGTGTAGTGATCTGCATCAGTAGAGTTGTGCTGGCTTGACCCAGAAGGAAATTTCCCAGAGGAAATTCGTGAAAGTTGGTGTGATTTTTGATCCATATTGGTCAATCTATTTAAAATACATATTTTTTAATTTGTTAAGGGGCGAGGCGTTGCCCTGTGGCGTGGATTGCAGCACACCACAGGGCTGCTGTGCCAGCCCTGCTATAAAAGTGTTTATAAATGGGGTGGTTCCAGGTGTCACAGGCCCTTAACAGCTCCCAGCTGCCTTCAGAACACGTTCTGACCCATGGCCCAACTCCCGTGAGTGCAGCACTGCCAGCAGAGCCGGGCACTGCACACCAGGCAGGAGGGCTGCGAGCTCCACGCCCAGGGCTGGAGCCTTGGCATTGCCAAGGACGGCCATGGCTCGGCCCAGGCTGATGCTGTGCAGAAATCCGGGGCCCTTGGCTCCCTGCTCTGGGTGAGCTCTTTTCTCTTGGCTCTGAGCTCCCTACACTCCTGTTCATGTGCACGTCTCTCTCAATGAGCCTGTGCATGTGAGGGCTCTGAAAATACATTGCAGTTATAAGAATTCTGAAAAGTAAATACAGCCAGGGTGTATGTGAAGAAATCACTAAATATGGAACTGCTGCAGGTAGCAGGTGGAGTTTTTCTTTGAGTCATTTTAGTAAATCAATTTTCCAGGGGGTGGCTCATAATCTGTCAATGATTTTACTGTCTCTGGAGGGGTTTTCATTCCTCTGAGGTATAAACATGAGGGCACTTTTCACTGAAAGGTTTACTACATGGATTTCCTCTCAGTCTTGTTTAGTGCATATATGAAGGGCTACAGCTGTTTGCAAATAAATTTGTATATAGAGAGGAATAATGAGGTTTTTTTTCATCCAGTATCAACAGGAAGAGTGAAAACCTTCCAGTTTTTTCTATTCTTGAGGTTATTGTATTGCTCCAAAATCTTGTTTTAAGAACTAAATTCTATGAAAGGTTTTAGGTTAAATAGGTAGATGGAATTAATTTCAACAATATTCTTTTTAAGGTCTACCTAACCCCATAATTTTTTCTTGTTTTTTTTTTTTCCAGTTAATCAATACTTTATTAATTTTTACTACTCTAAACCCAAAGGTCAAGCAGCATTTAAGAACCCTAAGAAGAAAAAGGTGTGGACCTGTCTTTATTTAGAGGTTTCAAGGCTTGTTTTGCAGATATGCTGACATTTATGAAACCGTCAAGCTTCGATCATATTGGTTAATCCAATTTAAAGATGCTTAGAGTTTTTGTTTAACCTTCAGCTTGAGATAACTGGTGGTGGTGGTTTCAGAGAGGGAGCAATAGCATATTCAGGAGAAATACCCAGGCCAGCATTTGCAACTATTACCATTTAAATAGCCTGTGTCAACCTAAACAATACACAAGGGTTTGGATGACATTTTTTGTGGGAATTTGATTCCAAGGATCTTCACGGTATGATAAGTACATGATCCAAAATGACACATTATGGAGTTATTCTGGGCTGAGGTGAACACAGATCTCCAGCAGAGGATGATAGGCAAAACTGCAGCCCAAACTGCACGGAAGGAGCAAGAAATTGCAAAGAGATGGAAACCACTTCAAACAATTTCCTCCACCATGTACAGGACTGTATTGTGACATTCATCAGAGGAATCTCATCTTCCCAAGCTGCTTCCAATTTTCTGCAGCCTATTTGAATAGGTCCACTTGTATTAGGACCAAATTTAAGGGACAGGTAGGATTTTCATTCCAGCTAAACCAGGACACTGTGTCAGTACTGCTGGGAGAATATCTCTAAAACTCCTGACTTCTGAGTTCCTTGATCTGTAAATAGAATACATTTGTTTGCAGGTACACACCTAAATAATTCATTAGGGATAGCGTTTAGGGAGAATTTTTGGGATTGAGGATTAGGGAAAATGGTAATTTTTTGCTTTATTTCTTATATTGCATAAAAATCCTCAGTAGATTTTTATGAGAAGCTGCAGGAAAAAAAATCATGTTATAAATAAAGAATAGTCTGAAGAAAAAATAAAGTCCAGGGGATCTGAGAGTTATGATCTTGCTCCTGAAATGTTAGGCAGGGATGAAGAAGGTTTGCAAGCTGCTCCTGCAGTGCTGGGCTGAGAGAGCTGTGAGCACAGGGCTGGAGGGGTGCCAGGGGCCCCTCGAGGGGGAGAGGGCAGCTCTGGGCACCAGAGTCTGTCTGGGTTGATTTTCAGAGTACCAAAGGTGTGATAAATCATAGCTTCACTCTCAGCTGTGTGAGTGTGACACTCAGAATAAACACGGGCTGCTTGGGTTCAGCTGAACACAATCTTACACGTTTGGTTCCGTTTATTCATGGGGACAGTTTCTGTGTCATCTGCTGAGTGGGTTTGGTGCTTTTCCCTCTTTTTTTCCAAAACAAGCTCTGAGTGCTTGCAAGGAAAGAAGAAAACAGACACCAAGAGGAACTGAATTTGTTCATGGTGGGAAGTGTGCCTACAAAATTTGTCTTAAAGCTT
Organism: Polioptila caerulea; assembly: GCA_013397295.1. Lineage (NCBI taxonomy): Eukaryota > Metazoa > Chordata > Aves > Passeriformes > Certhiidae > Polioptila > Polioptila caerulea. The sequence goes on along the minus strand of VYXF01012901.1, from coordinate 482,352 downwards.
TGAATATTTTATTTTTGTTACAAAATTGATTTCAAAGACTGAGGAACAGATCTTTCAGTCTGTATTCTTTATCTGCAAAGTTTTTTTTTTAATTCTTTGCTTAAAAAGATTTGGTCTCTTTTAATAAATGGACAAGAATGGATTGGTCAATACTAACCTCTACAGTTTTTGTTAGCAAACAGAAGTTACTTAGTGCTCCAGTGAGATGAGAGATGATGTGTGGCACAAAGCAGGATGGATGTGGTAGCACTGCCCCTGCCTTTGGGATTCCACAGGAGAAATCCTGTGCATGGCAGTGCTGGCAGTGATGCTGTGCTGTTTCTAATGCCCGTGGGTGTACTCTGAAGTGACCCATCCTGGGGAGCTCTCTGGTTTAGTTCTGTGCTGGTGCCTGGTTTAGCAGGGCTAGCTACCATTGCTTCACTTTGTTACCTGTGCAAATGTTCCTTATACAGCTGTCAGCCCATCATCTGCCTGCAAAGCACTCTCTGAAACAGGATTCCTTACTTTTGCCTTTTTTGGTTCCCTGTTATCTATGAGGCATGTGTGCATGTGTGTACATGTGTGCAGGAATCCTCACCCTGTCTGCATTTGTGTGGCCCATGATGGAGATGCTTGTTCCCTCTTCAGCTACTCCCATAAACTGATTACAATTTTAAAGGCTCAGGGTAGTATCAGGCCTGCTTGTGATCATCTTCCAAATGAGAGCTAGTCTGATGTACACTGATATCTTGCTAATAGATGTTGCATGACACATGTTCAAAAAAAGACACTCAACATTACTGACAATGTAAATGATGCCACCCCATCAGTTTTGAATCAGTTTGGATTTAATCATCATTTATAATTCATTTGATTTCCTCTTAAACTCTGCCTCAAGCATCTCCTAGGTGTTTAGACTGCAGAAGGATAAAATGCATGGATGTATATTGCTGCCTAATAAATCTCTTTCATGTTTTCCTCTTGCAGAGACAGGGAAGGCTGACCTTGGCAGAGGGCTGTAATCCAGTGTCTTTACAGAGATGGGGAAGCAGCTTTGACAAGCAGAAGTTAAACCCTAGATGGTCCAGGACTATCTAGCCATTGCTTAATCTTCTTAATATGGTAAGACAAATCCCTTTCTTCATTTTTATATTAACATATTTCAATTTTATTACGATTTTTAACTCCTAAGCAGAGCTGTAGAAGCTTGGATAGAAATGCCAGACAATCATACATGTTTAAAAGAAAAAGAACTCGTCAGCTCAGCAAGCTCACAAGTTTCAAAAATCTTATTTTAAATGGCTGTGAGTGAGGAAAAATTAGGGCATTGAGGAAGGCAGGGTAACTGCTGCAGAGCTAATAAAATACGGCCTGTGAGGTGAGAATTAATTACTGCTAGCAATAAAACACGTTTATTCTGGGTAGGGCTTGCTGTCAAGACAGGTTTTCTAAGTGGCCCCAGGGTTGGCAATGGCCACTTGTGATTGTTTCCTGCATGGCCAGCGAGTTTCCCATTCCTTGGGGGCAGGGTGTGATCACCATGAGTATGACAAGGAACAGCCAAAGTCAGCCCTGATCTCTGTGAGGTGACTGCTTGTTATTGCACAGAGACTGACCAGAGGGATTCCACTTGGAAAACTGTGCCTGGAAACGAACCCTGTTCTTTTCCTCTTCTCTTGGGCATTCTTCTCTCCCAAACCAGTATAATGGGTGTTGTTCTGTGTTTGCTGGAATTGTCAGGTTACACAGGCCATTGAAGCAGCCAAAGAGTTGAGTGGTGGTTGAAGCTGGCTGGATTAATTCAAGATAATATTTCAAACAATGCATCATTTTAAATAATGAATATTTAAATTAAATATTCAATATTTTATGGTGAACTTAAAAAAAAAATTAACTCCTTTTGTATAGATAGGGACAGAGAGTCCCTATCTGTCTGTGATGTCTGCTCAGTGTGTGCTTTGGGTGTTAAAATCTGATTTGAGCTATAGAGTTCTGGTATGTCAGTGTGCTGGTTACTGTCATTAGATTATATGACATTTTCTAGGAAATTGTTCACTTATGGGTTAATTTCTTATAAAATATGTTTTTGTTTGATAAAACAAAGTAAAAATTACTGATAACAAGAAAAATACAGTATTTGCAAATATGTTTAAAAATTCACAAAATTAGTAATAAATGTTAAAAAATTCAAATCCCAGTTGATTTGGCTGAAGTGAATTGTTCTGAAAACATTTCCCATGTTTCACTAGCTCTCACATTTAAAACCCCATGCAAAATAAAATCTCCAGAAAGTGTGAGAGATTTGCAATCCTTGTCAGGACACCCCAAACCAAGGTTTGTACCTTTGCTGTAAAGGTATTACTGGTATTTGGAAATCTGAATTTTGAAGGGAGGATTTTAAATCTGGCTTCTCAGATGCTGGTTGTATTCAGCAGTCTTATAAATAACCTTGGAAAGGGCTGATTAGATATGAGATACAGGCTGTTGATTGATTAAATTTGTTTGAATGCTCAAAAGCAAAGCTGATTCTAAACAGGTAAAACATGTTTTTTATGAAACTGAATGGCAGATGAAATTCAATTTTGGTAAATGGAAAGGAACTAATGTATTTAAATATGCATTTTGATTCAGTAGTTACTATTCAAGAGGGAGATATTGGCATTATTTTGATTAGTTCAATAAAACTGTCACCTCAGCACCAGCTAAAGAGGAAAATACAGCTCTACAAAACATCCTGGGAAAAAATACGATAAAATAATGAATGCAATCCTTTTGAAATCTAGGTTGCATTATCTTGAATATTAAGACAAGAATGGTAGAAGTTCCCAGAGGAACTAGAAGGGCTACAAAGACCGATGGTAGACAGAGAAGGGTTTATTGTCGAGGACCAATTAAAGTGCTCTGAAATTTCTCCTTGGAAAAGAGAAGATTGGGCTTGTGGGAAAGGTCTGATAACTGACAAACAGTGCAGGAAAAGTAGTATTTTGATTTGTTCTTGTAATGTAAGGATGCTGGAGTACTCAATAAAATAATCATGCAACAGTTTTAAAACCAGCAAATGGAAATATTTCCTTCACAAATGGATAATTAAATTGTGGAATTCCCTGTCAGAGGGTATGGTGGGGATATGAAACAGGAACAGGCTCAAACAGGATTTGATTGGTTTGTGCTGCAATGAATAGGTGTGATTTTTGTGGATTTAAAAGGAAATACAGTCTTCAGATATGATTACTCCCTCTGCTTTTAGACAAAATGTCCTGCTGGAGGGACACGCCACTCTGCATTTTCCTGCTTTCTTACAGTGATTTTCAACTGCGGACCTTTATCAAAACAACACATGGCTGTTCTCATGATCTTCAGCTGTTTGAAACCTGGATTAATGTTATCAGTATCAACAGTTTCTCTATGAAGTGATGTGAAATGCTTGCATGTGTTTACACTCGGATGCTGAGAAGCGCGCCCGCGAGACGTCCAGGCTGGGATGGGCAGTGCTTGGGGAGAGACAGGGAGAGAGAGAGAAGGAGAGAATCCACCAGTGCCTGTGCCCGATGGAGGGGAGGGGGTCCCTGCAGAGCTGGGAGCAGTGAAATGATCAGCAGCACCCTGGTGTCAGGAGGCAGTGGTTAAATGTGGTTTATTCAAACGAGGCGGCTCCTCTGTCGTGTGCTTTGCAGTGTGCAGGTGGATGGGTGAGCTAAAGAATACAACCAGCTAATTGGGCACGAAGGCCAGCACCTGTCTGGATAAACCTCCCTCAGACCTTGGCATAAACACCACATCCCACACGTTGTGGTGGCTGGACAAGCAGCAGGTGCTGAATTCTGCTGGGGTTCCTTTATCATGCGGTGCCAGGCCAGGCCTCTGTTTGCTCAGAGGGTTTCTCTCTGATGACAGAGCTCATCAGCTGCTGTCCTGAGCTTAGGGCTAACAGATTTGTCTGGGTGGGAATCAAAGCCAAAGGGACAGTGGCATGGGGCTCCTCTCTCTGTTTGGGGTCTGGTACCCTTTTCTGTGTTCTGTTATTAAATTGCAGCTCTGCCCTCAGACAGGTGCTGAAACGGACCCTGCTGTGTTCACCCACGTTTTTCCTCACCTGTGAAGGATCAGTGCAAATGACTTTGCAATACATTTGCTGCTGGACATTTTGGTGTGGTGTGTAACCTGTTTCATTGTTTTGCTTATCAGTTTCAGGATCAAGTAATTATTATAGGGTTTTTATTTTTGTTCTTTGCTTTTGTGATCTATAATAGAAGTTGTATTTATTTATGGTAAATGATACAAGTTTGTGGATGCGAGTCAGGTTTCTCTGTTTGCAGAGATTTTTGTATCAAAAAATGTCTCAGGGAATGGAGGAAACGGGCTAAGAAATAAGGTAAAAAATAAACAGAAGGTAGAAAAAAAATCAATGGAATTTTGAAATAGCCCATGTGAGAAAAAGTATTGTCAGCAAATTCTAGAAAGTTTTTTGGGTATAGAATGAGCAAGAAATATATTTCAGAAATACAGGTTGCATTCTAATTCCCTTAAGCTTCTCCCTTCTTCTTTGGCCTGAATTTGACATTGCTGGCATGCCTTCCTCACAGCAAAGTTCATGGGAAGCCAGAACGGTGCAGCTGCTTCCTGGCTAGTTTGTTGCTACAGGGAAATCGTAATTAAAGCCTCCTTCATTATGTGCTCCCATGTCCTTGGAAGGGGTGTGATGTTGCGGAAAATATTCCATGTCAGGGACAGCTTCAGAGAACACTGGGCATGGAATGCAAGTTCTTTGGAGAATGAAGTGTTTTTGAAATAGATAATGATATGCAGAGTTCAGGTTTGGCAAACGTGGCCTTTGCTTTGCTGGGCAGTGCTTTGGGCCTCAGCTGCACACACACATCCTGCAGGCCCTGCCAGGCTCCCCTCGCTGCAGCCACATCCACACACGGTGCCCTGTGCTCACAGATTAGGGCAGGCTCAGGAGAGCCGTGAGCACCAGAGGAGCCCCTCGGTGCCTGGGCAGCAGGGCCTGGTGCCCTGTGCTCGCAGATTAGGGCAGGCTCAGGAGCACCAGAGCACCAGAGCAGCCCCTCGGTGCCTGGGCAGCAGGGCCCGGTGCCCTGTGCTCACAGATTAGGGCAGGCTCTGGAGAGCCGTGAGCACCAGAGCAGCCCCTCGGTGCCTGGGCAGCAGGGCCCGGTGCCCTGTGCTCGCAGATTAGGGCAGGCTCTGGAGAGCCGTGAGCACCAGAGCAGCCCCTCGGTGCCTGGGCACGTCGCTGGCCCCGCAGGCCCCGAGCAGGCCCCGAGCAGGCCCCGGTGCCCTGGGTGTGGGCAGGGAGCGGGAGCGGCAGGGCCGGCCCTGGGCTGAGAGCTCCTGCGGGGCACCCAGCTCTGCCCGCGGCTGGCAGAGCACTGCAGCCACCCAAACACGGGGTTCTGCAGTACCACAACTGAGTGCTCCAACCTGGGCTAACTCTTCTTGAAATTAATTAATTATTTAATTATATAACGTTTATTTTCACCAAAGGAAAAAAATTGATTGAACCATTCCCTCCCATAGAATCCCGAAACTGCATTTTTAAAGTGATTTGTTTAACAGAAAAATGCTCAGTTTTGTATCTGGGAATTTCAGATTAATATCCTTGGCTAAAATTATCTCTTTATCCCAGCGAAAAATCTTTGACTCTTTAAACATTGACTTGGATATGTTGGCATAAATGAAGAAACAGTGGTTTTAGGCTCTGGAATTCACAAGTGATATAAGAGAATATCCTTTTCATAACAAACTTATGGAGGTGAAGAGCTTTCAGTAAAATCTTTCATATTTTGCTGGAGAAGCTTTAAAAATTATCCAGTCCTGAACAGGTTGAACTTACAGGATTTGTATGAGCACAAGTGTTTGGCTCATCCATTTCCTTTAGTGGATACATAGCAAACGTAGAAAGTCCAGTTATTTCCTTTAAAGGACAACTGGGTGAAAAGATAATTTCATTGTGTACGTATATTTTTGCAGAAAATGTTGCCTTATGCTGAGAAACGAGTGAGTATAGCCAAATACATAAACCAGTGATGCTTTTTGTGTGGTGTTTTTTAATGGGATCTGTTGGAATACTCTACTTCTATTTTACAAATTAGAAATGTGCAGTAGTTCTCAGAAATATTTCAGTAGCTGTTCTGTGGCTCAGTGGAATGAGACTTGCAGTGGTTTAATCTGTTTTTTAATTAATATGTCTATATCTCCGTAAAAACAAATCCAGTGGGATCTTGCTGACACTATTAACTCTTGAGAGATTATGCTACATATCAGTAAACTCTAACAGAATTGAAAGGACATAATAGTCAAATTTTTAATTTATTCAGATAATTTTGAATTCTCAAAATTATGTTTTTTTTTTTCCAGTTTAGCCGTGCATTAAAATGGCTTTCCCTTTTCTTGACAATATTGGAAAATGTGTGTTTGTTCAGATGAAAGTACTCGTGGGTGCATTTAGCTTATTTCCAAGGTCAGACCAACAGCACCATTCAAGGGCTCAATTATCAGATTCTGATTCGGGCCTCAGCAATGCAAACCTGTGCTAAGACAGGACATTTCAGTGGTTTCACTTTGATGGCATTTTTGAGGGCAGAATGTGACTTTAATTGTTCCATAGAACACAGCTCTGGATGTCAAAAAACCCAGACAAAAATTGACAAGCTCAGCCTACTTTAGAACCATCATTTAAGCCAAAATTCATTAAAATGGAATTCCATAGAAGACATCCTGTTGGCATTTCAGGTACAGACAGTAACGAAAAGTGCCTTTATATACAGATTCATGCCAGCAGCTTTCTGTCCAGCAGGTGACTGTGCATTAAAAGATTTGTGGAAGTGGAGATTGCAATAGGATGAACAACCTTGATGAAACGCTTTGATTCTAATCTTTGAATTTTTTTCCCCATTACATTTGCCTTAGCTGGTGCTGCTGCAGTTAAGGGGATGTCAATGCTCCCATTGGAAACTTCTTTCATGGGGTTTTATGACTTCATGGTAAAAAATAGCTTTTGTCTGAAATACAGCAGATTTTTTTAACAATTCTTTGTTCAGTTAAACAGCAAATGTTAACTTGAAAAAACACATTTGTTGTAAATGAAAGGGCAAACTTCAGCTCAGTAATATCACCTCAGATTAATAAAAATGGCAGTATTTTAAAACTCCAATTTTGTTTTCCCAGTTAAGGTTGTTTGTTTGATTACCTTTTTTGCATTGCACTTTGATTAGACAGGGAAATGGATGCAGTTGGTTTCTGTGGGCTGGTAATCATTCTCACTCTCAGGTCCCTGGTGCCACAGTATTTAAGATACAATAGCTGCAAAGTAACTTTGGTGCAAACAGCTGCAGATATTGGAATTTTCTGAAAAGTTCTGATGTTACCTCCATCCGTTCCTGGTTGTGTTTATACGTCACAACCCAGCAGCGCTCCCCTGCTCAGCTCTGATTTCTGCCCTCTGAGTCAGGCTGCAGAGAGCCTGCCTGTCACCAATGCTGTCTGCAGCTCTCCCCTTCCCCTCCTTCTGGGGGCACCTTTTCACAAACAGGAGCTGGAAGATGAACGAGCCTGAATTCAGAGGGCTGAGCTCCCTGCCCTCCTTGCCTCGTTCCCCTGCCAGCGCCCAGGCTTTGCCCTTCCTTGTTTCCTGACCCGTGACAATGCACCTGACTTGTTTGGGGAGTTCCCCTGGCTTTTGGGTTTATTTCCTAAGCCGGGTCTTTGCTGTCATGTAGCTTAGCAAAAATGTGTTCTGGTGGCAATGTCAGTGAGTTCTGGCACCGTGGCCTCGGTGCTGTGATAAATAACCTCCTGGGCAGAGGGAGTGCTGCTGATGGGTTTTATTAGAGAGAATTTACCCGAGAATGCTGGTGCTTCCTTTGAAATCTTGGTGTTGGGAAAGTGCTTTGGCTTTGCATGGAGGGCTTCCAGGCTCTCCAGGCTTTTTCTGTTGAAGAGTTCAGGACTCAGGAAAGGATAAGTTGGGGTGCAGGAGCAGCGGGAGCTCGGTGGGCAGTGAGTGCAGTTCTCTGTGGAGGAGTTTGCTGTTCCCGTGAATGCTGCACACTGGGGCATTTTCCCTGCTTCCTGACAATATGGCAGAGTCCAGGTCTGTGTTCACTCTTGCTTTAGTTCCTGCAGCTCAGTCCCCTGAGCTCACCCTTGGTCATTGTCTCCTGGCTCACACGAGGTCCATACCATGAGATACAGGAACGAGCAGGTAAATACTTGGGGATTTGTATCCTTAGTAAAATACTGGGTAGGTCATTCTTGGTTGTGCTGCTTTCTCCATGTTTGCAATATAGAATTAATTCCTCTGTAAGCATTATACTCCTTCATCTAGAATGCTCACAGTAGATTTAGGAATTCCCTTTGTTGGAGAGGGCCTCATCAAAGGGTAGCAGTGACAGGGTAAAGAGCCTTCAGGAACTTGCAGAGACAGCATGGCCTGTGCCACTGCTCTCTTTGGGACAGGAGCCTTTAGATTTGGCTGTGAACTGCTTTTAAACATGAAAATCTTTTAAGAGATTTTCAAAATGCTTGTCTCAGTTCGTTGACAACTACCTTCATTTGAGGCTGGTAGACTGAATAGATTGTTTTTGAAAGTCAGAACACCAGGCAAATTTGTTTTGCTTTGTCTTAGGAAATATTCAAACAAATAAAAAGGGATATGAAAGCTTTAAACAGAAAACATGCAAATGAGTTCTTGAAAATGATTTGCTTGCAGTAGAGGAATAATGGAGCCAAATTATTGGAAAATAAAGATAATAGCATATCTGGGATCTCATTGTTCAATAACTTCCTATAAATATAGTTCATTTTTACTAAAGCATTTCCAGGTTATCTCCACTTTGCTTAAATTTATGCAAAACTTTTCAGTATCTTTGGAAAAATGACATGAGAGTATCTGGCTATTTTAAATTTTGGTTGATCACTGCTGCCACGTACAATGCAGACAGAAAAAATCAGAGTTGCATTGCTAGAGCCAAATAACATCATTATCTAAAAATGAACTTGTGACAGCATTTCTTTGTTTTTCATTCTCTTCAAATATTCTGTAATTAATCAGATAATTCAATTCAACTGTGAAATGAAATAAGAGAAGAGACAAATCTCCTTTGTATGTAGCCTTATCAATCCCCAACACCCCGCTGACCTCTTGTTATTGCTGAAGTGAAATCTGTTCTGTGTTTCCAAACCAGGCTCCTTCCAGCAGCACTGGGAAGGAAAGGCTGAGGTGTGCAGGGCCAGGCACCCTCAGGAGGGGCTGTGGCTGTAGCCAGGAGTGAGAGTCTCAAAGCCAGGGGGTTGTGCCTATTTCTGTAACTACAGAGAAACTGCAGGGACTGTCCCTCTTCCAATGGCTGTTAGAGAAAATTAATTTATGATAGAGGCTGAGGTGCTCAGACATGCAGATAAAACCCATTTGTACCTTCCCTTCCTGTGGTCTATGCCTTGAATTTCTCTGTTGTGCCAGTGGGATGATGGTGGTACAATTGTCTCCAATCAATGACAGCCTCGTTCAGCAGAGAAAGTGTGTTTTAATTTTCTGTACTCATCTCCTGGTCATTTTCTCTATAGAAGTATCGACCTGTATACTCAATAAACTTTTGTCTCATCTGGCTGGGATTTTTTTGTTTGTTTGGGTATTTTGTTTGGGGTTTTTGCTTGTATTTTTAAAGACCAGTGTAGGTTTTGCTTATCTTTTTGGAGAGAGGCTATTTTCAGGCAGGGTGCTGCAAGTGAAGCCTCTCCTCATCCCTCAGTGAAGAGTGGCTGAGCAGCCTCGTGGTTCCAGCCCTTTCCCTTTGCCACTTGTGCAGGTCTGCTCTCTGTGCTGCTCTGTGCTTTTGTGCTTGGTGGGGGCCTTTGTCACAGGCTGGCTTTGCATTTAATGATGGGAGGTGGCACTTACCCCTCAATAGTCACAGAATTTATTCTGGCGGTTTCTTGTTCTTTTTCAGGATAGCATTATATGGCAAGGACACTCGTTCTTTGCAGATATGATTAGGTGACTTCTTCATCTTTTGTGAGGCTGAAACTGCAGATATTTTGGGCTGTGTATGTAAGCCTGTATTCTTCAGGGAATAAAATATAGGAATCTGTAAAAACTGCAGCTAATGAGCAGTAAATTCATCGGCAAGTTATTGTCCTTTCCCCTTGGTTTATTCTTAGTCTGCAAAACTTAGTTTAGAGTGCAAATAGAAAAGAACAGATTCCCTTGACTCTCTTGCCCCCTTTCCATACTTTTCTGTGATACAGAAGGTTTAGCTTTGAATACAGTTGTCCCTCTTTCAAAATAAATTATCCTCTACTGTGTCACATCAGAGACTGTGTGTGAGTTCCTTTCGATAATTTTGCTGCAGCCTGTGTGAGGAGAGGGGCTTTTAGATGAGTTGGGGTTCTCCAGTTCCTGAAGGCTTAGTGCTGTCAGCCATCAGGAGTGTCAACACTAATTGCATCTCCAGTGATGCTTCACATTCTGGTCTTGTTTCTGGTTTTCAGGGTCTTAATCATCCTGAAACAATTTGAAGAACTTGGAGTTTTCTTTTTCAACCATGAAGAGAATAAACAATAAAGGTAATCTATTAGAGTGAGAGAATGCCTGGGTCATCAGGGGAAAGTGTTAGAGCAGTGTGGGCTTCATGCAGCAGAAGGTGAATGTAGCACCATCCTCCTACTTTGTTACCTCTGCTTGACCTCCAAATAACTCTGTTTTAACTATTATCTCCTCATCTCTCAGCAAATATTTAGAAATACATTGGTCCTTCTGCAATTGCACTGTACTGGAAGTGATTTTATCCATAGAAGCAGTTTAACAGAAAGCTGAGCAACTCCAGGGTATGAAAGGCACTGCCTGCTCGATCCATTTTGGTGTTAGCTGTCCTCCTCAGGCTGTACACTGGCATGCTGTTGTAATGCTCCTGGGTTTGGTGGTTTTCTGCCATTGTTGTTGTGTTGTTTGTTTTGAGTTGGGTTTTTTGAGTCTCTTTCTGTGCTGCCCTACGTGCTGCTCATTGTGACTCACAGGCCATCTGATAATGAGGGCTGACTTCAACCCACATTCAAGTGAACGTTCCAGAAAACAAAACATCAGCTCACAAAGCTGAGGAATTCTGTTTATATTTACTCTTTTCTTTTTCCCATGAAAAATAACAATTTTACACTAAGTAGTTTTTTAGACTGTATTTTTAATAGGAGAGGGCAAAGTTGGTTTTTTTTTTTGGTTGGTTTGTTGGTTTTTATTTTTCCTTTTTTAAGTGGGAATCTCTTTCTGGCGATGCTGCATCATAACTCTATTCAGTTAGTTTTCCTGCCTCTAAAACGTGATCATGGCTGAGCTGTGTGGTTCAGGTAACCCAGGAGAGACCTGCAGAGGTAAATTCAGGGAGAAGCCAGAATGCCACTGGCCCGGAATGCATTCCATGTGCTGAACATCCCATGTGCTGAACATCCCATGTGCTGAACATCCCATGTGCTGAACATTCCATGTGCTGAACATCCCATGTGTTTCACTCAGTGTCCATCCCTCACTTATCTGAGGCTCCCTGTGAAATGCTTTCATGACTTGAGCGTGTCCAGAGCAGTGCAGGCACATCAAAGCACGGAGTGCTCTGTGCTGAAAGGGCTCCCTTGCAGTCTTGGAGGCCAGGCTGGAGTGCTGGGAGTGTCCATTCCTCACTCCTATGTCTCAACATCACAGAACATCAAATGTTCTGTCCAGAGCCACTGGGCCTTGTGGTGAACCTGACTGGTCACCAAGTGCTGTAATACGTAAGAGTTTTACATTTGATCTCACATTTTTAATGTATAGCCATAAAAAGTTAATTTCAGTGCTAGAAATATCCATACTCTTAACTGTTACTAAAATAAAGTTTAAAAAAATATAAACATATGGAAAAAATCAATATGCCAGATATTTGGAATAATTTGTTTCATATATTTCCATGCTTACCTTTTACTAAGTCTCTTTTCTGTATCTGATGCAGTTGGAGGTTGTGTATTATAGCCCAGCTTTGTATTTTAGTGATATTTTTAATATATAACACATACTTGGCTTAATTTTAGCCCCCTCTTTCTGTCTGTGTGTTTTAAGACAGAATGCCTTGTTGGGTTACTGTGTGGTTAAATGCTGATTTGTCTGTCCCACGGATCTGCTGAAGACTGTAAGTTTATTAAAATATTTAATATGGATTAAAACATCATCATCTATTAAACTGTGGTTACCATCCTCTTGGAATATTAAGTACATGCAGATAAATGACACATTATCTGGGTGTATGTGTAGAGAAAAAATAATTTCAGCCATTTTCATCACGAGTTGTGAAAGGAGGAAAATGTCCCGTGGTACTTTAGATAATGCAGCTCCGAATCAGACCTTGGTGCCTCACTTCAGGCATAATCCATGTAATAGCTGTATTGCAGGGGGGATAAGATCATCTTATAAGTACCATAAATGCACAATCTGCCGTGTTTACCCAGTTTTTCCTTTTCCAGTTCCTTTTTTAAATCATACTTAAATAGATTCCCAGCGGTGGTTTATCTGTGATGCATCAGGAGAGAGATATTTTGGGTTTGGGAGAACAAAAAGCCCTATAGGTAGTAATTGCTGCTCTCTCACGAATTGTTTGCAAAGAGCATCCCATTCCACCAATGGAAAAAAAAGGAGAGGTTCTTTTCAGACACCCCTGCACACAGAAATCACCCTAAACTATGTGTTTTAATAGAGAGAATCCTGGCATATGTAATTAGAAAGGTATTTACCTCCGTGATGAAAGAGCTTTGGGATAATGTTAAAAACCACCAGTGTGGACAGGGACAGTGATGGAAAGCAAGTAATGTTCCATTTTAATGTCAATTGTGACATTTATTAATCTTTTACAAAGCAGGGATCATGTCTGTAACAGGGAGATGCTCTGGGAAAGCAGCACTTTACCAGGGCTGCCCTGACCAGGTTTATTGTCCAGCTCTGGCTGGGCCATTTCCCTGGAACCTGCACACAAGGGTTGTTAGCAGTGTTGGATGCACTGAGATCAGCAGTAATGGAGGAAAGGTGCTTTTCAAGGCACTGAGCCATCTGAAGGTCCATTTTGTGTGTGCTTGTTAAGAGAGTGATTTGGATGAGGGTGTAGAGACCTTTCCATAGGTGTGAGCCATAACTGAGGGCATCAGCCCATCCCACACTTCCCAGGTGCCCTTCCCCTTCTCCCTGAACTTCTGCAGAAACTTGTGGGTTAGTCATACGTGTTGCATTGCGTTTTTCTAGTGAGGATCAGCAGGTTTTCTCCAATTCAGGCAAGCAGGGAAGCTGGTTTGGGAAGTTATTCACTGCTGTGAATTCACAGTTATTCACATACTGAAATGGGGACAGATGGGGAAATAAGCAGGCACTGCACCAGAAATTCTTTATATTGGGGATGTTTTATATTGGGGAAATTCTTTATCTTGGGAATGAGAACACTTATGTTGGGGAAAGGCAACTCCTAGGCATCTGAAGCTCTTTCCTTGTTTTTCTTTTTCTAGTAACTTGGATATCTGAGGGATGTGCTTCTGCTGACATGAATCACCCCACATCCTTTTAGCAGCCTGTAGCATTATGAACATTTTGGAATCCAACAAAATCTCCCAAACTGCTCTGGCTGAAAGGGTCTTTTAGCATCCCTTGAGCTGTAACCCCTTCAGTTATCCAGGGGGTGGGAAGAGATCTCTAAAGCTGTGCCCTCTCCCTGCTGGAGTGTTTGGAAGCCTCGTGCTCAGTTTGCACAGGTTCTGTCTTTGCTGCCACTGGTGAGCACGGAGCAGTGTGAGACTGCTGTCCAGGGGCTGTCCAGGCACGCACAGAGCAGATTCTGCTGCTAGGGACCTGCCACAAACCACTTTGGGGAGTGATCAGAGCCCAGATGATATTACTTGCTCCAGGGCATTCATCTGGTCAGTGAAAGAGCTGAGTAGCTGTCCTGCCCAACTGTTAACTGTTCTGTTCCCTCATAAAATAGGACATGATAAAAATAAAACCTTTATTTGATCTTTCCAGGGAAAAGGTCCCCTTAATCCCGAGTCCCCAGATTGGTGATGCAGACCCAGCCTGGCCTCTCCCAAATCCTTCCTCCACCATCCACCTTGAACCCATTCTCTCCTCACCATGACACTCGCAGGCTGTGAGTGGTGACAACAATGAGCTTTATGTTTATTTCTTGATGTTACTTGGTTTTGTCTCATTACTGGGCCTGAGACCTCTTTCTTCTAGTTCCAAAGAAGCTGTTTGCCATCTTGTTTGCGTAATTCTGATTTCATCTTTGCCCTTGGTGAGTATTCTCTTCCTTGATAGAGCTCTGTAGCACCTAAAGGATTTCTGTCTGCAAAGGTGAACCAAGTCTGAAGGTTAATACAGATTTTCACTCAGTCACTCCCTCCCTCATAGCCAGGATTTTTACCCCAATTTTAACTGTGTGAACCACCAATTTTACTCCCTACAATTTGAAAAGAAGAAGAAAAAAATCTTTTTCATTTCATTTTTTTTTCCATTGGGCAAAGTTACTTTCCAAAGGCAGGTTGATTTTTGTTTGTTGAAGGGCATCATGAGCTTTACAGGATATTGAGAAATCCCAACTCCAGCCATGTGAAGAATAAACCTATTGGTGCCTCAGGCAATGCAAGTAAAAGACTTGCCAAACTCAAATGTTTATTCTTTTGGGAATATATCCTAAGTACCATAATTTCACAAGATAATTCAGTTGCCCCATGGCTTATTTATAAAACGTTGAAATGTTAAATACAATTAGTATAAGCATCCTAATCTCTCTAGAGACTCTTTGCTTATAGTATTGCTTGGAGCTTGTGTAAAATAGTCTGGAGTATTTCATCTTTCTTGTTTTTGTTTGTTTTTATTTTCTGAGCCTGAATGAAAAAGGAAATTTCAAAGATAAAGTATTTTCTTTCTTCTTGCAAGCTACTACACTCTGCTGGTGAAGCTGAGGTAAACTGGTTCTGTCCTGGAGCAGTGATGCAGTTTGGGTCGTTGTGGCTGCATGCAATGATTTTTAATTTTCTTTTTTAAATCCCTGTATGATGAGGACATTGTTAATGTGGCCTTGCTGTTATCTGATGGAAAAGGAAACTGTCAGTTTGCTTTGAGGTGGTGGATGATTCTGGGAGAATGTAGAACGAGAGTTCTCTGCTGCAGTAGTATCTGTGTCTGCTCATAAAGACTCAGAAATAAGGTGAAGTGTTTGGGGTTTTTAAGACTTAAATATTTTGGCAACTTTTTCTGAATGAAAGGAGTTGTTACAGTGGGGTTTGCCATGTCAGCAAATGTAACATAAAGTAATTATGAATTTGGATTTTAGGTTTACTTAGGTGGGCTTTGACTAAGGCTAAAATACCTGGACTGTTTGATACTTACTAGTCTTTCAGAGAATTTCATTTTTCCGTGTCACTCTCATCGCTAGTGGCTAGCAGGAGAGGGCTGTCCTTCTAATTGAGACTTTTGAGGCTGCTGGTAGTAATTCACACGTTGACTCTTGGGTGCCTAATTGTGTGAAAAGGGTGATTTTAATTGATTGGCACTAAAAAGAAACAGCCTCTCATCGTTGGGAAGGACTCTCGACTTATGGATTCAGTGTAAATTTGTTTGTTTAGTCTGTTGGGCTAGTTAGAATATGTGGATGGGACATTGGAATTAGTTGTCAAAATTTCCAAGTAGACAATGTGCATAAAAATCTGTGGCCTCCATGGAATCTGACAGGTGAGAGCTCGTGAGCCTTTCAAAAGCACGGAGCAGCTTCGAGTCTCTTCAGACACGGTGTGGGAGGGAGGCCTGGTCAGGCAGAGATTGGCATAAAGGGATGTGACAGCATTTGGGATTTCCCAGAATCAGGGAGCTCTGGGCACACCTTTCTCTGGTATTGCTGCCTTCAACAGCAAGAGTGATCAAACCTTTACAATTGGAAAAGTTCAGGGAAATATTTCTCACTGGTTTTATGGAATGAAGAGTGAGCTTGGCTGCCAGGATCACGTGTGAACAGAAAAGAACACAAATAAACAGAAGGACACCCTGATGACAGACCTGAAGGAAACCTTTATCTGAGTAATTATCACAAATTACTGTTTGTAATGGTAGCAATGTGTGCTGAAAGGGATTTCTGCTCCCGAGCTTCATGGAAAAATCTTTAAATAAGGATTTGTATGAAAAGTGGGAAAAGAGGGAGTGAATTGTGGTGGATGTAAGAAACCAAGGAGAAAGGAGAAATTGGGAAAATGGGACCAGGGGAAGTGAAATAAGAGCAGAGGCAAGTTTGTTCTTTAGCTGCTTCTCAGGACAGTTTTTGGTACCGATCCTTTCAGGCTCAGAACATTTATTAGGGGGAAGAAGGGCATTAAGGCCTCAGCTGGCCGTGCTGATGGGAGATAACCTCTGTTTGGGGCCATGCAGGACACAACTGTGGAAGCACAGTTTGATCCTTCGTGCCACCACATTCCCAGAAAATGGTGATTTCATTCTGCTCTCACTGATTTCATAGCAATTATTATCCACATAATTTGGGACTGATACCATGAACACAGTTAATTCCATCTAAAATTCCTTCCGTTTGTTTAGCTTAGGATTCTGCTGCTGTGATTTATCTTTTGGCTTTTATTCTCTCATCCACAACAAAAATATGTGTTTGAAACAAAGATTTATATAAAATGGCTTTGCCTATGACAACAACCAGGTTGTAAATGAGATGTGACAAGGCAGAGGGTGGATATTCTGGTTTAATAACTGCAGTTAATCAATCGATCAATCACTCTGTGTCCCCAGGGAAAATGATGCATTCCATGGGTGCAGATGATCTGTTGCATTGCCCTTGGGGAAGTTTGGGTTCTTCTATGTGATAACCATCTGCTCAGAAGTGACAGTGAATTTAAAATGCCACCTTTACAATCTCCCTGGATTGGTGGATCATCAGATTGGATGATATAATCAGGAGTCAGTGCAGGTGATCTATAACTCTCTGCTACTCAAGAGTTGAGTTTTTCCAAGCATTGGAAAGCTGCTGTAATAGAGTAAGATAGAAATTATTCCTTTTAAGATTTCCTTTATGATTACATACATGAACCAGTGAATACAGATGAGAAATAAACCAGATAATTACATGGTAAATCTATCCAGGTGTACCTTTTGCAGAAATCTTGCTTTATTCTGGATTACAGGTATGGTCACATTTTGTTCTCAGTGGTCTTCTAACATGGCCTTAAATGAAATTAATTTTTCTTTGAACTTGAGAAGTGATTTCCTGCCATAAAATCTTGAGGCCCTTCAGGATGAACTGAAATTTAAGAGTTTTTTCCATGGCAGTGGGAGTTTGACCCTTTGTCACCAACTCTAAACCCCCAGATGTTTTAACATAACACAGATAGGCTTTTGTTTGCATGAGCCTTGTAGAAAACAGTGTGATTAAACAGTTCTGTCTTTAGTACTGGCACCCTATTTTCTTCTTGTTTGGTTTTTTTTTCCTACAGCTTTTTCACAAATAACAGGATTTTTACCCCTTATTACAGCTTATCTATCCCTGCAGTTTTTTCCCCTCACCTGGAGTAATAATCCTCTATTTGCAGCACTGTCAGCATCCTCCCAGCAGCCAGCTGTGATCTCACAGGCAGCAGATCATGATTTCTATTAAAGGATATACAAACTTTTAAACTCAGCATATTTTCATGACCCAATGTATGTTTTAATGAGAAAATAATTTTTTTGTTTATCTAAATAACAAAAGTAAAATCAGAGGCTTTGAATGTCATGGTACACAAATAGAACAAAGAATCCTTCTCATTGTGTGAGCAGTGTTTTGGAGATAAGACTGTTCTCATTTACCCCAATGAGGAATAATGATTTTTTTGCTATTATTAGGCTCTGATTTTAATAGATATATAGGGTGGATAACAAAGATGCAGAATAAGACACTGTATTGCTTTAAAGAAGAGAAGACAATGTAGAGTGTGTACAAACTCCTTGTGAACCATTCCAATTTTGTAGTAGTTTTTATTTCAGTAACTGCAGTGAGTCCTGTCAGCACAACGTGCAGTTGTCTGCCCTGGAGGTAGGAGCATCCTTCTGGTTCTTTTGAGAACTTAACTTCTGATGTCTTTTCAGAAAGATTATTGTGTGTTTTGAAACTCTAACCCATTCTGAATGAGTCCATTGGAAAACAAGAGTAAAAATTGGGGAGTAAATAAAAGTAAAAAAAGCAGGCCACAGGAGTGTTTACCTTCCTGAAGCCTTCTTAAACTTGCATTTTTACTGTCCAGAAAGTGATCTGAGCCTGAGCTGTCCTCCATGGGAGATGGCCTGGGGGGTTTGGTGCCAAACACCATTTCTCTAGAGAAGGCACAGTAGCTTCCATTGATAAACAATCCAGCCAGCTCTGGCTGGTTTCTCTGGTAATTTTTGGGTTCCTTTATGGTAATTACTGGATTTCAAGGAGGACTACTGAAGCACAGTACGTGTGATCTGTCAGTTAAAAATCACAATAATACTGCTTCAGTGATTTGAAGAATAACCAATATTTTTGGAGCACATCCATAGTATGGTAATTTGTGTTGGACATTGAACACAGGTTACTTTGGTCTGCATCAAGGATGTGGCTTGGGCCAGGAGATCAGGGTGTAAACTAGAATAGATGGCAAACTGGTTTTGTTAGTCAAGGAGACAGTCCAGAGAAATGTTGGTAAGCACCATGCCTGCAGTGTAGAAAACCCACCAGTGAAGGTGTGAGGGGTGGATCCATCATCTCCATGCATGGAACACACCAGCTTGTGCCATAGTAGAAGGAATTAGCTGCAATCTCAAGAACAAAACCTCATTATTTAGGAGCAGCCATCAATTTCTGTAACCCACAAAACACCCTACCTGTGTTACCGTGGGATGTGCAGAGACAAGGAAAGTACTTGGACAGAGGGGATCATTTGCAGAAAACAAGTTGGTGATTTTAGCCCTTGGTTTTATTTGTTTTACGAGTTGAACACGTCGGTTCAAAGGAGTGAAATTCGCACTCTGGAATTCCATTTCTAGATTTCCAGGGATAATTCAGAGTTGTGGTCCATATCCTGTTAGGTTCAGTGCCTGGAGACCCTGTGGGATCCTCTTTCTTCTCCTCCCTGAGTGTGCAAATGCTGGAGGCTGTGCAAGTGTTTCTGGTCACAGCTTTTGTAAATACAATCCAGAAATTCTCCTTCTACAGACATTCCTGAAGAAAAACTTAATTGTATGAACGTTGTCAGAAAGTGTCATCAGAGCTGTTTAAAGCCAAGGAGGGATTGCAGTGGGTCCTGGCTCTGTTTTGTGAGTGAAAGGATTCATTGCACTGCAGAGTGAACAACTACCAGGTTCTTTGACTGGCAGGTTTTTCAGGCTTCCCTCCTTTAAAAGTACAGGTTTTCTCTTCTTTCTGAAATAAAGTTTAAAAATGTGCAATTTCTTCTACCTTGAAGGATTTAAGTAAAAACGCATTAGAAAATCTTACTTTTTTTCTCTCTCTACCCCAAAAAACTTGCCTTCCACTAAGAAATATCCTCAAGTCCATAATGAGAATTCAGGAGCCTTGACTGCCTAAAGCCTAGTACTAAAATCCTTTTTTTTTTTTTGTAGATAGGAAATTACTTTTTCACAGTTTGTTCAGAAGAATCAAAACATGAAGTAGCTTCAGTGAGATATTTGCACTTCAGGAGACAAGAAGGTCTCTGGGTCTGACAGATGTTTCTGTGGTCCTGTGTATTAATTTCTCTGTCTTTAGTCTCTCTTCTGCTGGCTGAATGCTAAATACTTGCTTTAGTTGGAAAGGCAATAACAGCTTCATGTTTGTACTGCATTTTCATTATTTTTATAACCCAAAATAATTATTTTCGATGCCTGTGTTGAAATGAAAACCTCCTTGAACATAAAATCTCAGAAGAGAATTTCCATTCCTCCATGCTTTGCCTGCCTTGTGGTGTGTGCCTGTTTTGTAGCATTCTTTCATTCTCCATATGTGCATTTGTGTTTTGGTTCATGCAGGATCCCTGTGATCAGCCCTTCTTTGGTACAAAACCTTGGTACAAAACCTTTACCTGTGGCCAACCACAATGTTCTGTATACGCAAGAAAATCCTGGATTTACTTATTATGAGAATGGGGTCACCTACTGGTCACAGCAAAATTTTCATTATTTTAAGCTGTCTGTCATTTACATTAACCAGGATATGCCTAAGAACCTTTCTTAATGACTTTGTGTTGTTTCAATTAAGTTGTTCTTAGATCAAATCAAATAATGGTAGGATTTGCTGATCTGCAAAACTGCCTTCCCCATATGGATTGGGAAGAGATTATCCCACCAGGGGTTTAGAATCCAGGAAATTAAAAAAAATATATCTGAATGACTAAATGTTTTCAAAAGGAGGAAACATCTCTGATAATGAAACTGAGTCTATTTTAAAAAGCAAGGGATCCTAAGCACACTCAAAGAAAACATTGTGCTCTAAACACTGTGCATTATGATTATGAAAGTAGGTCTCATTTAATCCATCAATATTTTGGTATGGTTAATATTTAAAGAGTGTTTTTAAACCATTATTCAGAAAACCCTAGGACAAAAATGGTTTTACAAATAACAAAGCACACAAGAATGGAAGTTAATTTGACCTTTATCACTGTATTGTCATTAGGAAAAGAAATTCAATTGCAGCAGGAGTCTGCATATATTGGTAATCTGTATCTTTTCAAAACAGGAGAATACATCAGAGCATTTTCCATAATTTTGAGACTTTTACAAATCAATTGCATAATAGAATATGAAGCTGTAATAAATGCAGTTATGCATCCCAAATATATGCCAAATGTTTTATCTTATTCAATAGAAGGAAAAGCAGATGGTTGAAGAAAATTTGTTTTCCCTGTAATCAGCAGAACCAATTTCAAAAAGTATTTACAGAAGCTGACAGTGAGTCATCCCTTTGTTTCAGCATAATATAGGAAACGTTCCCTTACCATCCCCTGTGACCTGAATATATGTTTTTTGGAATTCAGATTTAGTTCGTAAATAAATAAATTATTAGAGGAAAAATATATGTTTTATAAAAGGTATTAGATGATTTGATGGTCTTTCAGAATGGAGGGATAGGGAAGAACTTTTGCACTGAGATCTCTGGCAAGGAGTCTTTGTAGTGCCCCAAGAAGAGCTGAGGTAGGAGAGTGCTCTGTGGCTGGTGGGTCTCCCTGGGCTGCTCCCTGAGCCAGGGCTGCAGGGGAGCTCGTGCCACAGGGATGGCACAAGCCATTTGAGACACAAAAGGCTTCATGAGCAGGGATGTCCAGCAGGAACTTCAGAGCCACCCAGGAAATTGGCTGCACACTGCTAAAGGAAACAAAGAGTAAATGGATTTAAACACGTTCAGGTTCTAAGTTCAGATGCACACCTTTACAAATAATAACATCAATACTGTGGATTCATGCCAGGGTCACTTAGTATTTCCTTTGCAAAAAAAATGATATTAAAACCCTTTGTATATTCCAAAAGACCTTTTTTTCTGCTTGACTATTCAATGTTTGGAGCTGAGTATTTATAGAGTTAAAACCTTGCATTTTAGAACCACTATTTATTTTCAATGTTAATAAATAAGTAAGTGCAGGAAGGAAGAATGGAAGATTTGTTTGAAGAAGGTGGATATTGTTTTAAACATTTGTTAAAGAGAAAAGAAGCCAAGCATGAAAAGAAATCCTGTTTGTCCCTTTTTACTTTAAATTATCTATTCCACAGTGTACTGATGAGGAATAATATAACTCATAGTTAATCAAAATAATCTGGCCTGGAAAGAAAGTCAATTTACAAGTGTGTGATATGCATCCATGGCACAGTAATCTGCCACAGTTTGGTAATCATGCATTTGTTGCAAAATGCTCCAGAGCTTATGCAAGAGGCTAATACTGATCTCTGACATTTGGAGCCTGGCTCCGTGTGTTTGTACAACACTTCTTAATGACTTCGCTTTTCCTGACAAGTGCTGTGCTAAATGCAGCCTCTGGAAGATCTCTCTGCAAAATCAGTGAAAGCTGCAGACTATGGATGGAGTGTTTGTGCTGGAGGGTTGGAGAGCCACATGTTGGCTGGTGAATTTTTCAAGTGTGCTTCCCTCGGTGGGAATGTGGCAGGGCCCTGGCAGCTCTCACGGATCTGCACGCTGCAGTTTATCACTGACAGAGCTCAGTCAAAGCTCAATCAGGGCTTTCCTGTCCACACTGAGAATTGCTTGGATCCTGCTTGTCGGTGCTTGTAACGCCTGCTCGGAGGCAAGTGGATTTGCTGACCTGAAGCACGAGTACATTCTTTCCAAATTGCGTTGATATTGTGCCTGAACACCAAGAAGGAGGAGAAACGCGTTTGAGTTTCTCCCCTGGTCACTGGGGCTGGTGGCACTTGAAGCAGCCCAGTGCTGCTGAGTGCTGCCAGGGCAGGCTGCTGCTCTGAGTGCTGCTCAAACGCCCTGCTCAGCACCAGCAGTGGGAACAGCCCGGGGTGGAGGGAGCTGCAGGCAGTGCCAGAAATGGTGTCATGTTCTGGCCTGGTGGAACCAGGATGGTTGTGTCGGGTGCTCCTGTGCTTTGTTCATCACACACCCATGAAAACCCGTGTTCCTGAGCCTTGCTGCCACGGGTTTTGGCCCAGCACTGTCATTTTGTGCCTTTGCAAGGGGGGTGACAAAGGGCTGGCTTTGTGAGGCTGTGCCTGCTGCGTGGGCTCTGTCTGGGATCAGCCAGGACAGCGAGGGCAGTGTGGTGTGACTGCAGAAGGACTGACAGAACTGGGGTCTCTGCAGAGAGGAAAACTCACTGCTCGGGCCATGGGTGCTTTATAGGCAGATATTTCCACACTGCAGACAAGAGAGGGTTCCTTTGTGCATCAAACAACGGGGTTACGTGGACTTCTATAAGAATCTGGCCACAGCTGGGCCAAGATTGGCAGGTAGCATGTACTGCATCAGAAAATGCAGCTGTGTGTAAGATTTAGTGGCCACTGACTGAATCCACACTTCTCTCAAGGTTTGTTAATACAAAAGCTCATGGTTTTGGCTGTAAATGGATTTGATGGTCATTAAATAGCCCGTGTGAATCAGCTGCTGGTCTTTTCCTTCTGCAATAGGGATATCTATAAACTAGGTCACACCAACCCCTGGTAGCTGTTTCACTAGCTGACAGTCCTGCAGGAGAGAACAAGGGCAGGATGAAGACAGAAATGAGTTTCTGTTTCATCCCTGCAGGAAGGTTGGCCCTGCCAGGTCTGGGTTTGGCTCCGTGGCTGGTCAGTGGCAGGAGTTTGTGCTTTCTAATGCTGATTGTACTGAGCCTGTTCAGGGAACAAAAGGGTTTGGTTTCTGCTGATGTCAATCTGACTCCTTTTCAGTTTTATGGCATACTTTACCTTAATCTTTACCTTTATGATGTGGTGATATTTTTTATCCCTTGTCTTTTTTTTTTTTAATAATTTGATTATTCATTTTTCCTTTGATTGAATTTGACTTGATCACCTCTATGTCGCATCAAAAAGTGTGTCAGACCTGAGGACAGCTTGACTTCTCCAAGTTCTTCCTTTTAACTTCCAACTCTAGATTTTAATGAGCATCTGATTCTACTCAAGTGGCAGCAGGTCTGCTGTGATAGGGATTTAATTGTGTGCCTCTGTTCCTATGCTGAGATTCCTGGAATCTCTGTAACCACTTTGATGTATGTGTGTTTAAAAATTGTGGGAATTATATTTTTCCCTCAGAGGCATGGAAAATGTTTTGTAATTCAGGCTGAAATTATAGAAAGGAGAAGGGACATGGGAGGCAGTGAACACTTGTGGCCTCTCTGATCCATTGGTGACAGGAATTTCAGCTGCAGTATCACAGAGAGCTGCTCGTGGTAATGTGCCAAAGGATTTGTCATCATTGGCACCTTTGAAGTTGAATTTTATTAGGTGCTTGTAACCTCTCCCCCTTGATTTATTTTAACTGGTATCATCTCTTTTGACAACCCACATTATTGCAGCATTTTTGCTGCTGGAAGTGCCCTGATTTACATAGCTGAAAACCAGGAATCTTTGCTGAAGAGGAATTGCTCTGAAGGCTCTTTTATTGGCAGGAAAACAACAAACATCACCAGAATTCTCTGATACAAATCTCAGTAGTTGATTTTAGCTGTGTGGAGAAGGAGTTCCTGTAACTGCTGAAATCACTTCTGCTGTTCCATTACAATAAAGTCTGACTTTGATTTCCATTTATATTAATTTCCTTTTACATATCTGTGGTGTTTGTTTTGTTGGAGTTTTTTCCATACAAAATTATTAAAGGCTTAAAATCAAATCAATTATTGCGTTATGAAGAAATAATTTATGAGCTAAAAGTGGTCATAGGTATAGTACAGATAAAGCAAGAGTATATTAGGGAATTTCCTGATAGCTCAGTTAGAATTATCTTCTGTTGTTCTTTGGAAATAATAGAAGGAAGCTGCTGTGTAGCACAAATTAAAATCCCTTTCAATAAAGAAAAAACCCTCAAATTTCTATTTTTGTTCTAATAAAACGTTGGCACTTTGCTTAAGAAGCAGGGATAACAATTTGCAAAATCAAAATATTATTACAAAAAATGTTTGAATTTCTCACAAAAATATCTGGAAAATGCAGGGGCATCCATTTGAAACAGGAATGCCATTGAATAAGGAATGGTGGAAAAAGATTTTATTATTTTTATGGGGAGATTGAATTCCTTCAATGAAGCAATGAAATTGTTTTTCTGTTGGAAGAATCTTTGTCACTTTCTATGTAGCCAACATGTGTTAATTATTTCCTGGATGTATTTTTGCAGCTAAGTGTTTTTAATCCCTTTGAATCCCACAGAACTAATTTTGGTTTTTTACAGTGATTTAAACACAGCACTCTTTCAGAATTAACTGTGTCCCCTCATTTAATATTTATATCTGAGAATCATAATTTGTTTTTTGTTTTCCCGAGGATGATGTACAATTTCATTTGACATTTATCTTGATTCAAGGACAGTGTTAATTCATTTCACTTGGCCTTGTAGTATCTGTTACTGAGTGGAAGGGATTGTCTGCACCTCTGTATGAACCTCACTTGTTGGCTTGCAATATAATGCTCTTTTAAATGGAAGGATATTCAATTTTCCTTGACATGACACTGTGTTCCTGATGATTTTACTTCAGATTCTGGGTTATGCACTGCTGCTTTATTAGCAGGCAAGTTCAGATGTTGTCTTTGTGTACAAAACATTTGTAAGGTGTTTCCTCCTTTCACTTTCTGATGATCTAAAATTCAACTTTTCTATTTCAGCAAAGTTTCGGTTTTAGAAGTGTAAAAATACTTTTTGTCAGGGATAAGTATTTTTATAGGTTGATTTCTGTGTGTGCTTGTGATGATTCTTTAACCTTCCAGGTCCTTTGCTGGCAGGCCCTGGCATTGATGATTTCCCTTCCCAGTGTAGGTGCACAGCTGAAGTTGCCTTTCCATGCCCACTAGCACAGTCTATCTGCTTGCTCTTCCTCCCTTGCTCTGCAGGTCCTTTTGATATCTGTTGACCCCAGAATATTTTAGGTTTACACGTGTGCAAAGGGAAGAATGAATTGTGTTATGTGAGAAGTAACGGCATTGTCTGGACTTTTCTTGATGGGAAGGTTTCTGTGTGGGCAGGAAACGACTCCAGCTTGGTGACAAAGATGATTTGCACCAAGTTTAAGACACAGCTTAACTCTGTAATCAGATCACAGGCTCAGTCCTAGCTGGCCCCTGTGTATGCACAGAAGGAATGCAGAGAACAGAGGCTTCAGAGGGTGCTGAGATCTTTGCACTGTTTGGGCTCAAATGCACTCTCAAACTGTTCCCCAAGTGCAAGGATTCCATGTCAACCTCCAACTTTGAGCAGTGCTCAGCAGTGGAGCCTGTGCTTGTGGTAAGGCCTCTTTATTCCTAAAGCCAAAGCTGCAAGTTCCCTCTGCACTACCTTTAAAGGCAGAATTAATCTGGGGCTGCCTCTTCATATCTTAATATCAGTTCACATCTTGCCCTCAAATGCAGAGAGGAAGTGCTCTGCTTTTACATCAAAATATTTCATGTTGCTTCTTCTCTGAAGCTTTTCTTGGATTTCTAGTTTGTATTACTATCAAGCTAATGGTTTCTCCTCTTTATTTTCAATTCATGCATCCTAATTTTAGAATATTTCAATTGGAGAGGTTTAAAAAGCTCTGGAATTGTTCTTCTTACCTACAATTTATACATTTAGACACGCTGTATTACAGAGATAACTAGGGATTTTATTTTAGTCACTTTTTAAATATGGTCAGAGATTGTGGCAACTTCTTGTGATTTTCTTTCATTTTTTCCTAATGAACTCTGTAGATTTGCTGAATGATGTGCTTGTTGCTGATGCTTATAATTGCATATTGATCTATTTATTTTTCAATGTGACTTTATAATGGCAGATGCTGAGGAATATTTGATGATGCTCAGTAACCCCGTGTTGACAACTCCAAGGAAATTGTAATTAAATTGGTAGGCATGACTAGTAAGTGACATAGGATATAATATTCTCAATTTGTGTTTGAATGTGGAATATAAGAGAATTTTTGGTACTAGAATTACCTGAAATGGTTGCAGTTGTAATTCTTACTGCTGAATCCTCTTCCAATGTTTTACCTTTGTTGCCATGTAGGAAATTAAAAATGATGGTTATTGTGCCTGGCAACAAAGGATCAGTTTGGACAAACTCATTGTAGAAACCATGTGAGTGAAGAAGTCAGCTCCTGTTTATTGTGAGCCAACAATAAATAAGACATTTGGGACATCAATTGGGGGAAGAGAGATGTTGTATTTTATCCATCATCTGAGATGGTGTTGGCTATAAGACACTTACAATGTGAATACCTGGATTCATTTATTATTGTTGGAATACTTTTTATTGCAGGCATTTTTGCAAAGTTTCCAAATGTTGCATCCCTCAAGGGTGTGGATATTACAGTTTTAAGCATTCCTTCCAAAGATAAAAACAAGCAACCAGCCAAAAACCACCAAAAAGCCCAAAGCACAAAACCCCCCTGTTTGTCCCAGGCTGGTGTACTGTACTAATAAAATATGATCTCCATTATAATAACCTACTTTATGAAGATTAAATGGTTTTGCAATTCAAACAAGGTAAAATTGGTTTAAAGCAAAATCAAACACTAGTTTGCTAGTTTAGGATTTGAATAGTGGAATGAGAAATCTTTTTTTATATTGCTATTGTGCACTGGTCAGCTAAGAAGTAATTGCTTTTTATAAGGCAAATTTGCTTTTACTTTTCCAAGGTAATGAAATGAACCTGAAACATTTCCTTTGAAATCAAAGTCACTATCACTCAAATGTCACCAGCAGAATTCCATCATATGGTTCCAGCAAATACATAATGAGAAAGCAGTGCTTGGAAATGATTGACAGGATTCTATTAAAAAGCTTTACTGCACATTCATCCCTAATTATCTGTGTTGGAAATCAATAGTGATTTGACTTTTTTTGATATTCACATGTTACTGACATGTACAGACAGAGACATCTGGATCCTATTTGGAGAATGGCTTGAAGATGTAAGTTGGGAACTGCAAATGCATTGAGGGAAAAGGCTCTGATTTTTTTTAATACCTAATGAAATTCTCTGCAAATAAAGTATGCTCATTGACACAAGAAAGTCTTAAAATATAATATGCAGAATTGTTCAATGAAGGAAATCATCTAAGATTGAATCAAATCTTTAAACAGCTATGTGTAAAGGTCTAACAAAGAAATTATTCCCAAGAGTAAAGGTATTCCATTGCATAAAATCAAAGCTTCTTAAGGAAAAAATTATGTCAAATATAGTTTAGCTCCTCTCCAGCCTAATCAGCAGTTCAGAAGAGGAGACTTTATTTGTGGTTGGGGAGATGCTGTTTGGGGCAGAGGGACAAGGGATGTGAATTCAGTCTCAGGAGAGGGCAGCATTCTTTAGCAACATGGACACCAGGAGGAAAGCTGCAGCAGGGCCACAGAGCAGAACAGTTTTCAAGCCCATCCCAATGGCTCTGACATCTTCACAGGCCCACAGCAGAAGATCTCTCCCTGGAGGGAGGATGGGTTGTGGAAGAGAGGAAAATCTGCCCCAGCTGGGCCATGGCCAGAGGGTGCCCCTGCCCCAGTGCCCCAGTGCCCCAGCTGGGGATGGGCCAGTCACTGCTGGGCCAGTCACTGCTGGGCCAGTCACTGCTGGGATGGGCCAGTCACTGCTGGGATGCGCCAGTCACTGCTGGGATGGGCCAGTCACTGCTGGGATGGGCCAGTCACTGCTGGGATGGGCCAGTCACTGCTGGGATGGGACAGTCACTGCTGGGATGGGCCAGTCACTGCTGGGATGGGACAGTCACTGCTGGGATGGGACAGTCACTGATGGGACAGTCACTGCTGGGACAGTCACTGCTGGGCCAGTCACTGCTGGGATGGGACAGTCACTGCTGGGACAGTCACTGCTGGGATGGGACAGTCACTGCTGGGATGGGACAGTCACTGCTGGGATGGGACAGTCACTGCTGGGATGGGACAGTCACTGCTGGGATGGGACAGTCACTGCTGGGATGGGACAGTCACTGCTGGGATGGGACAGTCACTGCTGGGATGGGACAGTCACTGCTGGGATGGGACAGTCACTGCTGGGATGGGACAGTCACTGCTGGGATGGGACAGTCACTGCTGGGATGGGACAGTCACTGCTGGGATGGGACAGTCACTGCTGGGATGGGACAGTCACTGCTGGGATGGGACAGTCACTGCTGGGATGGGACAGTCACTGCTGGGATGGGACAGTCACTGCTGGGATGGGACAGTCACTGCTGGGATGGGACAGTCACTGCTGGGATGGGACAGTCACTGCTGGGATGGGACAGTCACTGCTGGGATGGGACAGTCACTGCTGGGCCAGTCACTACTGGGCCAGTCACTGCTGGGATGGGACAGTCACTGCTGGGACAGTCACTGCTGGGATGGGACAGTCACTGCTGGGATGGGACAGTCACTGCTGGGATGGGACAGTCACTGATGGGACAGTCACTGCTGGGACAGTCACTGCTGGGCCAGTCACTGCTGGGATGGGACAGTCACTGCTGGGATGGGACAGTCACTGCTGGGCCAGCCTGCACTGCAGCCCAGCACTGCATGGATTCCTCTCCTTGCTGCTCCTCGTCAGGTGCTTCCCTCATGTTCAATCAGGCAGCTTGGGTGGTTTAGGAGTTATTCATGCCATGCTCAGTGGGAGGCTCCATCTGTAGATAAATAGATTGGATTTAAATGATGCTTTATTTTGTTTTGATCTCACAGAAAACTGCAATGCAGGTAATAATATAAAAATGTCTACAGACACAGTGAAGATGACTGGAACCATTTTTTCTGCTAAAACTAGATCATTAATCACAAAATAGGTCAGGATTTTGGTACAATAAAACCCTTCCTCAGGAGAAAGAGAGGAATGTGTTTTGCAACTCAATGTGTTCTCTCTGCATTAGGAGCAATGCAGCACAAGGCAGCACAGACTGGCACCCACACCTTCCTTTTCATTCTGCTGCCTTTCAGGCACAAATGGAGGCAACGAGCAGCAGGGTGACCCAGTTGTGCATTGGGAAGTTTGGACCTGCTGTGTGTCCTTTGATTCCTCCAGTTCATTTCGTGAGTTCAGATAACACACTGGTGTGTGTGATGGTAATTCATCCTTGCAGTTTTCTACCTTGGGGGATGCTATTGGAGGAACACCCAGAATGTCATTTTCCAGGTAACACTTGTAGGGTCCTTTTACTCTTCAGGAAAGATATTGTTGACTTTTAGAGCCATATAAGTTGGTTGTTCTCATAAGGATTCCTTTCAAATTAATTTTAATATATATTTTAGGCTGAATAATGTATTTTTGTCCTTGTAAGCAGAAATGGCTGGTGGCACTTCTTATCTGTGGTGTTCTGTCTTACCCTGAGGGTGGGATAGCCCTTGGTGTCAGGCTTTGGGGGTAGTGTGAGTCTTAGCTTTCCATGTCTAGTCTCAAAAGGAGCAGAACAAGAAACAAAGGTTTTCTTCAGGCATTGCAGAGAAGGAGAGTAGTTATAGTGAAAGAATCTCTCTGCTGTAGGTAGAAAGTTGTGTGAAATAACTATTTACTATGAGAATGGTCCAGAGAACTGGTGAATGCCCCATGCCTGGAAGTGTTTGAGGCAGGGTTGGGTGGGGCTTTGAGCAACCTGGTCAAGTGGGAGATGTCCCTGCCCATGGCAGGGAGATTGGAGCTGGATGATCTTTAAGGTCTCTTTGAACCCAGACCATTCTATTCTATGAAATGATCTGATTTATTTGTTTGTTTCCCAAATACATAATACTTAAATATCAATATATACACATAGTTCTAGGAAGATTTAAAACCTCAGTGCTAAGCTGCCACAAGCAGAGGAGGATCTGCCCTGTCTGTGCTGCCCAGTGCTGCAGTCAGAAGGGTCTCGTTCCCTGCAGCAATCCATCGAGCTGATTTACCAGTGCTGCTGCCATCTGTACCGTGCTCACAGGGAGCTCTGGCATCTGTCCTTGTGCTGAAGGCTGGCCAGCAGCAGAAAACACACGACTGCTAGATGATGGACAGTCAGTGCTTAAGGGGAAGTTGGGGCAAGGTTCTGGATCTTAGTCCAGGAACTTGAATTATTCGACTCTCTTGTTGTATAAAAAAAAGTCTTTTATCTTTGGATTAAGACTGCAATTCCTTTATGTTCAGATTGATCATGTTGTATTGCATGTTCTTGATCATATCACAAAAAAGCAGAAAAATGTCATTCTCTCCCACCTCTGCCCTGTGTGTCTGCTTTCCTCATGAGCTAAAGGTGCTGTAGTTCCCTCTGTCCCTCCACCAACCGCTGTGAAGAGGGATGGGTGTGTGTGTACAACTTCTCCTTTGAATTTATGCCTCTCCCTACTGCTTTAGTGAATGAAGATCTTGATTTCTGAACTGAGGAATTTGATTTTGACATACCAAAAGCAAATTGTTTTCAAATTCTTTTCCTTTTTCTCCCCTTATGGATGCCTTTCCCCTCCTAAATTCAAGATCTTGGTATCTTTTATGTGAATGTCATGCAGGATTACACTTCTGTTCATCTTCTGTTATTTCTCCACCTTTTTCTCTACAAAATCGACCATGTCCAGATTTACAGAAAGAAATCAGAAATGTTTGCTACCTTTTTTGAGAAAGGGGAGCTGCAAGAGCTCTGGACTCCAGCAGTGTCTGGATGAGTGCAGGGCCTTTAAAGAATTGTTCAGTGTTCTAAAGACCACTCAGCCAAGAAAGCTCCTGCTCTAGGCACTGCTCGTGTGGACAGGCACAATTTGGACATGAATTTTTGGGTCATTGCCAGTGCCAGCACCTGATTTCCATAGTTTGAATGATGTGTTTTGTGTAGTCTTTGATTGTTTTGATGCATTTCACTCACTTTAAACATCAGTTTCTCCCAGCAGAATTTCTCAAGGGAGGGCCTTAAGGAGATCTGCTGGGTTGGTAGAATTTACAGCCTTTTACTGTTCCTAGGGGCCGCAGGTACAACCCAAGGTTTGCCTTTCCCTGGTGGTTAGGGTTTGAAATCTCTTCCCCACATAGTGCTTGTGATCAGCAAGAAATGATGCAACATGTGGCAGAAACAATGGCAAAAGGCCTGGGCTAAATGTGGCTGATTGTAAGCCATGGCTGTGCTGGGCTCTGTGAAAAGGGAAGCAAATGCCTCTGGCTGACAGCTTGTTTAACCTGGATCCCCTTTTTCTATGAATTAATTGGTGTGGTCCCATGGTGAGGGAAACGTCTTGTTTTGCAGAGACCAGTCTGCTCCAAATATCTGCTACTCCTGTAGCAACAGGAAGGAAACTTCAGGAGATGAGTTCCTTTCCATTTCAGCTACAAATTGGATTTACTCATTGAAGTTACAGGTGTTATGTTCTGTAACAAAATCTGCTCCCTGGATTTCTGTCCAACAGCCAGGGAATACTTAATTCTTTGCAAGATAAACAAGTAACCCTAAAGAGAGCAAAGTTTCTTGGGAAAGTAGAATTTTCTTGGGAAAGAAAGAATGTCATCTGCCCTGTTATTCAGCTTCCTTGAGAATTTTGGGACCAGTTTATTTTATGGTGGGAATCAGTTAAAGCATGTATGTGGATTCTTCATGTAGTATTTGGAAAACATGGCCAGAAATAGTACAATTACAATCAAACTCAGGAGCTCAGTTATATTTTGGGAAATACTCTTAGGAAACTGCTAAAGGTGTTTCCACACTGTAACTGTGTCACTCACTGCCCTAATGAAGCTAAGACAGACCAAGCTGCAGCTAAAGATTGAAGTTAAAGCATTGGGACATTTTTTGTTTGTTTTGTATTTTATTCTTCAATCATACACATTTAAAAAAATTATTTTATTTTTAGGTCCCTCTATAATATTCGTATTGAAATACTTTATTTTATTGTAATTAATCATTCTCATTTTTATTATATCATTGACCAATTATATCTTAATAGACAGTATCTGCAATCTTCAATGTGCCCAAAAATATCTAAAAATATGTATGAATATATCAGCCTGCTTCCTTTTATCACTCAGATTCTGATTGGAGTGTCTGCCATGACTGCAGCATTTGAGGGGTCAGAACAATCAGTGCCATCTCCCCTGGTGATTGCAGATCTGCCTTGTCTCAATGGTGCTCTGCTATTCCACACTTCACAAACGGCTCTGCCTCTCCCACAGCTCCCTACAAGCCATGCTCTGGTGCTAAATGGTCATTCCTGAAGTGCAAAACTTCGCCAAAGAAACTGTGGAGTGTTTGGTGATTAAGGAACTTGAAAACTCTGCTTTGACACAAACTGAGAACCTCTTTTGCCTTCTGAAAGTCCATAGAGGTCTGGTGGGTTTGGGGCTTTTCCTTTCAGATTTAAATGAAAGGCTTACTTGGCAAAGTGGGTATTTGTTATACCTTGTATTTATATCTACTTATATTTAAATAGAAAATGGTAAAAACATTTTATGTAATTTTCAAAGATGTCCTATAGGTACCGGGTATTTAGGGTCATATTTTTAAAATTGTGGGGAACACGTTGGTGTCCTTCCATTGGCATCTGTGAAAACCCCAAAGAAAAGTCCAGACTCCTGAATTATATCAGGTATAATGCTGATGGCTTAAGTGGCATTACTTGTGTGGTCACTCAGTGCAGAATTTGGACTTTGGATGAGGGAGAGTGTGGGAAGTATTTTGCTAGAGCTGCATTTATTTCCCGCAATAGGGATCCACAGAATAACTTAGGAACAACAGATTTGTAACATAACAAATCTTATGTTCTCAAGGAAGACCTCTTGTTTCAAGAGCACAGTGCTGAAACTTGAGGGATTTTTTAATTTGGCATAAAAAAGGGCATGTGAAGGCAGGAGAATCCATAAATAAGGCTGAGGTTCTAGGCAGCCTGCCATTCTGACAGCATATTTTATAAACAACCATAAATAACACTCCCTGCAGCTTATCAGAGACAATTATCCCATGCCATCAGCACCATTGCTCTGATTTACTGAGGTCTTTGAAGAAAAGAAATACTTACCTGTCATGCCCAGCTGCAGAGCTCGAATATGGCTGATATTTTTTTCTCACAACTCATTATGTTTGGTTCTTGTTTTCAGAGAATCTCTCATTTTGTGTTTCCAAATACAGTCGAGAATGAAGTTAGAGAAGGGATTTGGAGTCAAAATGTCTGAATGGCTCCAACATGGGTGCAAATCCTTTTGTACTGCTAAATAAGAATAATGCCCTCATGAAAATTGTTTTTCTTCTGTGTCTGAGCAAAATCCTTCTGTTTCAAGATCAGAAGAGACAGAAACAGAATAACACCGGGTTGGAAGGGCGATGGGGAGTGGTGGTGGCTGAGATTCACTGGGAGGTTCTTCGGATGCCAAATATCCCATTGGCAAAGGGGGGAGCCTGGGAGAGTTTTCTGATGAGGGTTGGATTGGATGAGGCTCAGACACTTGTTGGAAATGATTAGAAATGAGGTCAAACAACAGACCTGGGAACCCTCATAAGCAGGAGTGTCCAGCCCCTTACCTTGGATGTCATGTACAGTGAGAGGCACTGAGAAAAGAGAGTTGGAAATTCTCATTGCAGCCTGGTGGTGTGTGCTGGTTAAATGGTCTGTTCAGGGGTGGGAGATTTGTGGTTTCCTTTTCTTTTGTGTGTGTTGGTTTTTTTGTTGTTATTGCATGGTTTTGGTGGTTTGTTGGCTTATTTGTTCATTCCTTTTGTTTGGCTGGGTTTCCTGGTAAAATTGCATTGCCATGTCTAGATGAATCTCAGCTATAGCCTTGGAATTTTAAGAGCTCAGGTTCTTAACACACTTGCTTGTGAGCCATCCTACAGCCCTTCTTAACAGAGAAATCTTGACCTGAGAGTTTGGCCAAAGCCCAAGCTAAAGAATTTATTTTTCTGCTTTCAGTCCTACAGACTGATGTAGTCTTTGACCAGTGTTTTGAAAAGCTCCTTAATATTGTACATAACTTAAAAGCTGTATTTCTTGGGTGAGCCAATTCTATTCCACAGCTGAAGAAGATTTTTGGGAAACAGAAGAGCATTATTGAGTGTCACTGTATATCAAATGTGGTGCTATTCTTCTGGAATAGAAAAAAAAAGAAATACCAATATTTAGCTAACCCAGAGCACGCAAAATTTAGAGAGCAGAATTTCACGATGGAGGGACACTTGACAAAACAAGATGATCTTCTGTCTAGCAGGAAGAATG
Organism: Polioptila caerulea; assembly: GCA_013397295.1. Taxonomy (NCBI): domain Eukaryota; kingdom Metazoa; phylum Chordata; class Aves; order Passeriformes; family Certhiidae; genus Polioptila; species Polioptila caerulea. The sequence continues at coordinate 447,530 of VYXF01012901.1, read as the reverse complement.
TGTCAGGAAGGAGGATAACTCTTCAAATTAATGCAAATAGATGGTTATTAGATGGTAGCCATCTGGAGTGGAAGCAATATTGCTTGGAAAGTTTCATGAGATTAATTTTGTGTGTAATGAATAAAAGATCCCTAGGAATGTCTGGTTTGTACAAAAGTGCCTGTATTTTCTGAAGTTTGAGCATTCTTATATATATAAAGAATATATATATATAAAACTTTATATATATATAAACTTTACTTTGTAAATCAATAATCCTAAAACATTTCCTTGCAAATGCAGATTACTTTCTCACTTGTTGTTTTCTTCCTAATTCTTTATATTACACACAATTCAGATTTTTCCAGTCCACTGAAATATTTGAGGTATGGGCTGATTAGAACAAAGAACTACTAAAAATTCTCTTTGAGGAATGATGCTACTGGAAGGTAGTTTGTCTGCTAAAATGATTGATATAACCTTGATAAAGGGGAATCCTGGATAATTACTGAGGGGCATTGTGAGCTTTTGCTTTTGGATTTGTTTCTGATTACAAAAGAAATCCATGGGTTCTGCTGATAAATAAGAAGCTTGGCTGTTCCTTGCCTTCACAGACTGTTTACAGAACAGACCAATACAAATTGACAAGATGCAAGATTTCTATTGGAAACCCCCAGGATTTATGGTTTAAAGAGCTTGTGCCATGGTGGTTTCTTTCATTGTGCATACTGCTGTGGGCACCAGAATGCCAACTTCCAGTTGTGCAAGATATTCTCACGGGATTTTTCCAGTGTATCAGTGTTTAATCTTTCATAAGGCTCTTCCTGCATTGTGCATGTTCATTGCAATGTCTGTGGACACAAACATTTAGTGACTTATCTCTGAAATAAACAGAGGGTTCCATCCCACTGCCCATTGAAGCCTCTGATGTAAGGAGGCCTTTCACAGCTTGATTCCCAAATGCTGTCTGTCGAGGCCCAGGAGCTGAGTTTTACTGAAACAAAATCACACCCAGGCCTGACTCAAATGAAACCGAGTTACCAGGAGTAACAGAATAGAATCCAGAGCCCACTGGGTTCACTGTAATTCTCTTTGAGGACCAGGTAATCTGGTACAGGTAATCTGTACCTGTCATGTTGGACAGGTACAGATTCATAAGGCCAAAAATGGTAAAAAAGCTTCAGCAGACAGTTGACCCTCTCTAGCATCTCCAAGTCTAAATTGGGAACCATACTGCTAGGAAAAGAAATAATAAATATTATAATTAATAGTAGAAAATGCTAGGAGAAAGCTTTGATAGATGGATACAGAAAAGAGACTCTTTAAATCTCCTCCTAATATCTTTTTTCCCCTTTCCCTGATTATGGTATATGATTCAGGGAAAAATGATTCTAAAAACAATCTCTTTTTGTTATACTGATGTGAATGATGTTCTATCGAAAATTATGTGTTAAGGTATGGTGTTGCCTAGCAAAAATGTCAGAACTACCTGTGGGAAGTGCAAGTTATTGAAGAAATTTATTGTAATTTTTTTGACAGATGAATTCCAAAGAAGAGAAGAAATATTAAAGAGGGGGAAAAGGAGGATCTAGTTTCTGTCTTTGTATAGCAGTGTATTCTGGCTCAGGCTTTCCTCAGAACCAAGGTTACCTGACAGAAGTTTAACTGAGTGCTAAACAAACTAGGTTACAATTTCAAATCAATGCCCAGGTACAGCACCTGGAAATGAGTGATTTCCTTCATTCCATAACTGGAAATGCACAGAGAGCTCTTTGGCCTCTGAGTCTGCTCGTGGTGAGCACCAAAGCTCTGCTGGGGCAGGGAACAGCCCAGAGCCCCGGGGAGCCCTGGCAGTGCCTGGGGCAGGGCAGCAGGACCAGCCCTGGCAGTGCCTGGGGCAGCAGGGCCAGCCCTGGCAGTGCCCGGGNTAATTTTTTTGACAGATGAATTCCAAAGAAGAGAAGAAATATTAAAGAGGGGGAAAAGGAGGATCTAGTTTCTGTCTTTGTGCCTGGGGCAGCAGAACCAGCCCTGGCAGTGCCTGGGGCAGGGCAGCAGAACCAGCCCTGGCAGTGCTGAGCCCTCCTGCAGGAGCTCAGGGCAGCAGCAGGGACCCTGTGCCAGGCAGGATGATTTGGGCAGGGGGCTGTGGCTGGCAGCACTCAGCTGGTCCTTGGTTTATTTTCATCATGCAGTACAAGCACACATCAGAGCTCATTCTGTAAGGATTCAGACTTGCCTCTGTCTTTGGATCCCAGGAACACCCACATATGCAGAGCAGGCTCCTCTCTGAACCATGACCCCCACACTGGGTGTTGCCACTACAGAAATTGGCTTTTGTTTCTTTCTGTTTAATTCTCTTGTTCATTAGTTCTGCACCACTGTAACTGAGAATCTGGATCACTGGAGTGACTCTAAAGGAGAAATCTAGTTCAGTAGGGTTTGAATTTGACAGGAAAACTCCCACTACCCTGGAAGTTATTTAGGCAAAATTGATGGTTGCTAATTATTATTCATTGGCAATAGGCAATAATAATGATGTCCATGACTGAAAATATTTCAAAGCCCATCTGGCCAATCACTCACCTGTAGTTAAAGACTGATAAGACATAAAGACAAAATTGATATCAATATAAAGACAAGGTACTATGGGATAGCAGGATCCAGGGGTGCCTGTGAGGTCTGGTGCTAAGAGATGGGTAAATGAAAGTTGTGTGATTGTTTTTCTAATTCTTCCCTCACATTTCAGCCTTAATGTTTTAAATGTGTCAGAATTGTGTTTTTAGGGCTGTACTGATATCTGCAGTATCCTGCCATCTCAGGATGAGTTTTGTGTGGTTTTGGGTGCAATTAAGGTTAGATAAATAAATAAAACCATACTTAGAAATATTTAAATGTAGTATTTTGTAATGTTAATATTCATACACTGATGATTAAGCAGAAGATAGAGCTCTGGTTATTACAAGCATGTGCATTACTGACAATATTATTAGAACCATTAAACTCTGTTGGTAAAGTGGAATAAATTAAATTAAAGTGTTTGTTCAATTTTCCTTGTGTGCTCAAACTCCAAATTTAGCATGTTTTAAAGCCTTTTTAAATTTTGTTGCTCTTAATATTACTGAAGTCAAAGAAGCATAAATGTCAAATTATACTCATTTACCCTTGCTAATGAAACATAAATGTAGACACACTATGGTGGGGAGGCAATAACTGCATATTCTTGTAGCAGTTTTTCCATACTAATTCTGACGTTTTCTGGGGTTATAAGGATTCAGGAGGGTCTTGCCCCAGATGTCTTTCTTCAGCATTTTTTATTTATGACAGATCTTTTCTGTATTTACAGCTGGATGCAGACTTCTTAAAAGTATTGTCATACAAGAAATAGGATAAGAAAAGTCTGGGGAAAGAAAAGGCCCAGCAAACCTGGAGTTTTGAGAGCCAAAATGCTTAGGACACTGGTAGAATTTCAGTACTTAGAGAATAATATTTAATGTCAGCCTTTTTAAAGTTTATTTCAGCTTTTCAGCTGAATCACCAGCTAGCTGTAAATCTGGGGAAATATTTTCCCTCCTGGCCTTGTGGACATACAACAAACACACAAAGCAGGGCCCTGGCGTGCTGGGAGTGTTTTAAAATTCTGCTGTTCTAAACCATTAAAGGGGAGCAACAAATGGAATAGATAGTTGGGATCTGATTATCAGTGAGGTAGAGAAAGAGCCATCCATCATCTTGGGTTTAGTCTGGTGAGGAACAGAGTGTGAGAAAGCAAAAAATCCCATTAGGACATCATTGTCTGCATTCCTGAGCATTTCCTATTGTGTATATTAGAGAAAAAAGCAAAAACCATTCTCCTCTCTCCTCTGCCCCTGATTGCTGAGGTGAAAGCACAGAACCAAAAGGATGGACCATGAACTACAGATAAACTATTGCAAGAAAACTAGAAAAAAATTGCTGTTATACTGAGAGATTTTCTTCTGAGAGTCATTGTTACTGATATTTGTTTTATAAGGTCACTTTCTTATGATGCTATTTGAGAATGTCTTATGCACAGAACTAAAAATAATTTCCTTTATTTATTGCATGGAAGGGATTGTGAGCTTTTGGAAGCTGTATGGCTTGCTAATTATATCATTGTCATTCAGTTGTCAAGTTAACTGAATTTTCCACTTGGTCTAGGATTGGGTAAAATTTGTTCTCATTAGTCTTAATAGGAGAGAGACAACAATTGCACCAGAAGGGATCATATTCTCCTTAATGTCCTTTGAAAACATGACTGCTTCAGGTCATTACAGCACATGTGTGCCTGATAAATATTTTATCTCTGTAAATTGGGCTAAGGCTGGGTTTGGTTTGGGACGTTGACTCAAATGTCAGGAGTGAACCAGACTCCCATATTTCTGCACAGCTTTCATGTTCCATTTTAAATTCACCCTTCTGTTCCAAAGGGAAGTTTTGTTTTATCCCATGGAGCAGAAATTAATACATGGCACATAAGGCAGCTGCAGTGGTGTCCAGAAGACAAGAAAGCTGTGGGAATTGCCCCCCAGCACCCTCACAGCCACCTCTCCCTCCATTTGGGCATTCTCATCCTGGCCCTGGTACTGTATCTGCAAACCCAGCATCTGCCAGCTGGGTTGGGCTCTGCTCTGCTGGAAACTCCCTCTGGGTTCCATGGGGCTGGGGAGGGCAGGACTGGAGTGCTCATGGAATTTGCAGTCCCTCTGGGACAATGAACAGGCTTTTTTAGCAAACTCCACCTGCTTCACTTCTGTATCCTTGCCATTGCTCTGAAGGAGAGTGAGACAGGGTAAAACCCATCATCATTTTAGATACTAATAGGCTTTTTCTCTAGTTTTGTTCGTCATTTCTTCTCATATAAATAGCCACTAAGAGCTCTATTAAAAAGTTCTTTGATCAGGGTCAAAGAATTATCAAAGCCAGCAAAGTAAAAGTTGAATTGGCAACCAGATGCTTGGAAGAAATGAGCACCATTTGGCTGTGAACTACGTTTAACCAAGATTTAATTACAATATTCATGACTTCAGAGACTAGGAAAACTCAATATGACAATCTTAAGGGACCAATAGTAATAAAATAATGAATGAAAAATTCTAAAATATAAGCCAAGTGAGAGAGTATACCCGTATCAGTAAAAAAAAAATGTAATTAAAACAGTCATTTAATTTCAAACCCACTTGTTTTGTGTAGTCTTTAGAGAAAAAGGATAAAAAGAGAAACCACTGAAAAAAAGACTGAAATATGTCTGCTTGTGCTCCTGCTGGATGCTGAAATGGTTATGCTGTTAGTCAGGAGAGCCTCCTGTGAATTTGGGTCAGGCACACATAGATCTTGCTATAACCATTGTACTTTTTTATTCCTTCTTGGCCCCGTTTCTTTGCCATCATACCAGTGGTAAATCCCAGCCCATCTGGTAACTGAGAGAAGAGCCCAAAAGTCAAGGGGCTTCTTTGGCAAAATCTGTCCAATGTCTAATCCTAATGTCCCTCCTTGCAAACTGCAGGTAGTTATTGCTTGATTTTGTTTTAAACCAGTCCATTCACATGACAGCCACTCAGACTGGGCAGCAGAAGAATATTTTGAGTTTTAACTCAGTTATAATATCTGCAGAATTGGTTTAATCTTTGATTTGTGATAGCACATGCATTTTAATAAACTGTGCATCTGCTCTGGACACTTCATCTAAATTGTAAAACTAACTCAGGAGTTCAAGTGTCAAGTAGTTTATTTTTCAAATATCAGCAATTTTATGAAACTGCACTTATCCTGGCATGAATGTTTTCACTTGCACTATGGTGAGAGACACTGGCACTAATCTATTACTGTGTATTAAAGCCACATTGTTTGTAGATAATATCAAATGGCCACTGAGTGCTGCAGGTGCTGCTCGCTGCTGTATTTGTCTCCAGCTCCAGAATTGTCACTGTCTGTAAACAGCCTGGGCCTTCCTGGGCTGCTCCCACTGAGCTCACAGAGGTTTATGGGAACCCACAGGGAGAACAAAGGATGCTTTCCAGAACAATACTTGGGATATCGTTTTTACCCCATTTACTTTTTCGATTGTACAGATCTTTTTTTTTGTTACATCACAATCACACGTTTTGGTGGTTGAAATACATCTTTAAAATCACATTTTCTTCCAGCTAAGAAGATTTTTTGTTGCCATTTCTGAACTGGAAACCTTCCAGCTGATGTTTTATCAGTTTTTCTGTTGAGGTTTTAATTTACTATTCTTGCTCATGAGGCATGCTCTTTTCTGTGTGTTATACACATATGCATCTAAGAATAATGTATTCTTGTGATGGCTATTATCTCTTTCATTCATTGTTAAGTATTTCATTTACTGCCATATGTCCCGAAGGACCCAGGCTGCTTAGCTTCATTTGATTGGATTTTAAAATCTATTTGATGAATTAGGTCCACTGAGACACACCTCTGATGTGGCATGGGTTCTACAGAAATTATTTGGGATGCAAAGAAATGTACTCAAATAATTGTTTTCAAAGTCTTCTCCTAAAAATGCAGTAGATTTAATCCAAATCAGTGAAGAGGCACAAAGAGTGTCTGTTGTTCCCAGCATGTTTTCACCAACAATTGCTTACTTATTTTTTAAAGTCAAGCCCATGCTTTCATGCTCCTTCATAAATCTGCCTCAGTCAGAGAAGGAAGGGATGTGGGCAGAATATAAAGAGGTGGAAAACCTAAGTAATTTTTAATGAACAGCCTTAAGATTGTTTTGCTTTGAAGAAAATATATGCAATGAAAATTCCTGTGGTCGTGTGCTTGGGCTGCTTGTGATCAATAGCACCTTGCTTAGGAGAGATTCTGAGTCTGCATTTCCCCCACATCCAAATATCAATCTAGATTCTGGTAACACCAAAGCCAAACTTGGACCCAAATATGGATTCAGCAATATCTGGGGAGGAATTGTCTGTAAAGAGGAGATCTTGGATTAGACTTGGCAGCTGGACCAAGGCTTTTCTGCACCTCTGTGTAGAGAGCCTAAATGGTTTGAGTGTTTTTGCAAATGTGGTGCTTCAGACATGTGCATTGCCTTGTTTACAGCTGTTAAAATGTAGGAGTTTAATTGTTTTTATTCACATTCAAGACATGCCAGTATGCAGCTGAGGGACATTTTGACAGCTAAGGAATGTTATATATTTAGCAAGGAATACCTACCTGGGAAGAAACCCAGATACTTCTTTCCATTCATGTATGAGAAATACTGCTCCAATGTACTGGCCATCACTACACTGGAAAAAACCAGAAGTGATGGCATAGAGGAAATGCTTTGTAGAAAATGCTTTGTAGAAAATGCAGGATTTCTGTGAGCTGAACCTTTTTAGGAGTTAGCACCTATGAAAGGAAATATTTAAAATATATTTACAGGATTGGAGAAATCCAACACCCTAAACTACATCACAAAATTTATGCCCTTTGTCAATTTATTGATGAAGGAGCCACCAGCATTTGGGCAGATTGTGACATTTTGTGGGGTAGCTGTGTCTGCTTGATGGGAGCAGTGTGGGCTCCAGCAGCCAGGGTAGCCCCCTCTCCCTGGGCCAGGTACTGCCTGCTTGTTTCCACTTTGTACAGCACACTCGTGTGCTGAACCCAAAGCCCTTCCTCTGTCTGAGCATTTCTTGTGTTTGCATTATTCAGCTCCTTTCCCTACATGCCCCAGATCAAATATTCTTTGTAACAATCATCCTTTAAGCCAGAATCTACAGTAGTAATAATACAGCCTTTTCTCTGTCTAAAGGGCAGAGAATACTTCCAATTTACAACCCTAACACAGCAGAACTACAAGTAATAGAATAAATCATGACATTATGAGCATAGCAACAAGTGGTACATAGGCCAAAATTAATTATTGTGGAAATATTTTCAATAAATGTCATCAGAACTCTGTGTTCACTGTTTACCTCTTCTGAGAATGATTTCTCTGTCAACAGGAGGATAAATTCTGTGTAATAACAACAGTTTCCTTTGCCACAGGTGATGCATGTCACATGGTTTATTACCACGCTGACTTGGTTGTAAAGGATTTTCATAATTTTTCAGTGTGATGGTATTTTCACTCCACAGTGGAGTGTTTTTGTGTGGAGCTGCTTAGTTGCATGGTTTAGCACATCTCAGAGGGTAACCAGCTGGAATTTCTTGACCCTGAATTGAATCTCTGATCTGTCATTAGCTTGGCTTTGTTAACATTTTTGACACTGTTATCTGCAGTTTTAGTGGGAAGTTGTGTATTTTCATTTTTCAAATGAAGAGATATTTGTGGTCATAATTTAAATCTAATAGGGTTGGCTAGAAGCCTTGAAGAATTTGATCTGAGATCAGATAAGGTATGTGCGTGGAAGAAGTTCAGGAATTTATATTAAAATATTTTGAATGCTTGCCCCAGACTTGGCAGCATCTGGATTTTGCTGCCTACAGCAGCATTTGCAGGTGGATTCTGGAGCCATTACCATCACTGTTATCCTCAGTATTTGTACTCTGCAGCTGGCAGCACTGCTGATTTTGTTCCTTTGGTGCAGATACCCTGATGAAGCACGGGCTGTGCTTTCCTGAGCGTGCTGCCTCCTGTGCCAGCCCAGCCCTGCAGAGCCTCATCCCCGGGACAGGGGGATGTGCTGCCCCTGCCCTGCAGGAAGGGCAGAGCTGATTCCCTGGGAGCACTGAAAACCTGACTCACTCAGGCTGGGACAAGTGTGATTGCATTCTGGAAATCCATTTGTACTAGGAGAGAGGGAGGAGAGAAAGGGGCCCTGTGTGAAAGGTGGAAGTCTAGCTTGGATCGTGAAGTAATTGATTTTAAAATATTCATATCGAGGTTGGAAACTGCAGGGAGCATGTATTTGTAACTGTGCTACCACAGGGATGTGTTCAGGCCCTCTGAGGGGTAAAGGAAGGATGGCACTGCAGGGCTGAGCTCATGGCCTCCAAGAGACTCATAAAATAGGAACTGTATTTGTGCAGTGGGGTGGGTGCTGGTGGACTTTTCTTTTTGATACCAATGTTGTATTCAAGAAATAGGATTGTTCCTTCCATTTGTGTGTGATGGGTTTCCAGTGCTGCTGCTCTGTGCTTGGGAAAGGTTCTTCAGTTTGCTGTTTTGACCCATTAAATTTGTTATTGCATTTTGGCAATGTAAAATGTAAATTACTGACCTGTCCCGGATTTTTTGTCCTACTTCAGTCCTGAATACACTCACATTTTGAAATTCCAAAGGATTTGGAAACACCCTCGCTGTTCTTAAACTGCTGTCACTGAGAGTCTGGAGGTGTTGGTGCATGGCTGTGACCTGGGGAAGCAGTGTGAAATGTGAAATGTGAAATGTGCCTTTACCCCGAGGAGAGCTGGGGTGGTTACACCCCCCAGAACAGCAGAAAGCTCTTGACTGTTGTCTAAAAGCTGAGTAAAGAGTACTTCTCCAATATTGCCAGCTCTTCTTCTGGCAATGATGTGTTTCACAGGGTAAATTATAATGGTTTGAGAGTTCTCCAGATTAGCTGGATGATATTCACTCCAACACCACTGGATAATACAAATTACATCGTTTGAAATGACTGTTTCCATTTGCTGCTTTCAAGGTCAATGGGTATTTTGGGCCCACTTGATACCACTTACTGAAAATTCTTCCTGAGTCGCTCACTTGCCATAGAGAGAGGAGTGGAAAAGCTGAACAAAAATGAACATTTTGCAGAGATTCTATGTGAAATTGGGAAAGTGGCTTCCCATGCAATAAAACAGTATATTTCGGCACAAAATTGGGAATTTACAACCCTTAATTCACTCTGTGGTCATAGCTGAGATCACCTTACATTGAATTCTGTATGTGTGGGCATGGACCTTCATAAATACCCAGAGAAAACAGTGGGAATGCCACTTAGCTGGATATGCAGAGTTTAGTTTTAGCTTACAGAGATGTGCTTTAATTTATTTATTATTTTATTTATTTAACTTTTATTATAAATAGAGATGAAACAAAGTATTAATTATGACATTGCTTTCCCTCCAGTGTGTGTTGATATCTATATTGTATATATTGTATTTTCAGGCAGGAAGCCTCCCACTTCCCTGCCATGGGTGGGGATGTTTCAGGTCTGAAAACAAGTGAAAAGGCAAATTTTCACTCATTTGGCCACCAAATATTAGAAGAGGTTTAGTTAAACCTTGTTGCATTTGTCAGTAAACTTAAATATTATCTTGACCTGAGAAGTATTGTGCAAGTGTAGAATAGATGGGTGAGTTAAGGAAAATTGCTATATTCTGGATTTTAGAATATTCAACAGTGGTTTGGGCAGAATTTAAGATTTAAAATGAATCACAGAATATTCTGAGTTGGAAGAGATTCACAAGGACCCCTGAGTCCAGCTCTTCAGTGAGTGACCCATATGGGACCAACACCAGCACCCTGCTCCAACCCACCTTGGTCACCTCAGAGGTACAAACAATGAAAAGCTGCTGAAAAAATGCAGAATGATTCCTGTCACCATCCCTAACCTATGTGCTATATGCTAATTGCAGATCAAAATAAATGCCTTCAATGAGGCTGGTGGCTGTGCTTTAATCATCTTTAGTCTTTGATTGTATCTGTAGATTTTTCAAAACAAGGATTCGAATATTTCACCAAAGTCTAATTTCATATTCCCAGATCAGCTGAGTAACTCATTTTCAGCCCTCTCCAAGGTGAGTTTTGTGCAAGTTTTAACCTGCATGCATTTTTGATACATGTGAAAATTGGCTTTCATTTCCTGCATGCCTAAAATAATTTCGTGTCTTGTTAGATTAATGCCATACATCATATTTACCTTAATAAGTTAGGAAAATGTCTTCAGAAATGTCTCCCTGAGAGCTAAAACTGGAATTGGGTCTTAAAGATTAATCAGCAGGGAACTCGCATTACATAAGGTGGAAATACAGGCTGGAAAGAATCATGTTTCAAACAACGTAGTTATCCCATTATATGATGTATTTTCATAGGTTAATTTTTTTTATTATTTCTAATTTTGATAATTGTCACTGGGACCAGCACATGATGTGTATTTTTTGTTTCTTCAGAAAATACTGAATTTAAACCAAATTAAAAAACGTTTAATCTGTCACCTTTTATGATTTCCTGATCTGGCCTGCAGTTGTGTTAAATAACATGAATGCCAGTGGCACAGACCATTTTCCCCAAAATACTTTATACAATATTTTTAAATTGCTTTGGGGTATCTTTTTTTAAAATTTTCTCTAGTTGCAGATATGGGGGTGTAGCCAAACGGTACCTTCTGACCTATGTCATGGTTCCTATGGGGAGCAGTAAAGGAAATACCTATTTTTTCAGTGAAAGACACTCAGCAGAATGGGGACATGGAACTGAATGGAAGTTCAAATTTTGGACATCCAATGAAGGTTATTTCAGCAAAATGGACAGGCTTGAAAGCATGAGCTCATATTAAATACATGACAGGAGTGCACAGAAGACAGAGGTGTTGATGAATTTCATCCTTCCATTAATTAATTATGGTTAAGAGTCATAATCCTCGTCCTGTGAGCTACAGTTTAGGCACAGCCTGGCTCCCAGCTGAAAAGGAGAGCTGGTAATTTCTGGTTTCAGTTTACACCCATAAAGCTCCTGGATCCATATTCTGTTGGGCCTTTGCCTCAGCTCCAGCCCAGATCTGCAGCAGAGACCCTCCTGCTGGAAGGGTTTTTGGTCCAGGATGTGATCCCCCCATGCTCTTAAAGGGGCACCTGATTTAGCCTGGCCAGAGAGAAGGAAAAGGAGTAAACACCTTCGGCACCTCTCGGGATTCTCTGCTGTCCAAAGCCATCAGCAGCGTTTTGCAATTAGCCATGAGGGATCCAGGGCAGGACACGCCTGCTGCCAGCTGAAATGCGTGCATGTGTTTGGATGTGAGGGGTCCCCTCGGGTATCTCACACCCAGGTTTGCCCTGCAGGAATGGAAACTACTCAGGGTAGCTCAGGTCACAAGGAGAAGTTGTATCCTTGCAAGGAAACTCCTTGGGTTTTTTGAGATTAGAGAATAAATTCTGGTAATTTAGATACTAACTGAGGAAAATATCTTTATTTGGGATGGGAGTGAGGTGTTTAATCCCGCCTTTATAACCATCTGCTTGTCTTTATCCACATGTGAGCAGCCTGCCTGGTTACTGTGCTGTTCCATTTCGGGGCTGGTTTGTGTTCCTAACCCTGCTCCAACAGCTCTGTCTGTGCTGAGCTCACACCTTCAGCCTCGGTGCCCCTCATTTCACTGGGCTCATTCTCTGACGTCTGTTTGCCTGACCACTGCCTGCCTGTGACGCTGGCAGAGAGACAAATTTAACTTGCCTTGCAAAACTGGTGCATGAGGGGGATGCTCTCCATCGGGCTTGGATTTTATCTCCAAGTTGAAAAGAATAAGAATATCGCACTTAAAAGCCCTGTTTGCCTTCTCAAAGGGCTGCAGGAAGCCTCTGTTGAAATTGTAAAGCTTTTCAAACAGCTTTTCAAAGGTTTTGTGTGTGTGAGAGAGGACTTTGTCCTCCTGTTTCCTTTATGTAAAAAGCAGGGGAAAATACTTTAAAGGCTTTACTGCGATGCATTTGCCTAGGGAGGATGGAGGATTTGCAGTTTTTGTTTGGCCCCTTTATTCCTCCCAACACGTTCCCTGGTCCTTGGGCTGTGTGGGAGGGAGCAGTGAGGTGCTGGGGATGTGCCCTGCCAGGGCTGGGTCGGGTGGTTCGGGTTGGGCAAACCTGCTGCCTGCTGCCCAGACCCGCTGTGCATTTACAGCACCATTGTTCTGTGCGCCTGAAAGAACAGCCCCAGCTGCACATGCCTCACTTGCAAAGCATCCCAGCAGTTTTAAACACGCGTTTGGCTGGTTTTCAGACTGTTTCCTGCTGTAATTTCTGCCCTTCAGGGAAGGTAGAAGGTTCTCCTGTATAATTATAGCTGTCATTTTGCAGCAATGCAAGGATAACTGTGGGGGGGAGAAATCTTTTCTACAGGATACATATAAAAGGAAATGTATATTGAAACAGATATGTGTAGATGCTATTTTTTCTCTGAACTTTCTGAAGAAATACCAATATCATTTAGAAAATATTGCATGAAATTAGAATAATATGATGTATATTCATACAGTGTTTCCTAAGGGATCCCTGCCAAATTATACTGTGCAATTACTGGTTTATTCAGTCAAGAAAAAAACTGTAGAAGTGCTAATCTACCAGTCTTGATTAGAAATTGGTGATATATTTTGTTTATTTTATGATTACAGATGACAAATATTTTGCAAGTGCAGCATGACTTCCAATATTTCACAACCCTGAACAGAGCTGTAAACTGTTAAAAGCCATGGAATGAAGAACTTCTGGCAGGGAAAGAGATATTTTTCTGAATATAAGATTTATGAGTGATAAAAAAAGGTTCTGTGCACTGCATCTAGAAGTTGAGAGCAGTTTATGGTGGCAAATACTTTTAGCAGTCCAGTGACTTGGGTTTTGAGTGGGAGCTTTGTGTCTGCCATTAACCACCTTGTTTGCTAATGAGCAACTGTGGCATAGAAAGGAATTCCCACCTTGCCCACTCTCCGCCTCCAGGATGTGGGCAAGGAACCTTTGATTTGGCTTGGATTGCTGTTCTGTGTGCATCAGCTCAGAGCGTTTTTCTGGTCAGCTGAGGTTACCTACAGCTACTACAGTCAGTGCTCAGAAGTGTCACAAAATGAGAGGGAACTTGCTCAGAAAATGGAGGTTAAATCTCCCTGTGTATCAGACAAGAGCTGGGTGAGGTCACAGGTATGTAGGGCAGAGCTGTGTTTAATTCAGAAAGAAAAAAAAGGTTTGTTGAAATCTGTTTGAGTCCAAATCTGGACAACTATTTTTACCATTTACCCTGTGGTGTGTTTCTCCTGTGTGCCTCTCCCCTTGTGCCATGCTGGTCTGGCAGCCCACAATGTACTGGAAATGCCTTCCCTTACTGGCTAAAATGACAGCTTTTATTTCAGGCCTTGGCTTATTCCTTGCTCCTTTAACCCTCTAAGGCCAGAATTAGCAGTTGGTGTCAGGCAATCCCAATTCCAGTGCCAAGGGGTTAATTGCTTTTTGCTGTTTGATCTTTTCCTGCCCACTCTGCACCCCAGCTGACCCTTTCAGCAGCCACAGGACGTGCACAGGCTTTACTCTCCTGGCCTGCTTCCTCCATCTCCCCACAGTTTGCCTCACTGCTGCCCTGCCAATCTCACATTACAGATTTCTCAATGAAAACATTGAAGTTGACCTGAATTTTTCCTTCCTCTGCTATCCAATTTTCCTGGCAGAAAAGGTGCAGCGTGCTGTTATTGTATTTCTAGGAACTGAGATAAGTAGGATGGGCACGTGATATGTTATACAGAAAAAAAATTATTGAATATATATAGACTTAAGAACTTGGGCTGCTGATGTGTTAAATTTGGAGAGTTTTGTTGGAGAAAAATAATTTTTATGTCATTTTAAACAAGAAAAGCTAAAGTGTGGGGGATGGGGGAGAATTAAACCTTTAAAACTAAATAAAGACATTTCAGATTTTTTTACTAGGCTAAGTAATTTCATAATCGAGCAAAACATGATCAAATCTGTCAGAAATATTTCCCATGTCAAGGCTTATCCTACATTCATTAAAAGTGTTAGTTTGTTACCAGGTTACAAGCATCATGCATTAATTTCTTTAGGGCTGCTTGTTTTAAGACAGTAATTTCTCTTCATATTCCACGAAGCTAGCAGTGAGCTGATAAAATGCTGTAGTGCTTTTTGAAATCTTTGTCAGCAACTGACCTTTTTTGTGACATACTTCAATTTCCTGCAGAAAGTGAGGAAATATTCAAAATGACAGAAAATTTTAAAAATTCTATCACCATAGATTTTAATGGCTATGATTCTGAGCAATACTTATCTTTTGTGTTTTTGCTGTCACTGAAAGGAGAATGTGCCACTCCAACCTCAAGAGTTTTTAAATAACTCTGTCACTAGTAAGGTAAACCAACATAAATAGAGAGAAAACTTGAAGGGAGTCTCCATGTTGGATGGTCAATATCAGGTCTTTAGTATGGAAAAACCAAAGCAGTTTAGATGGAAAAAAATAATTTTAGCAGCACTAAAAGTTACACACATTCTAACTGTATCTGTATCTCATGTGTAACTGTATCTCACGATAAAATAGTCTCAATTTTCAATTTTTCCTCCAGCTAATGATTTTATTAAATATTTTGCACGATGTTAATCAGGTCTGACAGCATGGGGACTCACAAATGAAGATTTTTGCTCTAGCAGGGTGCTTAGGCCTTGTCACCAGTCTTTCAGGTGACCTGTTTTTCCCAACAGCAGTGGATGCTTGATTCTCTCAAAAACCTGAGTGATATTCAGCTTTGATAAAAATGTCTTGCCAAGCTAATAAATGATTTTTTTTTAAATGGAAGTGAAAGGCAGAGCAAGAAGCATGTGTAAACCTAGTGCAGTCATGTGAGATTTATTGACTTCAGAAAAGAGATTAAAATTAAGAGCAAAGTTTTAGCTTTTGTGGACCCTGATGTGTTTAGAAGCTTAGCTGGATTGTGCTGGTTCTTTGAAACGTATTCAGTAAGACTGTGCTGGGCTCCCAAAATGGGACCTGAAGCAAAGTTTCCACGCTCTTGAATCTCAGTATGAAGATAAAAACCCGCCAAGGGAAATTGGAAAATCCACACAGGAGTCACAAACTTCACCCCCCTTCTCTGCTGGTGAATTTTGTCTGTTTGGGGTTCATTTCTCTCCCCTCAGCTCAAGTTTCCTTCCTCTGCAGGACAGGAGCTCCTTTACCACCTCCGAAGAGGCCCCGGGGCTGGAGCCCCTTTCAGTGGGGACAGCAGTGCCCGTCCTGTGCCAGGCTGAGCCTTGTCCCAGCTTGTCTTCAGGGCTCAGAGCACACAGATTGTCATTCCTGTGCTGGAGCCTTCTAATGCTGCCCCTGAGGGCTCTGTTAAGGGCTCTGACAGGGGTTTGGGGATTTGATGAAGTTTGTGGAATGTCTCCAGCACTTGGTCACCGTCAGCGGTGAAAGGCCCCACGGTCGGGACCTTTCCACTGAGGCTCTTGAGAGAAGGAGGGGAGGGAAGGAGGAGGATCTCAGTGTGGTGGGGTGGCCTGGTCCTGCCAATCCTTGCTTTTCCTGTCTCTTTGTCAGAACTGGCTCCTCACTGATGAGAAAGGAGTAATGAAAATAAAGAAAGGCGTTTGTAGAAATGTTTGCTATTTTCTGTAGAAGCTCATCACAGTGTCTGGATGTGGGCTCCTTCGATGTGAAAGCAAAAAAACCCACAAGCCCCATCTAACAGCCATTTCTGACAGCCCACAGAAAATAGAATCCCATGAATTTATTTATATTTCTGACATTATAATCCCCAACTCAAAAATGTTTTCAGCTTGGCTGCCTTAGCAATGGGTCAGGAATCAGACTTGTGCTACCTTTCTCATTCATTATCCAGACCTTTATCTTGCTGCACAATAATAACTAGCCTAATTTCCCTTTGGCTCCTGTAATTTTTGCTGTTAGGAAAATGCAATTGCTGTATCTTCAGATCCTTTGTGGGTGTCAGAATGTTTTTCCCTCAAAACGCAAAGAGAAGTACAATCAGTGGAACAAACTATGAGGAAAATAGAAATGTTTCACTTCTACTTCTAGATGCAATATTTCATAGCTTTCATGTTGACTTAGCTCAGCAAAATTCTTTATTGAATTTCTCTTCCAATGGGCAAACTTAAGACTGTATTTTCTAGAAATTACTGTAAACCAGTCTGAAATGTGCAACAACAGTTGCAGTGAGGAGTTCTTTTGGACTGACACAGCCAAAACACAGAAAGTGCAGTAGTGAGTGAATTGGCAAGAAATGTCTTGCTGAGTGCCCAGGTTGTTTTTCCAGTGGCACGGAGATTTATCTTTGGAGAAAGGGTTACCAGAGTTTGGTATCCATGCCACTGGGCTGCTGACTCTTAGCTAAACCACAGCAGCAAGTGGGGAGCTGTCTTTTGAAGGAGTGGCAACAGTTCTGAGCAGCTGAATGACCCAGTTTGCTCATCTCCCTCGGAGTAAACAACACAGAACTCACTGCTGCTTTGAGGAAGAGGGGAGGTGAGAGGCACTACTCCTCCTCTGCATGTTTAATCTGCTCCTGACTGCTTCCTTGAACCTTGCTGCAAAAGGGGCTTGGTTAATTATTTATTTTTGCCATAGCAGCAGATTGCAAATTACAAGATCCAGGTAGTTATCAAAATCTCTGAGTTTCTGTGTGCTTGAGAGCCAAGGACCTGATTTCCATGGCCTACAAACCTCTCTGTTGTGTGCAACATTTACACTGTCACTTCATTTACCTGAAGTGTCTTGTAGCTGTTCCACATTTAAACTTGACTTTGACCTTTCATTATTTTCATTCCCATGACCTCTTTTCCTCTCTTGTCCAATTTGAAGGGCGTCATATCTGCCTGGCACCAAATTGTGCCAGTACTCAGGAGCCTGGGTAAATGTTACAAAATAAGAGCAGCTAATTAAAAATCTGTAGTGTTGACATCTGTTTAATATATGCAATACTTCCAGAATTTGATAGCAGAGCACCTTACAGTAGCAAGGGTCGAAGTCAGACTGTTTAAATAAAGCCATAATGAAGTAAAGGGATCTGGTTGTAAACTTGGAGCTGTTCCAAACGGGGTAATAAACTGTGCTAATTGGTTCTGAGAATTGGAATGCCGTAAAAGTCAAATTTTACAACAGTGACTATTATACAGTGGAATTAACTTGGCTACTCCAGAGGTTTAAAATATACCCAGTCATTAAGAGACCAAGTCACAAGATTATAGGGATTTTACTCAACTAACTGAGATTGACAGGTCTGTTTTCGTTTCTGAAGATTAAGATAACAAGAACATCCTAATTAACTTATTTAGTTAAAGGAGGGGTATGTACAATGGCATTTGTTTCCAAAAATGAGTAGTACCTACAGGCTTGATCAGGTAACGTGCTGGAACACTTCTGAAAACTTCAGGAATTATTTGAGTCACTTGAAATGTCTGTAATTATTTGTTCTACCATTATTCAGAGTTACAGAACAACATCAATTCATTAAACTCATTAAGTTAATAAGTACAGAGACATGGCTTTGTTGAAACACCCGAAATATGTAAGCCTATAAAACACAAGCAAAATAACTTGGTACCAAAGTGGTGACCTCAATGAAATGCATCCCAAACATCATCGCTAAATTAAAATTAAAATTTCTGTAAATTTTCTGTGAATTTCTGTGAAGTTAAAACTTCTGTACATTTTAAACCAAAAGGAACTGCTAAGGGGTTTCTACTTCAGTGTCTGCTGTTGTTGAGCCGCTCCATTTTCTGTGGCAAAAACCTCTCAATCCATTCAAAACCTTTTTCTACTGAAGTCTGGCTTTTTTTTTTAATATTACTGGGGTCGATGTGATATCTCATTGCAGCTTAATGAGAATGTCACCATTTATGGATCTGAAAGGTAACAATTGCTGGCATCTGAAAACAAACCAGCAAGTGGGGAAGTCGTGGTTGTGGCAATCCAGAGCAGCAGCTCTGATCCCTGCCTGCCCATCTCGTGTGGCAGGGCAGGCAGGGCTCAGAGGGAAAATGCAGAACACCTTTTGGGAGAGCACAAAGGGAGCCCTTGGTTCCTCCCCTGTTATTGTCTAGTCTGAACGAATTCTCTGACACGGATGCAGTGTTGGTTTGAATCAACCCAACTGTGTCCTGGCCAGCCTGGCCTGGGGGTTAGCTCAGTGGGGTGTGCTGCAACAGAAATTTGATGGGCTTCATCAAATCTGTCTCCTGCAGAGGCATCTGCTACTAAAAACCAGTTTCTGAGTATGAAGAACCTGTCAGGTATGCAGAGAATATCTGCTGGAGGAGGAGAGGAAGGAGTAGATGCAAACAAGAAAATATTTTTCTTTGAATCTCTGAAGTCTCCATATCTGAAGTAACACAATTTAGAAGAATATAATTTAAAAGATGAGGCATAAAAGTTAAAAAGAGGCAGACATTGTACGCAGTTGTCTTCTTCAGTAGTTCTGAAGGAAATGAAAAGATAACTGCAATAGACAATTGCCATTAATAATTCCATTGGAAACAGGTGCACAGTGTTTCAACTGCACTAAGATTGGTAGTTTAGAATCAATCAACAGCTGTGCAGTAATTGCCCTTTAAAAATGAAATTATGAAATTGTTGGCAACAATAACAGTAACACAAATCTATGACAATGTTGCTAATTTGATGCTTGGATCACCATCAGATGCTCAGACAATTAGGTTTTCCATTGATAACTGGATTTGTGGGGAGCTTTGTTGCAAACAAGTTATTATAGAAATGATCAGGTAATAAAATGTATTGATTTAGTCTGTTAAATTTAGAAAAAAACTTATCTTTTTAATGTACTCAACTGTCAGTACAGTATTATGTGAGAGGAAATCTTGTGCTTGAGCCATTTATTTTTAAAAGAAAATATTTGCATTTAAACATTGCAGAACTAAATATAGGCATTGTAAGAGGGAAGTGCTTCATATCACATTTACTATAAAGAAAAACTTCTATGATGATTATATCATCCTTAAGGTGTGCCTAGGGAGGGGTCTTTTGCTTTTTGCATGGATGCAAATACACACAAGGTCTAAAAGCATTTGATTATTTTCACATTTTTAACTAAATAACCCCTCTTTAGACTTATTTTCAGCTGCTTTATTTCAGATAATTCTCTTGCAAATTAATCTCCATAGTTTTGAAGAAAAGGGTGGTGGGAACACATCTCTGCTGCAAAGAAGTGACACCTTTTCTTTCTGATCCCTTTTTATTTTCTATCCCCCACTTTGTTTTCGTTTTCCTCTCAGGCTGCAGGTATGGTGAAGAATAGTGATGAGGCAAAATTCAGCATAAGTCCAGCCAGTCATTTGCAGATAACTGCTTTGGTCTCCAATCAGCCCAAGTGTGCCAATTTTCAGGAGATGGAATCGACTCCTTTCCATCCTCCACAGCTCCCATATGAGCCAATCTCTCTTTTTTTGTTTTTTAAAGCACCTCTTGTTGTTATGTTCCCGTCCATCAGGAGAGTTTAGCATCTCTTGTTCCTGGCTTTCTCTCTCTACTGTTTAAGATCTTTCAGTTTATGAAAGTTTAAGGATTCAGGGCCACTGCTACATCTGCAAATATCATGGATATGCCTTGCACTTGCCTTCAACCAATATTTCCCAAAGATAAAATAGTTCAGATTATGAGGAGGTATTAAGATGGGGATCTCTGCTCTTATCTGTTATGTACCACAAGTCAGTCTGGAAAAGTTGGTTGTAGCACATAAGTGCTCTCATCAAGATAACTCCAGAAAGCATTTTTGATGTTGCTGCGATTGTTTGTCTAAATAATCTCATCAGGTCTTTTATAAATGCCAGTTTTTTGCTGAAACAAATCTTACTTCTGTGCTGCAGAGCCTGCCATGTTGTATGACAGTGGATTAGCCATGTCACCTCACCTTTGAACCAATTTTCCTTCTGAAATGCTCCTTTGATGGCCCTCTGCAGAACAGCTGGCACACCCTTGAGCAGGGTTTGACCAGAAGTGCAGTACAAGTCCATCAGTAGCCCTGTGTGCTGAAACCAGTAAGGAAACTCCCTCAGTGATTTTCACCAGCCTGTCATGAAGAATTCCATGATGTGTAATGTCATGATGGGCTCCCAGCACTGTTAACCCCCCTGGGTAACCCCCTCGAGTGGGTTGGGTGAAGGTTTTGCTTGTGCTGTGTGAGGGCTTGGTTTTGCTGCACACAAACAGCAGATCAGGGATGTTGCACTCACCTTCAGACCTTCTAATGTGCACAGGTTTACATTGTTTAAATACCATGAACTTCTTGGTCATAAGAAGCCAAATCAGGTAAAAGAAATAGTAATGAACAAAAAGGCTTCTGAAACACAGCTTGTGCTAAGAGGGAATGTGACTCCCTGGGCCGCTGCAGTTGGAAACCCTGAGCTTTGTCCCAGTTCCCAAGATGTGCTCTGGCTGCAGACAGGGCAGGATTGGTGCCATTCATTTTCCTGCTATTAATGAATGCTCCTCCTTTTTGATTACAGCATCCTAATAGCTGAAAATGCAGCCTGACTCAACACTGACCTGACTGATCTCACAGTAAGACTGCTTGTTAGGGACTCAGCCGGGCTAATCTGGGAATTCTATTCTTGAGGCTACAAAAATACATTAGGACTGGAGCAAATAGCATCATTGCTCTTTTCAGGCTTACAGCTGCTACATAGCAAGCAGGGATCTGGAAGCAGCTGGAGAGGTTAAGGGGGAAGCAGAAGAAACAAATAAACCACTTTCCCCCCTTCATTTCTCAGACCCTACTGCAAATGCCCTGCCTAGCCTACAACTCTACCTGCCTGGAGGCCTTTGCTGCCCCCTGATGTTTCCTTCACATTTTTATATGTATAAAATGAAGGTTGAAGATAATTTTTCTCAATCTATTGGTCTTTTCTGTGCATTTCTACAGCGTCCAGGGCAGCAGATCTCCTGTATCAGTTAAGGTCTGTGTGTGTTAATGTCATCTGTAAGCTTTAAAGCAGTCTCTAAATGAAATTGTTTCCTGGAAAAACTTCTCTGTCCTCTAATGTGGTTTAAAATAGGGATAATATGTTGATACAGTTCCATAACATTTTTCCACTTTGGGATGTATGTTTTCATGCAAGCACTGTAAGACACTATAAAGTTACCATTTCTCCCAAATTCCGGAATTTCACTCAAACCCCCACCAAACAGACCCTCTCTCATAAGATAATTCAGTCTGTCCCCTCCAGAACTTGTAATCTACTGCCCTAAAGCTTTTTGTGACAAACAGCAGGACAGAGGCAGTAACTGCAGCTGACAGATGCTCAGTCATTAAGGTGGTTTGATGAAATAAATAAAAATCACAGTTTTAGCAGCCAAGGTTCCATTCTGCATTAATTACTGCATTTACCTGTCAGAATGCTCAGCTTACAGAGGGGTTTTGTGAGTTCCTTCAAGAGTGAACACACAAGAAGGAAAAGCTGTCTTGCACCAAAAATATAAGTTAATATAAGTTTAATCTTTTTTCCTTTTTCTCTTTGGATGGTTTGCAGACCAGTTTGTAGAGAGCAGCTGTGAGCTCTGAAATAGGTGCATTTCTGAATGAGAGGTCACAAACAGCTGGAAGTTCATTTTCCTGGACTTTCTAGTTGTGCAGGATAGTGCTGATGCAAAAAACCCAAATCAAACCATGTCTGTATAAGGTTTACAAGCACCTTAACATTTGAATGTGGAAAAACCCTACTTACAGTTCTGATTTTCAAAAACTCCAGTTTTTGAGCAAATGCACGTGTGATGTTCCTGTGAAGGAATCACAGCTACTAATAGCAGTGTTATTGTCTCCTACCCTGAGCAAATGCTCAAAGGATAAAACATCAAAAGGATAGAATGTTTTATTTTAGATTAAATTACTCTATTTTATATGAAAACACATTTTATGAGTGCATCACAATCCAACTTTGGTAATATGTGTTAACTAATACACATGATCAGTAAATTAATTTCCTAGGTTTTTCTTTATTTTAGTTGAATATAACGGAAGGAAAGAAGGGAATATTATAATTGGGACAAGAAGGAAAATTTTATTTTCCTGCTCTGATATGAAACTCTTTTTGTCCTCTTACTCTGTGAGCTTGCTTGCTTACTCTGTGAGCACAGAATGAAAGTAAAATTGAACTTCAAACTACTTGCCTTTCTTTCTGGGCTATATTTTCTTTCCAGAACCTGTCATCCAAAGTGTTTCCTCGGGTCATCTTGACACCTCCATGGAAGATGATTGTCTCTGTCCTTACTTCCCAAAGTATTTTCATTCTTTGGACCCAAAACCCAAGCTCCTTACCCATTTTCTCCGAGTCATTTTCTGCTGTCTGATGTAGATGTCTCCATACCATCTGATCAGTATTCTTGGCAAACTTCATTAACCTTGCAATTACACTGGGAGCATGTAATTGTTGGGTTTGTTTTTCCTTTTTTTTTTAATCTTTAACCTCGGATTTATTGGAATTCTGAACAGTCTGGTGTTGTTATGATGTTATGAGTTATCATTATACATTGTTTTTGTTTGCTAAGGCACTCCTTGCATTTTAATGTGGAGCTCCTGACTGGCAATTACCTGTGGTGACTGTTGAGGGAACTGAAGGGTTTCTCGCAGGAACTGAACATCTTTGGGGTGTGTCAGCTGGAATTCCTCCATCCTGCTCTGTGCTCCTGGGAAGCCTGGCTGGCCAGGGAGGACAGGTGAGGCTTTGTTAAGCTCAGGTGTTCATTCAGCCTCTGTGGGTGCCAAGGACACACCCCTGGGGTCTCCTGTCCCCAGCAGCAAGGAGGACTCTGGAATGCAGGTAGGAACGTGTGGAGGCACTGTGACAGACATTGAGATGTGCTGAAATATGATAAGCTGCATTTATGCTTTTCTTTCCAGCTGAAAGGTCTGAAAGTCTCCCAAACTCATCCCCAGCCATGCTGGAGCTCTGAACAGAGAATCATAGAATAGCCCAGGTTTGGATGCACCCTGAAATCACCTGGTGCACATTGTGGGGAAAAGGAGCCTAGGGGACATTATTTAATGTCAGTCCAGTTCTACATTGAAAATCTCCAGTGATGGGGATTCTGCCATGAACCCAGGAAGGTTGTTCAGTCACTGGTTGCTCTCCCTGGGAAAAAACTTCTTTCTTACATCACAGTGAAATGCAGCTTGTACAGACTGTGCCTTGTTCTCTCCATGTGCTCCCTGGGAGGACAGACCTTCCTTTCAGGCTGTGGCTGCCCTTTAGGCACTGCAAAACTGCAGTGCTGCTCCCACCTCAGCCTTCCATTCTCCAGGCTGAAATTGTCCCAGCCCTCAGAGTGCAGGTTTCTCTGCTCTTGGGGAAACTTTGTCCCCCTCCTTTGGACCCTCTCGCCAGTCTGTTTTAATTGGAGGGAGCACAAAAAGATGAAGTAGTCCAGACAAATACAGCCAGGGGTCAGCTGGCTCTGTTCCTGCTGTGGGCTTGCTGGAGTAGATTGTGTGGTTGGAATGTTTGTGTGGTGAGATGTGAGTGATAAATATGCTTATAATTACCTGTGTGGGAAAAAACTTTATAACCTTTGCTCCCAGAGTGAGTCTATCTACCTTGGCCTCCAAAACCAGGGCTATTTTCAGCTATGAAATACATATTCTGCACTGGAACTGGGTCATACATGCGTGTGAGAAGGGAATCATGTGGTAAGAATAAAAATAAATTTATAGCACCTAGATTGTGTAGTGACTGCTGCTCCATAAATATCCTCCACAAAAATGAACATATTCCAGGTGTAAGTGGAAATATACCTAAAAAGGAAGGGAAGTAACCAAAAATAAAGTGGAGGAGCCTGTCTAATGAGAAACTATCTGATAAGGAAATACTGGAGAGATGAAAAACTGCCTGGCTTCACACATGCCAGCACGGTTAGAAAAGTAAATAAAACCAGAGAGAAGTTATCACAATGGTCAACATTAATCTTTGTTAAAAGCCCCATTTCTAGTGGCATGGAATGGTTTTGTATTCCAGCAGCACCTGGGCAATCATCAGCATTCCTGGTGAGTCAGATCAGGCCACAGGGTCAGTCTCCATCCTGATGGAGTCTGTTTGCACCTGGAGAAGCAAATGTCCCAAACTTCATTTTTTTTGCAAAGCCACACTTTGTTGCTGAATCAAGCATTCACTTTGGCATTATTATTTGAGTGGGATTGTCTGAATTCTCTCCAGATTTCCCTCAGAAGAATGTGGGACAACACAAGATACAAGCAAGGGATTTTTGATACTTAAGGATATTTTTATATGTTTATAAACAAACAGAATTGTCCCAAAGCAGCTGCCTGGGCTTTTACCAGTTATGAATTTGTTAATGTTTAGCACAAATAAAGAAAAGGAACACAGACAGGAAAGGTGAGAAAGTAAGAGCTGTGAGAGACAAAAAGATTTTTTTTTCAGTTGAGAAAAAGAGAAAATAAGTTTCAGAACTTAGTTTAGGAATAAATTTGGAGGTGCATTGCACTATCATTTTAAGACTCTAAGCTGCCACTGTATAATTTATTAGCAAGATGTATGATTATCCTAATGTGCCACTATTGCTGTGTACTTCAGACAGCATCACATCTCCAGGTTTTATTTCAGCATGTATGCAAAAACAACCTTTAAGTGCATTTGATTTTTTAGCTGATTTTTTCAGTGTAATGAGTAGGTCCAAGACGAAACACGCTTCTTTAGGAGAGGTGGTGTTTTTCCTTTCCCTGGGATTTTTTCTTTCCCTTTTTTCCCTAAAGGGGAGAGGTTCCACGTGGGGCTGCTGTGAGTGAGTTGTGTTGGACACCACACCAGAGTCCTGTGTCATTCCCCTGTGGGCTGCTTCTCTCATAGGTGTTGCTTTTGTATTGGATAGCTGACAGCCTTTTTGTGAAATTAATTTTCCCTTTGTTTTCAGATGCACCTATACACCAGATAGCACACAGAGCTCATTTCCTCTTTTATAATTTTGCCTGATGGATATATCCAATACTATTTAGCAAGTCAGTGAGCAGATCTCTTTTTTTCTTTATTTCTCCTCAAAACAAATACTTCACTGACAGAAGCTTAGTAATTGATCTGAAATTGGATGAACAGAATCATCCATACTCAAACAGCAGCTCTTTAGTTCCTGTCACCTTCTGGTCCTTGTTTAATCAATATGTTCAGCAGCAATGCAGGATGAAGTGGCCAGGTCTGCAACGCCCAGGCCACAACAATTCCTTACATGGAATTTGCAAAATTGAGAATTGATTTTGCCCCACTGTGGAATGTTTAAAATAAATTAATTAAAAGCTTGATCTGCATTGTGGAAAATTCTGATTTAGATCCTCTTACCCAGATTCAGAGCAGGTTTTCATTCCAGATTGTAGTGGGAAAGCAAAACATAACAGGACCAACTTTGACCTCAGAGAACACTTGGGATGGTGATGGGGGATTATTTTGTGATCTTTGTTTTTGCAGTCAGTTTCATATGGCTGAAATATCCTGCCTGGATGTAACGCGGATTTTTAATTTTGGACATCAGGGGTAGCAATGCATGTTTGAAAAGTTTCTGCTTTGCAATATATTGGTGCAGACATGCAAGTGAGAGGAGATTCACAGAATGTCAGGAATCCTCTGTGCCTGCCCCCTTTGTGAAATCAATGTGGGTTTTTTTACAAAGTTGCATTTGCATGTAGACAGCTCAAATAACAGCAGTTTTTGCAATATTTTTTTAATTTATAAATTATCTGTAGTGAGCTGCTGTTTGCCATCTGCTTTTCTATTGTCTAATGCATGCTTCTTCATCAAATACTTGGTAAAATATTTAAGTGTAACTTAGAAGAATAACTTTCCCCAGTAACTTGTATATAATTCTGGTGTTCACATACAAACTTTCAAATGTTTGTTCAGTAAATTTGTGTCACTCAACCAATGGAAAAACAAGCTGAGATCTGCCAAAGCATCTTGCAGCACAGTGCTCAGGCTGAGAACATCAGAAATGTTTATTCAGAGTGCAGGGCCCAGTGACACTGTGCCATCTCTGAGGGTCAGGGACTGGAATATGTCATTTCAGCTGGCCCATATGAAGAAAGGGTTAACATGGCAAAATGGAAAAGCATGTCCTAGAGGTTTGGAGTTTGGGCCTTGGGTTTGTGCTTTGCTTTTGGTTTTCAGGTGGTTGTGGTATTTTCCTTCAGTTTGGGGTGTTGTAGGTTTTATTTTCCCCCCTTTTTCTTTTTCCTTTTTCTTTTTCTTTTACTTTTTCCAAGTGAACAACTAAAGGTCACTGCAGCAATGAATTTTGTTCCCATGGAACAATACAAACAGCTGACTCCTTACCCCTCTCCTTTCATTCTGTGCATCCCAGTTACTCCTGCAGTCCTTGAGCACAGCCAGAAGTCAAACAAAAAGGTCACAGCCCGGGTTCCTCGTGTTTGGTGCACCATCCAGTCAGTCTGCTGCTGCATTACATTGTCAGAGGGAGCCCTTCTATTGACAAGCCCATTGATTCCCTGATTAATGCACCTCTGGTTTATTGGCCTTAACTACAGGAGACATAATTTTAATGTTTGGATGATCAATAGCTCCATCAACACCAAGAATTCCTACTGTTAGCTTGCACAGCTCTAACTATGGGGAGCTGTATATTTCTTGATAAATACCACAGGGAAGTCGTAAACACTAGAAAAGCAAAGAAATGGATGTTCCCTGTGGATTCCTATTGTATTTCAGCCCTAGGAGAGAATGCAAAAACTTTCTCTGTAGGAAAGGCAACCAACAGGTGCTTGATCTCTGGAATACAAATGCATGGGAAGCAATTACTTTTAGAATTTCCATTGTGTAATCACTTTATCTCAAATGTGTAAATACCCATAAGAGAAATTATGGCTTTTATTCAGTTTTAGATTAAGAAATTACATTTTAAATACCCTTAGTTAACTTCATTATAGGCAGGGAATTCGGTGGCTGTCCTACATGCTTCTAAACTTATATCTCTCCCCAAATTACACCAGGCACCTGAAGGCATCCACTGAAAATGTAGCAGTTTTTGTCTTGGAACTGTCACAGACTTCATGGTCTCCTGCTTGTTACCAAATATTTCCTTTTCTTCCTCTTGCCTGCCCGCCTGCCCCATTTCTGACTTGTCAGCCTTCACAGAATTAAGAGATTGGGGGTTTTTTCCACTCAGATAAAGCAGCAAATTTAAATGGACACTTTTTCTAAAGCTTTGAAATTAGCTAATGAGAGAATGACAATAAATTGTGCCATTTACCAGAAACTTTACCTAAATATTTTTCAGATTACATTCCTTCATTTCATTAAATTTTTGATTTCCTAGTGGCTGGCAGGCTTCCTGTGTGATCTAAAGGAGAATTTTCAATGGCTTTTCTCAGCATCTGAGCAAGTTTTTGTATGGAATATTCTCCCCCAGAGCACAATTTTGTGTGGATGCCCTGGTTCAGTCCGTGCTGGTTTAGCCTTGCAGACAGGGAGGTGATGGCTCTTTACCAGGTCATTGATGCATTATCTTCAAGCTGGTTCTCTCAGTCTGGATCAGCACAAGGGCTCTGTATCTCCAGAGTACCCACCATTAATTAGGAAAACAGAAGGATGATGTGAAATCTATTGCAAATTTCCCATCTCCCAAAAAGCAGGAACTCTACCCAAAATTTCTTGCCAATAAGAACTAAAATAGTACTAAAAAAATCCAGCAGTTTCCAAGCACACAACTTAAGTGTTTTGATCTTTTGGTACAAATTTCAGATGTTGGAGTGTTTATCACTTTCTTCCAGCACTGACATATCCCAGAGGATGAAATTCTAAAGCAAAAGGAATCTTAGTGTGGTGATCAAATGCCCTAAAATTAGAGCTATGGAGATCACTGAGGAAGGTGCCAGTGGCATGCAGCTAAATCCTCTGACATGGAACTGAAAGGAAATGAGGTCAGTAATGAAGGTTTGGTTTGGCATTGGTTTCCCATATTTGTCCATGGAACTATCTTCAAATATGCCTGCATTCCTGAAATAATTCAGCAACTGATGTTGCAGAGATCTAGAGATATCTCTGTCTCTGAAAGGCCAGAGCAGCAGTGAATGTTTGACTGAAACAATAATAAAATATTATAAATAGGTGCTACTCCTGATCTCCATCTCTGTGTTCGATTGTACTGGAATCCTAATTCTTGCACTTGCAGCAAGCCAGCAAGTTTGAGTCACAGCTTTCAAGAGATTGTTTTAACTGCTGGGAACTCTCTAAAGCCGCAGGGCTCCCTGAGGGGATGCTGATGCTGCTTTTATGTCAGGGACTCCGGGGCCCAACCTGTGTTCCTGTCCCCTCTTTTGCTGGGGGGGGCTCGCTGTCCTGAGCCTTTGCTGGTTTGTTTTGAGCACCCTGGGGCTCTCAGTTCTCCCTGGCTCTGCCAGGGAGGCTCCTGCCTTTCCCCTGGGCTCTGGAGGGGCAGAGGGCTGGGCAGGGCACGGTCGGTGCCTGGTGTGACCATTTGGGCTCCAGACTAAAGGATTCTAGAGCTTACTCTGATTTCCTGTTTGATTCTAATTTTGTGTTCTTTCCATAAACTGTGTGTGAGTGTGGAAACGCTCACTACCTAAGGAAGGGCGGGAGTCTTTGTACATCCTTGTACATTTTGTTAAGGATTTTAACAAAGAAATATATAAATCTTTACCTGAAACAGTCATGTAGAATGATTGAGTTCAGATTTCAGGAAGTAACGACCCTTTTTAGCCTTAGGCATCTTGTTTAACTTCCCTGTGATTTATATCATTTTGTGTTGCATAAATATAATTTTAACTCCATTTGACCCCTAAACAAAAATCTTGGGTAAGCAGTAAATTAATATACAGAATTTTTTTCACCACTTTGCTTTACCCCTTTTTTGTGATATCGCTTCAACACAGGTAATGAAATCAGAAAGATTTAATAGAAGAAACAAATTGCCTTTATTTCATGAAGGGGAATATACTCCCTTACAAACAGTTCTGGCAGAATTCAGGAAAAATGATACTTAAGTTTCATTTTCAGGATTGGTAATTTATCCATCTTTTAGCCTCAGGGTTCTCCACAATTCAGCTTTGACTTTTTTCCCTTTTTTAAGCAGTCACTATAGCAACCTGGTGTTATCTGATGAGCAGTGCACACACAGGGCACAAACCCATACCTGCAGCATGAGATTAAGAACAAAAAGAGGAGAGCCAGGTGGACCAGAGAGCTGCTATATTAGCCTGTCACACAGAGGAGCTGAGCCCAAGCTGCACTTCTGAAGTTCATTAGTGGGGACAAATTTTCTGAGCTGTCCTCCCCCTCAGCAGAAACTTCAGCTTGATTGGTGGTTTCTCCTATGAAGTGGTCTCTGGCTGAAATAACAGCGTGGCTGATGGATTCTATCATTGCATAAGAGCTTGTGAAAAATTGACCAGATTTAAACATTGTTTATCTACTTTGATTTGTAAGCACTGCAGTGGCACAGGTATTGTAGGGATAAAAACTCTGCATTCCTCTTGACAGCGATGCTTTAGCCAAGAAAAGATGTGTGGGGACAATATGAGGTCAGGAAAGTTAGGGCTTAGAACAAATTTAGGGAGAGGCCTGAATTTTAAATTTCTTAATAGACTCCACAGGATCTGACAGATTGTGCCATCCTTGTGATACCTGAAGTATCATAATACGTGAATTCAAATGACTCAGTTCTACAATCTTTATTCTCGTTGATCAGTTCTTAACTAATATTAATTGTGACAAAGGGTTGTGTTGGGTGGAGTGGCATCCAAGGGGCAGAGCAGTGCTGACCATCTCAGCCCCAGGCCTGCAGAGCTGAGGAAGCAGTACCAGGCTGCTCTATGAATTGATCCCTTCGAGGAAAGGTGCACCTAAATCCCACTGCTGGGGTCTCCTGTGCTTTTGTCTGTGTTCAGGAGGAATGTGGTATTTTAATTGCACACTTCTCTTCCCCTCATCCTCGTCCTGCTGCACTCCAGAGGACTTTCTGTCCCTGCACATCTCGGGTTTGTCCTTCCAGCTCTGCTGTGCCTACTCCTGTCTCCATGGCTGTGCCAGTGAGAGCAGCACCAGGGGCAGGGAGGGGTCAGGGCTCAGCTGCTCCACACTTCCACTGCAATGCAGTTTCTCAGAGTCAAGCACTCTGGTTTCACCTGTTGTATTAGTTGCCAAAGAAATACCTTCTATAAAGAAAAAGACTTCCATACAGTGTGTGAGAAGAAAGGGGAATTTGAATGTGCTTCATGTGCTGTTCTAGACCAATAAGGACCCCGTGTCTCTGCTGTGCTAATTCTCTGTGCAACTGCAAAAGTGAAAAGAGCACATTTTTATTTGTTGCTGTGAAAGAGGGGGGATGTTTTAAATAGCACTTTTCAAGAAATGCCTTTGACTTGCTTTGATCCTGGGTGCCACAGCTCTGCTGTACTCATGCCTGGATGGCAAAGCGAGGTTAATTGCACTGCATTCTTCACCTTTGGAACAGCCATGATTTTGCACCAATTGATATACTGGCATTTTTACCAAGGGAGGTCACTCTATTCTCCAGCTCAGCAGTTGCCAATTTACTCTTTACAGCCTCACTCCAGGCTCTACAACAACAAGGGAACTCAGTGGAATTCTCTCACAGTTTTCTGGAGGGACAAAGTTCCCACTGCCTGTCCCGGGTCCCATTAGCAGGGGCAGGTCTGATTTGGGGATTTGCTTTGTGCCCCATCAGGTGTCTGTGTGAGCCTGAGTTGGGCCTTCCAGGGATGTGGAGGAGAAGCTCTGCTGTGACATGCTCAGACCCTGAGGTTTGTTTCCCAGGGGAAAAAAAATTTGTTTTTGTTTTTTTAGTCCTGCAGACCTGTAAGGAGCGAGGTTATGTTAATCTGGTGGAGTTTCCAATCCCTGAGATCTTGTGACAAAAGCTGTAGAGTGAGGAGCACCTGTGGGAAACCACTTGCAGGGTGGGGCTGTTAGGATTGGTTTGGCTGTAGGAAGAAGAAGAGAAGTTCTTTACCCAAAAAGGGACTGCTTTTACCTTGTATTTCAGAGAAGGAGGCAGATGTCATGGAGAGGATGAGATTGGGGTGAGGGGTGTGGCTGTAGCAGCCCATGCTCTGCAGGGAGATGGGTCCCTGACTGACTGAAGACACCGGTTTGCAGTGAGAGGAAGAAGCTTTGTTCTCAACTCTCAGCTGTGAGTGTTTTGTACTGTTCACAGCTCAAGAGGAAAGTCTCAAACTAGTTCTGTAGCAAGTAGAAAATTAAGCTACAGATTTGGCAATTGCATTGCAAGAAGGATCTTTACCTTTAAAACCTGTATAACCTAAGGTAGCAAAGGATGAGTTATTAAAATATACCCAGGCATTTAGGTAACAAATTTACAACCCTGCACCTCTCACCCTGCAGCAAAATCCATACACTGCAAAGCCCATCTCACCAGTAAAATGAAATTTCATTTTCAAGCCTAGGCAACTGAGGAAGACTTAATGTTTTACTGACACTTCTTGATCCTGAGTACAGGGGGAATTTGGACTGCTGAGAGTGGTCTGATGTATATAAAAGGAGCTTTATTCTTCTCTATTTAAAACCAACAAAACAAGCTTCTCAATCTCTGCTTTCAGCACAGTTACCTTATGCTTTTAATTGAACATAAATCAATATCAATTTAGCAGAGATCTAAGAATCTATAACTTGAGCAGGAGGTATCTGGTGTGAACAGTAGGCATTTTATGAACAGCCTTTTAAGGGCAGATACTCCAAGATCAGATGTTTTAAAAGAGAATGCAACAAGCTATAAATGCATTTTGGGAAGGTGGAGAGAGAAAGGGTGCTGGTTCAGTGGCGAGGTCAGTTTAGATTTCTTTTTCTGCTGAACTTTGGTCCTCAATCTTTTACCAATGCAACTGAAATTGCTGTGGAAAGCTGTAAGGATAAACAGTATTGAAACTTTCAAGCATGATTTAGTGTTTCTAAGGTAACCAATTGTAATTAATTTTAAGCACCAGCTGGCTTGTGATGAGCATGAAAGCTGACAAAGGCTCTCAGAAGGACTGCTTCTCATTTTCTTAGCCACAGTAATAAGACTGAGAAATTTCTTTAAGGAAAGCATCTGCAGCAACAGACCAAGGCACAGCTTTGATATTGGTTGGTTAAAGACACCAACCCCACCTGGCCACAGCCTCCTTCCAGGGGGTTGTAGAGGTGCTGAGGTCTCCCCTGAGCCTCCTTTCTCTGGGCTCTGCACCCCCAGCTCCCCCAGCTGCTCCTCCTCAGAGCTGTGCTCCAGCCCCTCCGAGTCTTTCTCAGAGCTGAACACAGACTTGCTGTAGCTAACGGGCCAGGGAGGCTGGTTACAGAAATACGATCCTTTAGGGTCATATTTTCAATTTTTTTCTTTCATCCCATAGCACTAGAATTTCCTTTCATTGCTGTCTTTTCTTGAATCAATGTTATGATTGTTGCATAATTCCTTGACCCCACCATTTAACATTTTGGACAATCATAATTAGGAGTATGAGAAAGTTCTCTTTGAAATGGTAAAGCAGAAAAAGAATGAGGGCAGGTTTCATAGTCTTTGTGTCCAATTAAAAACACAGAAGAAAGCAGAGTACCCAAATATTTAGAAATAGAGCTAAATTACTGATATGGCTTAATCATTTGGCTTTCTAAATGTCAGCTTGGGTCTGGAGAGCTTGAGTTATTCTGTGTGATGGGGTAATAGAACGCCAAAGTAATCACAAGTGGAGTGCTTTTTCCCTCATTTTTAAAAGGGAAGGTATTCAAAGCCAAAAAATTGCCAATACTTTATGTGAAAATAAATATCCTATCTTAAATTAAGAAGTTATTAAACTCAAGGAAGTAAAATTGCTCAATTTTTCATTTGGTTTTGATGCTGATCTCCTTAATCACAACTGAAAGCTTAAGATTAGTGAAAGCTAAAACATTACTTCTGCTCAAAAGGAACGTCTTTGAGAAAAAATTTAATTTCCCAATCCTACAAATGCAAGCAGTCCTGCATTGGGTGCACACATATCCGAGTCAAACTGCAGAGTTTCAGGTAACTTGGAAGGAATCAGCACAGTTACTGCCACAGCCCTGGGCAAGACGTTGTAATCTGCTTGGGTGACCCTGGTTCTAACCAGGAATATATCCACATAAACCAAGGAATGATACTGGGATTACAGAAAACAGGGAGTTTAGGGCTGAATCATTCCATAAAACCTGAGAGAAAAATCTGCCCTCGTTATTGTTGGCACAACATGTCCCTCATGAGCCACATCCTTTTGTCTTTAATTTTGCTTTTTTAATTTTTTGGTAGGACTTTGGTTGTGCAGGGCACTTTGCACAAAATGCTGACTTTTTCAGAGTTAAGAGGCAACTGGAAATTCTCGTTCCATAGGCAAGTTCCCAGCCAGAGCTACAGTGGATCTCGGGCTGGAGGCAGAGCTTTGGTTTGTGCATGAGCTGCTGCAGGGCATCCCCTCCCTGGAGCTGTGCTCTGCTCCAGGCACATCCAGCACCCAGGGATGGCTCGGGCAGGGTGGGACCGTGCCAGCCCTGGTGCCAGCCCTGGTGCCAGCTCTGGTGCCAGCTCTCACAGGCCCAGCCCTGGTGCCAGCCCTGGTGCCAGCCTTGGTGCCAGCCCTTAACTCTGCTCTCTGCCACTTACAGACCTGCCTGCATTCACACTGCAAGGGAGGAATTTCACTGAGATATTTCCCTCCCCCTCTTGTGTATTTCTTCTCACCATCATGAGAAGAGGATGCACCCTATTTAAAATATTTTATCCTCATTGCCTTGAAGTGAGAAGGAAACAATATTTTTATCTGTATCCCGATTGCCCTTTGTTGTTGGAAGCCTTTCAGAGGAGCTGCCCAGAACTGATGCAGATCTCAGGGGTTTTACTGCTCCCAGAGTTCTGAATGGCAGGAGTGCCACAGATCTGTGTTACCAGATCCATTCTGCTCTCACACTGAGATGCAGAAGCACCATCAGAAGCGCTGGTTATCAATCTGCAGTTCAGATATCCCTCTCCAAACCTGTGTCCTGAGCACTATCGAGGAGTTTCTCAAGTTTCTGTGGGTGCAGGTCAGCAGGATGAGCCCACCCTGTGTCAGGGCAGCCCAAACTCAGGAACAGGGGGCAGCAGAAAGAACATGTGCAGGTTTTTTGTTTGCTTGCCTAATTTTGCATGTAAAGTTTTTGGTTAGTTGTTTATAGTAGCTTTTTGTTTGTTGTCCAGCTCTGAACCAAGCCTGCTTTCAAAGCATGCTTCTGAATCTGAGTATTTAATGCCTGTTAGCTAATTACGCTTTTAGAACATGAAAACTTTGCAAATCATTTATTTGTTTTGTAAAGTATTGCTCTCATCAATAGTTGATTTGTCTCATAATTAATTCCTTCTGCAACTTTCATGCTATTTTTTTGCTGTGAATTTAGAGAAATAACTGCTCTATCCAAATAAAATTGTGCCTACCCAGGCAGATAACTGTTCCCAGAACACTGGTGGACTCTGCTATGTCCTTAATATCAAGTAGTTCTTATGTCAAAAGCATCTGTTTCCTGACTTTAATGAAGCTTGTGTTAATTGTCCTTACTTGTCTCTAAACATTTAAGGAAAATGCAGAAACGTAGTCAGGTGGAATCCTGCTAGAAGATTGTAATTGGTTTGTCCACAATTCTAAACTGACATGGGATAAACCAGGGCTGAATATCTTTTTTTGGAGAAAAGTGATGTTCATGCACTCATTGCAAAATTGGCCTTTGATGCCCCTGAGCAAAATGCACACCTCTGAATTGACAATGAAATGAAGTCAGCATATGATGGATGTTGTATTTTCTGTATTGAATTATTTATAAAGGCAGAGGGATTTTTAATTATTTTCAGTGTTAGCTTGTGTGAAACTTGTGTTTGAGCCTCCATGTGATAGATAAACAAAGAATTGAGAAACTTCTAAAAACTTTGAAGGATAACATTTGAGGGCTGGGAGCATTTGTAGCCTCAGGCTATGCCATGAAACAGCCACTGCATTAGTCTGCCTCCAAATCCACAGCAGAGTTTTAAAGAATTGTTATGGGAGTATTCAGGGGAGTAGGGGGGAAGGCTTAGAAGTGTTTGACTTCTGGTATTTCTGCATACATATAGGATAAAAGGCATTTGATCATTACCATATCTAAACTGGTTTCTTTCTTTCTTTTTTTGACAAAATCTCTTTGGACTTTTATAAAAGAAATAGGGATGAAAAGATAGAGACTGGGATGGTGGGTGAAAAGAACACTTCCATTTTCATACTAGAACATTTTAAGAGTAGGACTTAAAAACTGTTTAGGAATGGTTTTTTGAGTTCAGGAATGTGTCCACACGTCGCAAGAGTCTCTAAAGGTTACTCACAAGTTCCATGACACAAACTTGTGAAAATCACACACACGTAAATCAGAATATTAAGTTTTGTTATCCAGATTTTATTTCTCTGTTCCACTGAGTTGCATTTTCTCCATATTTGTCTCTGTTCAGTTTTAAAGTGAACCCTGGAAACACAGGCTCTGTCACCCATGAGGCTTACTCTGAATCATTATTTCTTAATAGCCCTCACACTGAAGTTGTTTACTGCCAGCAGTTGAAATTAAGGGGAGCGCATCAGCCCAAGAGAAACCAAATTTCCAAATTAGAGCCTCAGCACTTTTCATTTCTCAGGCAGCCTTTCCATCAATGTTCTCAGAAAGCCAATAGAAGGCATTTTAGCAATTTAGATCTTGGTAAATGATTTTAGGTTATTTGTTTATTACATCAGTTTAGTTGTAAAATGCTCCTTAAAATCAGGGAGAATTTTGATGTGGGTCTGGAATAGGAGCATGAATGTGAGAACAAGCTGTGCCAAGCTGCCCAAGTGGGTTTGTTTTGCTTTGCTTGGCTCTGCCCTTCTGTCACTGCTGCTTCTGGAACAGGTCTGTGCTGCTGTAGCAGAAAGTTCTGTATTTCAGAGCAAGGTGTGCACTTAATCAATGAGCTCTTAGGTTGTGCCCAATGTCGGGTGCTGTTTCCAGCTGAAAGCTGAGCCCCAAACGAGGCAGTGCTGGGGCAGTGACAGCAGTGGGCCTGCCTGTGATGTTTTTATACATTCTGATGGAAACTCGTTCATTGTGGGAACTGCAAGGGCTGTGCTTGGCACAGACTCAGGGGAGGGCATTTGACAGGGACATGTGGGTACATAGATGGACCCTGCTGAGGGGGATGTGTGCATGGGATTTAAAATATTGCCCAGCAGTATGAAAAAAATGGGAGAGGGAGAGGGAGAGCTGTGAGCACTGAGCACAGGGGAACTGAAAATGGCAGCAGAAGGGGAGGCAAAGAGTTAAAAAAGAAATAGTGACAGGAAACGGAGGTGGGAAAACAGAAAATTTCTTTTGGGCACCTATTTTTCCCTGAAATAATCAGGTGATGTGTCCATTAAAAACACACTCAGTTATGTTCCTGATTTTTACTGAGTGCTAATATCTGTGCATGATGCTGCTAATCTGTCTCCAACAGCTTCCTTTTTGTAGAGCAAGAACTGTAATTCATTCAGCAATTGATTATTTTACTGTATTTATTTCATACTTTGGAATATACTGTAGATAATGCATTGTGAATAAGGAGTGCTCAGTGTGCTAAAGACTAGGAAATTTTAGGTCAGCAACTCTCATCAGGAGAAGTTTTATTTTGTATTTCCTATGACTTTTTCTTGCCATAGATAGAATCTAAAAGATGTCTACAAGGAATCTCACAATAATGAGGAGCTGATAATGCTGAAAATATGCAGCCAATTCAAAAGGTTTGTGCCTGAACAATGTGTTTTCCTCGTGTGTCATGGCAAGCTTTTTCCCTGAGGTCACTGCTATGGACAGAAGGATTGACCTCTGCTGCACAAGGCAGGTTTGAAATGGAAATCAGCTACATCTGCTGCTTTCTGATTTCTGGGTGTGAAAAGAAGTTCCTCATTTCTCATAAAATGATGTAAGGTGATGGAGGTAAGGTTCCTTCCAATTTGGACAGAACTTTTAATACCATCAAGCTTAGTCTCCTAATACTGCAAATTCCATCTCATATAATTCCTGTCATTAATTTAGTGAGCTTTATGTTTAAAGCAGTCGGGAAAATTGTGAGAGGCACCATTGATCTAATGGATTTTTTTCATTTCCAGCCTACATTTACTCACAGCAAGGCATTGCCTGTTTGTTTGGGTGTTTTTGGTGTGATTTCTGTTTTGTTTACCTTATCCTTTAGCATCAAAGTAGTTCTGCAGAGCCTTGACTATTTTTTTGCAATTCTTTTGTTTGGATATTTAGATTTAACACTCCCTCCCCAAAACCAACCAACCAACCCAAAACTCCCTTTGCTTTCAGCTCCTTGTTTTCCTGTTCCATCTGAGGGTCTCATTCTGTACCAATTCCAGTTTCAGTAGCCCTTTCCTGCAGACAGTTGATGAGTGTGTAATGCACTGATCCAGAGAATGGCTGGTAGAATTCCATCATTTTTCTTACTTGGTGTGTCCTAAGGTCATAATAAAATCTCTTGGCTCTGTGTCACAGTTTTGTGATCATCTTTCC
This sequence comes from Polioptila caerulea, assembly GCA_013397295.1. Taxonomy (NCBI): domain Eukaryota; kingdom Metazoa; phylum Chordata; class Aves; order Passeriformes; family Certhiidae; genus Polioptila; species Polioptila caerulea. The sequence continues at coordinate 409,325 of VYXF01012901.1, read as the reverse complement.
TTTCCTTCGTGTGCTTTCTCCAGGTGCTCTCTGGGCCTGAATTCCAAGTTATCTAAGGAAATTACTCTCTTTTTATGCAATTGAATTTTGATGATTCTTCTGCTGCAGTTCTCAAGATTTCCATCTCTCTGATAACTTCATCTTTCTCTTTATTAAAGATAATGTTACTTTCTCCCTCCTATTTGTTTCCATGCCATTGAGAAGAGTACTAAATGAAATTCTTAATGAGAGTAATCCTTGGGAAATCTGAAATGTCCTGTTTCTGACCAGACGTGTTCCCTTTCACTGCTGTCATTTTCCTCCCCTTCAGCTCCTTAATTCCTTCTACATTTCAAATTCAGCTGCTGAGTCTGCCTCTCTGACTTCAGTGCAAGTTCTAATGTGGCACCATCCTCACTGCAGCCCTGGAATCCTGTCAGATAAGATTCTCTTTGTTCCTCACTTGTGTTGTATTGAAAATCTACTGGAGAGAAGCTGCCAGGTTAGCCTGGTGTGATCCATGGCTGGCAAAATCCACGGAGCTGCAGCCTGTTGGCCAGGATCCTCTCAGGCTTTAATGAGAGCCTGGCACACTCCTGAGACAATCTGTGAATGTTTGGGGGTTTTGCTGTTTGGTTGGGTTTGGTTGGGTTTTTGAGAATAGTGATGTGTTTATGTTTGAGAGGGCACTTTCAAAGGGGCAGTAGAATTAGGGAAAATTAGCTCTAGGGATAAAGGCATTGCTATCTGCAAGGCTCCTGAGGGTCAGAATTAATTTGTGTTGGAAATTAGATACTAAGCCACTTAAGTATATCTAAATAAACCTGAGATTTACTCATATTAAATACTGCTGGACAAGGTTGGGGTTTTTTGTCCTGTGTGTAGTACTAGAGTCTCAAATGAAATTCAACAGATATCTCTGAAAAGGCAGAATTTCATCTGTTTAAGTTTCATCTGAGCCTTAGGATACCACAGGGAGAGCAGTTCTGAAGAATTTAAAATTTTGCCAAAGGTCAATGAGCTTTTTTGCATCCCTGGAACACTTCCACTCAATGTAGAGAAAGTTGTCATAGTAACACTAAGAAAACCTAGAATTCACACTTTTTTTTGGTGGTTTTTTTTTTTTCCTTTTAATCCTTGAAGTTGAAAATAATGTTCAAATTATTGCTGTAAGTTTGCTTCTTCCCTGTCAGCCATTTTTCTTCTTATAAAAGCCTCTGTAAATTCCTCTGAGCTAAATTCCTGTATTTTTAATATATTTTTATGTATTTTCTTGTATTTTTATAATTTCTGTACTTCCCTGATATGAGGTCATTCTTTTTCTGCTGAATAATGAAAATCCTGCCTGGGTCCTTAAAGAACCACTCTTGCCCTAACTTTTCTATACTTTGAAATGTTTGCCAGGATGTTCCTGTGCTTTGTCTTCTCAAAGAACTGTCAAGCATTCCCAAAAAACCCCCAAAATAGAACTCCCCACCACTTTCCCTAAAATCCATTGTTGAATCTGAATCTGTGTGACATTCTCTTTCTTTTTGACAAAAAAAGACAAAAAACTTTCCTTTCAGTAGTTTAGTATGTGGTAGAAAGGGTCTGATATTTGCACATTTATGGTCTTTAGGGGAATGCTAAAAGAGTGAAATGAAGAGGTAGAAAGTTTGAAAACTCCCTCTCCCCTGGGGCAGTGAGGTTCCAGCTAAAAGTCAGCAGGCACAACACCTGCAGGAGAAATAAGGAGAAAAAGAGAAGAGATATCCACTAGAAAATCCTGTGCTGCAATCACATTCTGGACCTGACTTCAAAGAGGCTGTTCTAATGAAATTGCCAGCAGTTACACTCTTCTACAGAAAAATGTCATTACTTCTTGATATGCCTTTTACATGCAGGATGTCTCATTTTCTGATGTAGACTTGTATTTATATAAATATATATATATAAATATATAAAAGACTCAAGGGCAGGTAGTGATGAGTACAAAAGTGCTATCTAAACTTGCATGAACTTAGAGGCCAGTGTCCTCTTTCCAATAATTTATCTCTGATGCCAAAATAATTCCTGAAGAGGGTTAGGAACTGCTTTTGTAGATAATTTTAGCAGAGATGTTTTCAAATCTTCCTGAGTTGTAAGTCAAAGATGAAAGAACCCCTCCAGTATTAAATATATTTGTCTCTGATACTTTTATTACTGACACTTGTATGTACCCTGGTGTGCTAAATACAACCAACTGGTCAGAGTCAGAGAGGAGCTGCAGGCTGACTGAGCTGTGGGATTTCCTTCCCTTGGAATGGATTTCCTTCCTGAGTGTTGTGCTCCCCGAGAGATGAGCGTGGTAAATCTGCAGTCTGTGACCCAGCCTGCCCTGGCACAGCCTCTGTTACCTCTCACTTCCCCACTTTTCTTTTTAGCTACCACTAAACCACATCTGCATCCTTACACAGCCACAGGAATCAGCTACGGCTGAACTGAGCATTGCAGTTGCTCTTGGTGAAGGGATAATGAGTCTTTGCTAACAGGACTTCATCCTTCAGTTAACCTGCTTCAATTACATTTTCTTTTCTGGAGCAGATTCTGTACTAAACAGAGATCCAGGATTTGCCCTCTCACTTTCTCTGTGGCAAGCAGAAATTGGTTGTATCCCACTCTCCAGACACGTGAGGGGTTGATGAAAACATTGGCATTAGAATGACACCTCTCCATCCGGTGCTTGTATTTCTATATTTCTATAAAAACTGGTCTGTCAAGTGCACAAAAAAATTATTCCCATATTTCAGGCCTTGTTGCTGTGGCCCTGAGTGTGTTCCTGCTGTCTAAGGTGGATGCTGCCTCTCCACTGCCCACCTTGGATGTGCTTAGTAACCTGAACTCACTCCATCTGTGGAACTCAGGGCTGTTATTTGTTTATCTCATTTGATAACATTTTTAGCAAATCCTGCCTTCTGACAGATACTCTGTCACAGTGCTTTAAGGGGAAAAAATGCAGCAGATAAATTTCAACTTCAGGCCCTCCTCTAGCATCTTGGACAGGTCTGTAAAAACAAACTGATGGATGATGTCACAGGGGCCCTGGGGGAGCTGCTCAGTAATGACCACGATCAGCAGGCAGAATTCTCCCTCATCAATCTGCACCAGCAGAGAAAGGACTGTTAGTTTAATGCAGAGAAACGCTTTTAATGGGCTGTTTAATGGGGTTCTACACACATTTTATTTTCCAGTAATATATTGGAACATATCAGGGAACATTTTCCCTCGACAATATTTTTAAAGACTCCGGTCTAGAGCTTGTTTGTTTAGATGTGCAGTTTTTCAATTATTTTGAGCTTTTCCATCCTCCAGGTCTTGTCTTAAACAGACCCATAACCAATAGCTGATTTTCTTCTCACACACTGGACTGGTTCTAAAGAAACAGTTTTGTGCCTTTGAAATTTGTTAGCAAATTTCCTGAGAGCTGGTACACAACCTGTCTGCAAGCATGGCAAAAATGGGGTGGGAATTTCAGAATGTGATTGTTATAGAAGATAAAGAAACAAACAGTTTTATAAGTTAGAGCCCTTTTTCATTGCCACTGTCTGTTGCTTTGAAGCTTCTGTCTGGTGTCTGGCTGCTGAAAAGTTCAATCTTCTCAATTAACTAATTTTTTTGGATGAAGTGGGGCTTTGCATCCTGACTGAGACTGTAGTCAGTGGCTGGAGGTCTGCAAAAAGGATTTATTAATTTCTCTCTGTTAGCTAGAATTTGCCTGTTTGTGCAATCAAACAGATGAGTAAAAGAGAGATGTGGACAATATACATCATGGATGGATCTTTTGTTCTGACCAGCAATCTAATGGCACACTGTCATTTATCTGCTCTGACCCTATTTACAACTGCCTGCAATTGAAACAGAAAATACTGCTCAATTAGATATAAAATGAATTTTTAATTAATTATTCAGTGCTGCCTTGCAGAACTGGAGCACGTCCAATGGAACTTGGAAGTGCCCTCCTCATGGTGTGATAGAATGAGTTGAATGAGTTCAGCTGTTGCATCCACGGAGGATGTGACATGGACCCATTCTCCTCTAAAAGGGACTTTGTTGACAGCCTGCTGTTCTCTGTATTCTTCCTGTGCACTGGACTGAGAGTTTTTCATTTCATGCATCATCATTCTCAGCTTGCTGGAGTAATTCCATGAAGTCAGTACACATCCCTCACACACACAAACAGAAGATCGGACAATGTATTTTTGCTGTTGTTTTTGAAAGCTGGGCACATTTGCATAGATTTAATTTTCCTTTTTACCTGCTAGTGGAGTCTGTTGGGCAGGAAGGAAGAACAAGCTCTATTTAAGCTCTTTGTAAGCTTGAAGTCCATTACTAATTTGTTACGGAGTTTAGTTTTCTTTATGGTTTTTATCACTCCAGTTAATATGAAAAACAGCCTTGATTTAGAAGAAGAGGTATTGTGTAGTCCAGCTGAAATCACCTCGAGGGTGCCTCACCCCTGAGAGTGAAGACATTCAATTAAACCTTGTGAGAGAAGTGTCCCCTTGGCTTTGATCTGGGTGTGCAAATGGACTCCCAGATCCATATTCTGCTCTGCAGCCCTTGCTGCTGATTCCTGAGGCTCAGCCAGCCCCTGCCTCATTGCTTCAAGAGTCTCCTGGCACGGGCAGTCCTCAGCTGGGGAGGAGGGAGTGCCAGGGAACTGCTGCTCTCAGGGCTTGACCTTAGCACGCCTTTTGCCACCTGCTATAGTTTAAAACATCAAAATCACCCAGAACCGTGAGAATGAATCGCTGTCAAGTTGGATTTTTCTGTCCCTGTGGTGGGAAGTGCAGTATCTTTTTCCTTTAGTCAAGGCATGCAGTGTGTGGCTCCTGCTGCTCGTGCTGCTCGTGCTCCAGGCTGTGGCTGGAGCCTTTGGCAGCAGTGGCAAGCTGAGCATCTCCCAGTGCTGCTTCTCCTTTCTGTCCCTTCCCCGATCTCTGACTGCTGGCTCATGTCTTTGTGACATCCCGTCAGTCACGGGGTCATCCTGAGAGCAGGGCCTGAGCGAGGAGAAGGCATCCCATGGTGGGCATGGCAGATGGAGAAGGGACTCCTGGAACACCTGGGTCACTGCAGGCTCCTGAAACCTCAGCAGCGCTGCTTGGAGAGGTGTGGGGATGGAACAAACAGAGAGGGGTGCTGGGGGTGCTCGGGGACAGCCACCCCCTCCAAAAGGGACACCTGAAAACTCTCAGGAACCTCACCCAGGGCACAAAGGGCCAGCCTTGAACTGAGGCTGAACTGCATGGCCTGGAGAGTGATTAAATAAACATGGGATCCAGGTGCTGATTAAAGATGCATGTGTTTATGGGGGAAAACAGCAGGGAGTGCTGAGGCAGAGTAGTGGGGGATCCACAGCAGCAGTGCCGTGTTCCAAAGGGAGATGGAAAAGGAGAGGGCTGTTCTGAGGCTTGGTCTGAGTCACTGTATTAGGAAAAATCTTGCTGGTTTGAGTTTTTCTTTGTTTAAGGAAAATCGCCTCATATATTCCTTGTTCTTAAAGACAACTGCATCAGATTCATGTGAGATTGGTCTTTCTAACTGGCCAAGTGAAGAACAAAGTGGTGTTATTATTCCAAAGGGAGGTTTGATCAGGAGCCCTGAAGGTTCTTCACATGCACAGGTTATACAGGCTCAATGTGAGTTCTTGTGCCTTAAAGAGCTGCACATTGGTGGGTGCTGTGCCAGTCAAGTACTCGCAGCTCTTAACCTCCACCATCTGTGATGGAGATGACCTTGGTTCTTACCCTTCCAAATGGAATGCATGGTTCTTTTACTCAGATTCCTCTCAGTAAAACGTGTGACCGTGAAGGAGCTCAGCATTCTTGCTGAATGATAATCCACTCGAAAACAGCAGAGCTGGGGGAAATTGAGTCCTCAAGTGTTCTTCTCATGTGCAAGGAGCCAGAATCCAAGGCTGAATTTCTGCTTTCCGTGTTTTGACTTTACAAAATGCAGCCACCCTCAAATGAGCTGCTGCTTGTTTTAGAAGTAATTATTGCACTTATAAGTAAATTTGTGATTTGTTACTCTTTACTTAAGTGCTAACGTTTTTAATTGCATTCATTTAATTACATTAAATTACATGCAAAATGATTACATTACAGTATTTAATGCAACTTTCTGATATAGGGTGTTCTCAAGTAATTGCAAAGACAACTAATTAATTTTCATTAATTATTTATGTTTTTGTAGCCATTTCCAATTTAGAATTTAAATAGAAAAGGGAGTATAAATTTAAATGGGAGGGAAAAAAAATTAAAATACTTCAGAGAGTGGTTAGAAAAATCTGAAATATTACTTGCTCCTCAAGATCTATGAAGTTCATTTGTGAGAAAGATATCATAAAAAACCACTAAAACTACTTAGAGGTGGTAATAAAATTATTGTGTTTATTGCTTTCGGCAGTTAGTGAAACTTCTTGAAAAGTCTTCAAAAGTAAATCAATAATATAATAATATTAATAATAATAATAATAATTTTAAAGTCCCTTATATCTCTTAATATTAAAACATTTCCTACAAGAACATTCTGATGAATGATAGCCCCCAATGGTCAGATCCAGAAGAAAATAATCCTGTACCTGAATTCAGCTTATTTTATTGCAGAGCTTAAGCAAAGTTGCAATCTGCTTTATGTGCTAAGTTGGTGAGAATGGGCTCCTTGTGCTAAGGGCATTGTGTCCCTCACAGCTCTGAATAGCAGAGTTAATGCTAAATGCTGCAATAATATCCTTGTGTCTTCTGGAGTCACTGATCCTTCCGTGTTTGTAACCATGTTTGTCTTTTGTCCCCTACACACCAGGGAATTAAGAGATGCACCAAACTGTGCCCAAGGGAGAAAGAGTGACAATCATTTTTTGGGAAAAGCTGGCTTTGTAATATTTGCTAGAATGCTTGCCTAGAATGTCCCAAATTGCTTATTCTTGAGGGTCAAAGTTTTTCAAAAGAAATTTTCTCTGATGTTAAACTTTAAAAGAGACACTCAAAGACGTGTCCTCGAAGACAATGAGTGAAAACTGATGGTGTTGAGCTTTTGGAATGCTCTCTGGGTGTTGGAGGGCTGCCATGGTACTGCAGGTTTCAGTTCTGAAATCTACTCCATGAGAAATGTAAAGACAAAAACTTTATCGATTACTTCAAAGGAAGGATGCTTGAAATTATTGTGTTTTTTAAACTACATTTTTTTTACTCAACATCCTTCAAGATCTTTCTATATTTATAAAAAAATCGATATTTTAAAATTCTTTTATAGCAGTTGTATAGAGAGAAGATAACCATGAGCCCATTCTGTTCCAGCCAAGTTCTATTTACAGGGGAGAAGCAGCAAGTGTCCCTGCTGAGCCATGATTTACAAGGCAAATAGCAAATGCCAAAGATGAAGTGGTGGTTTTCCCTTGTTTGGTGCTTAAGGGAAGAAATAGGGTAACTTCTCAGTGTAACTTGGGCTGGGAAATGCCACTCTTACAGTGCATCAATCTGTGCAAGTGCTTCAGTTCAGGGATGGGCATCTGGGGAAACTGAACACGTCAGGAGTCAGTGTTTTAAGCATGATGTCCTTTCTAGTTGAGGGAAGTAACTTCTTCCTGTCCTTGTCTTACTTCAGACTGTGGATTTTAAAATTCCTCAACAAAAAAATACAATTTGAGAGGTGAGGGAATGTTCCTACTGAAAGTCTTTCCAGCCTGGCTGTGATCAGACTGGCTGACCACGTAAAATATAACTTCATGTTCCATGTGGATTGCTGCAATATCTGAAGTGGTTTTGAACATGAAGATAACAATACTGAATTTTATCTGTGGGTGAATTATGCAGACACCAAAACCAGCAGATTTCCTGAAGTAAAATTCCTTAAACACAGTGAATTGTCAAGTTTGCTCTGTAAAGAATGCTGCTGACATGGAGCTCAGAAAACCAGAATAATTCTGGGCACATTCCATGTGCAGAAGCAGCCCCAATACGCTGAGCCAGGCTGGTTTTGTTGCTGTCCTCTGGGTGACCATGAGCACGGCTCCAGCGGCTCGGAGCAATGGAACGGGCAGGATTGTTACTTTGGGAACTCTTCTTCTCGGATGCAAGGGAATAAGCATCCACGTGAATTTTCAGCAGCAGCAAGAGACAGAAATTGAGGACTGAGAGCTCCAAGTTAGGGGGCTGGAGGCCCAGCCCAGAGATGAGGTGGGGTTCAAAAGGAAAGCAGGCTCAAGGCATGGGTGGGGCTGTGGCATCCTTGGAATGACCAAACCAGAGCAGGTTCTGTGTAACTGAGGGCTCTGCTGGACAACTTCAGGGCACCTCAGACAGCCAGGAAAGGGGAGAAGGTGGCTTGTGCTGTAGGACACAAGGGAGCAGGTGATGATCTTGTGAGAGCTCTGGGAAGAGCCCTGGAATGGTGTGGACTGTGTCCGGGGCCAGCACACGCCCTCAAGGACGTTTTCAACCCTCTGTCTTTTCCCTTCCTGTGGTTGAACCTGAAGATCCCACAGTGGCATAAGAGAGGGGAATGGTGCCATGGGAGTGGATCTTTCACCCAGATCTTGCATCAGGCCCATGTGTGCAGAAAGGACAGGAGTGGTCTATGGTTCTTGTTATTTAAAGAAGAAATCAAAAATAGATCAAAAAATATTCATGCACCTCTCTAGAGCAGTGGGAAAAGGATAAATAGGATGCTACAGATGTTTCTCATTCTTATGCTTTTCAATTTTGTTCATCTTTGCTTTTACCCTCAAAGCAAATTTTCTTTACATACCTGGGAGAGCACACTGGCAGTGGCTTTTCATGGGGGTAGAAGTCCTTTCTGTTTATTTCTGCAGATGGAATTGCAGCCAAAAGCCTTTCCTTCAGCACAGTTCTGCTTATTGCTGCTGCACATCTGACATTGCTGGATTAAATAATTATTAACTGGGTGAAAGCCCTGAGACAGGGCAGTAGTTTAAATTTTTGAATTATAAGTTCCAGGTCATATTAATGATTCTGAAATGCGTTCAACAGCTTAATAAGACAAGGGTTAGACCATAAGTGTTATTTTTATTTGCTAGTGTTATCTGAGACTGTTGTAACTGGCTGCCTAATGGTCTGTGTCATGTAGGTGTGTTATTATCTGTCATTGGCACATTCTCCTCAGTTATCATTAATGGCTCAGAATGTCCTTCCCATCATTTTCTCTTGGAATCCCAGACAGAGAACAAGATCAGTGACACTTTTCCCAGTGAGTTGCATTAGGCTGCTCTTTGCCTCTCATGAATCAATGTATTTTCATCTCAGGCTGGTCCCTGCTCTACATATGTCAGGGCCACTCCACTGTCTCATTTGCCAAATGAATAGCAGAGCTCTCATTAAATTAACACTGTGATTTTTTGCACTGGATTACTGGCAATATGTTCAGTTTGCTCTTTTGATTTTACTGAAAAATGACTCTCAAGTACCAAAGAATAAATAACCACAGTTATATAAGAACTAAAGAAAATAAAATGGTATTTGAGTTATAAAATCAGTCATGGTTCTTGACTGAAAATTCAGCAGTAATTGGGGAGATTAGAGGCAGTGAAGCACATTAGTTCAGCCTGCAGAACTACAATGTGGTCACTTGTCTTTTTATTTGTGCTGGGTGATACAGCAGGTGGGAGAGAATAAAGAACAGCTTCCTTGGCACTCCTGTCTGGATAAGTCTGCCCCTGACAGGTTTATAGTCAGAAAATCTGATATATCCTCCAGCTTGAAAGGAATGAAGGTTTCATTTTCTGCCTAGAGAAATCCAAAGCACCCAAGTGTTTAGCCCCTTGAGAAACAACAGTCCTGCTGTAATCAGGAGAAAATGAGGTGTGCTCTTTTATCTTGGGTCTGAAGGAGGGGGAGCAGGAGCAGGAGCAGCCAGGGTGCAACACTCTGGTCATGGAATTGGCTGGAAATCCAACACATGGCCATTCCTTCAGCCTGGTAAGCCTGTATTACATGTAAAATAATGCTTCCCTTTTTTTTTTTCACCCTGCCAGGCATATATTAGCATGATTTATATGTATAAGGAAGGAATATAAACTTTCCTCTTATTTTGATGATCAAGTATTTTTTTAGGAGGCATCTTGCAGTCCACATTTTGTTGCAGAATGCACTGAACTGCACTTTTTAATCCAAAAAGCAGTATCCTGCCTGGACAGGAATGTGAAAAAGTAATCAGTTTCTTTTACCAGGAGGATGGGATTTTATTATTTTATTTCTCATTTTATTCATTGCTAATTGGCTTCAAATTGTCAATAATAACATAAACCATACAAAAATAATTTTAAGCATGTTAGCTTATCAAGTGCTTGCTCTGGAATTTTCTCTGGCCTGTCAAGAACACTGATAGTTGGGTCACTTCTTTGAACATCTTTCTGGAGGCTTCATATCATTCATTTTGTAAATCTGTAACTGTATTTTGTCACATCAGCCTGCTTGTTGGAAATAATATTCTCTTGCTTAATAGAACAAAAAATGACCCTTGAGATATTTATTTAGCTATAAATTTCCCTGGTCAGTAATAATATGCTGACATTTCTGCTGAGAGAACTTGATGAAATCTTGTGGGTTTGACCTCTCCTTGAGAATCACTCCTGGGAAAAGTGCACACTACAGCAGAAAATGTTGGAGTTCTGCTGTGATGATGCCATGTTAAATTCATTAGAAGTACACAGAAATTGAAATTTTGTTAGCCTCAGAAGATGATGAAGTATGAACCTGTTCAGTAGAGGGGAAAGAGAAGAGAAAGAGAAGAGAAAGAGAAAAATGGTTTGTTCTTGCTGTTTTGTGCCCTTCTTGACCTCCTGCTGTCAGTAGGGATGGAGAAGACCAGTGAGGTTTCTTTCCTTCCTTCTGTCATCCACTTTGGATTGATCTGAACCTTCCTGCACTTGAGCTTCTAGCAAGCTCTAGCTTCTAGGTTTAACTGAGGAAATTTGTCATTAGTTTGTGTCTTGAGTTTCAATTTTAGTAATCCCAATAATTATAATGAAAGTTAGAGTTAAAGCAGAACAAAACAAAACTTCTTTATTCAAATTGTGTCTTAGGTGACCTCCTGTACCTTAGAGCTGGATTCCCAAAATCTGGGTGAGCAAGGTGGGATCCCTCAGTCTAAGCAGAGGTATCCATACACCAACAAGTTGGGGTTTTGGTCTCCCATGAGATGATCCATTTTGTAATCAGAATTAAAGTCTAGCACAGAGCAGCTCACAGCCCCTCCAGGGGATGATCAGCGTGGGTGGCAGCGCTCAGAAGTCGGGCAGGGATGGGCAGGGCAGGGCAGGGCAGGGCAGGGCAG
>VYXF01012901.1:239390-397818 GCA_013397295.1 Polioptila caerulea | reverse complement strand
AGGACAGGGCTGGGCAGGGCAGAGCAGGGCAGAGCAGGGCAGGGCAGGGCAGGGGCAGGGATGGGCAGGGCAGGACAGGGCAGGTCCCTCCCCTGCCCTTTGCAGACAGGGATCTCAGAGAATGCTCGTACAAATACCTCATCTGGATGAGCAAAAACCTGACTCTAAATTCAGCTAAAATGTTCATAAAATATTGACTTGGGGTGAAAACAGAATGCCAAGACACAACAAATTGTTTTGCTGGCTCAGACTCCATTTGGGAGCCCTGAGCCCATTTCTGTTGGTCTTACTTGAACAGTGCAGTGATAAAAACTCTGCCCCAGTGTCCCAGACAACAAACTGGTTTTCAATACAGAATGTTCTAGCATGAATCCCAGCAATTTCTGAGGTACTGATGGTATTTCAGCTTGTCATTATAAAGGGAGAATAACTTCTGAAAGCAGAACGAAAGATGAAGGGCTCTCAGTGGCCAGGCTTCATCCAGAGCCATTGTTGAGACTCGTTAGAGAAACACTCGAATGCTGAGGAAAGCAAGACCTCAGCACCTTTCCAGGGCTCTTGGCAGATGGGTTGTTAAGTGTGCAGAATATGCTCCCACTTGTAGCTGCTACATGAGAAACATATTTGTTGGTTCTGCTGGGTTTTTTAAAGGATTTTTATTACCAACAAAAAGTTGGTAGTACCACTTCAGAACACCCTATGGAAAAACATTGAGGTTTTCAACAAGATTGAAAACTGGTTTAATTACTGGTTATTAAATGACTTGACATGGTTTTGTTTCACTCTTCAAGGTTTCCAGGGTTTATTTATTCCTTTTTAATGCAGTTGGCACAACTCATGAGGAGGGTCAACGCCACGTACCAGTTTGTTATTCTTTAGCAAACAGTTTACTTCAGCTGCTTGGAATACTGCTACTGAGGAGACATTAATTGAGTGCTGCTGACATGGAGTGATGATCTTTTCCTTTAACCTTGGGATTGGAAACAGCTACAACTTTTGCTTGAGGCAGTGTCACTGCAGTGTGACTGCTGCTCTTTGGTAGCTGTGGCCTGATAAATTAAGCTACATAGGTATGTTCATGTGTAAAATCAAATGTTAGACCCATTAATATCAATCTGTACGTGAAAATCCATATGCAGGTAGTATTTTGTCCCGTGACAGACTCTTGGAAACTCCAGTTTGGTGCCATGGTTGCAGGACATGTTTGTGAATATGATCGAATATGTCAGGAACTGGAAAATTCCCCAGCTCAGGTCAGAGTTCACAGGGATCAACCAGGGATCAGAACCAGAGATGCAGCAGCACTGCTGACTGTTTGGTGTACACAAAGCTTTTAGTTATGCAGCCCCATCTCCTTTTAAGTTGTCTAGAACATTGCTAAACAATAATTTCTTCCTTAGAGTTATATTTTTTGGGTATGGAAAACCTTTTGGCTTTGGGGATAAGTAGAACTTTGCTTTGATGGTGAACTTGCTTCTTGCCTGAGAACATGCACTGAGCAACTTGCCAAGAAGTTTGTTGGGATTAGGAAGTTCAGGAAAAAGAGAGGAATGCAATTTTACCTTTAGGAAATATTTCTTCAAAGACGTTTCCTTTCATCTCCTCTGTGTTTTCCTGTCCTTCATGATGTGACACTTGGTGCCGGGGGGATGTGAGTCTTTTTCAGGTCGGTGTTTTTGAGAACTGGATTTGACAACAGAGTTGTGTTTAGAGAAGGAGCTGTGCAGACAGCATTAGCCACAGTTAAACATGTTGGAATACTGTTAATGAGGAAATGAAAATCGCTGGACACAGAGTGCACTCAAAGCTGCAATGGCTGTTCTCACCCACGCCCAGGCACGCTCTGATGAGTTAAAGGTTTGGAACTGGGTACCAAGGTGCTGGGATGGGATGGAAGTTTACACTGTTATGTTTGTGTTATTCATCCATAACTCCTCAGTACTTCAGAGCTACAGATTTCTTTTCTTATTCTTATTCAGAGCTATTTTTACTTTTGATAGTTTGATAGAATTATTTTATCCTTTCTAATTATGCTGGGAAATAAGCTTTTCCTGATTTAATGAAGCTACTTGCTTTAGATAGCAACAAAAAAAATCAAGTAGAACAAACCTCAAGACTAAAGTCTTTTGGAATAAAAATGCTGAGGTTTTAAGCAAGGCAAAATGATTGTTCAAATTATGTATGACTAAGCAGAGGCTAAGAGCAGTGGTTCAGAAACACGTTGGGCTGATTTTAAGATGATTACAGTCTCCACTGCAGTGCCTCATAAATGACATTAAAAATGACATGTTTCTACATAGAGAAATAACAGTCTTTGCTTCATCTTCTTTGCCTTGGGAAGTTTCTGCAGACCAAGCTTTTTGTGTGGGTTTTTTTTAATCTGTTGGTGGCACAGTGATGTCAGTAAGGAATCCAGACTGGAAAAGAGACTGGTGCCCACTGCCCTTCACACAGTAAAGGTTTTGATTCTCCTCTCCTGAGCTGTTAGGTAATTTTTGGACATGCTAGCATTCCCTGTGGGTGCCCCTGGTGATCCAGGCAGGGCTCAGGGCCAGGGGCAGCGTGTCCCACACCCGCTCCCTGCCTCAAGGTGTGCATGGGCAGAGGGAAAGGGATGTACAGAGGGATTCCCGGGGGCAGGCGGCTCCTGCAGCCTGCAGCAGCCTTTATCCTGTGTTGTTTTCTGGTCCTGGCTGCAACTGAGCTGAGGGAGCAGCACAGGGGTCCTGCCAAGGGGTGCAACACCTTGGTCACAACCTGCTTCCAGGTGCCCTCCTTGCCCTGCCTAGTCAGCAGGATGGGGTGGGGTTTAGTCATTTCATTTTAACACAGGGAAGGTCCAGGCAGATATTTAGAGGAGATTTAGGTGAAAGAAGAGTAGTCATGGCCCATAGCCATGATATTTCATATCAGAAGAAGAAAAAAACAGAAGGAGGAGTCGGGTGAGTGGCACTGAGGGCCCCCTCCAGCACGCACTGCACCATTAGTACAGAGCACAGAGTACAGAGTACAGAGCTGCACCCTTTTGCCACCATCCAAACGGGCTCCAGCTCTGCCCTCTCTCTATCTCATACTGGAGAAATAACAGCACCAAGCAAGCCTTGTTTTCTTAATGGCTGTTGTCATTATATCTGATAACTATCACAGAGAGAAGAAATGATTTGTTTTGCGTATTGTAGGCTGTTAACATCCTCTGCCTGTCAAATCCTGCAGTCCTACAGACAGGGCTGTCACTCTGTATTAACTTGCCCCTCAGCAAAACAAAGGTACATGCTGTACTCAGTGTAAAGCTGAAGTGACAGAGTCCTTTATGCAAGTAAAATAAATACATCCCTGTCACTTTGAAACCAGCAGCCTTGCCTGGCGTTATTTTACAGGTGCTAGTGGAGGTTAAAGGAGGAATTGAGAGAGAGCAAACTTATTGACTTTCCTTGCATATATATGTATCTATACTGATTTTAACCTTGCCCATTAAAGGTCAAGCACAAGGTTATTTCCTCAGAGCAGCTGTCTTCAGGGCATTGAGTTTACATAGATGGAGAGTGCCATAGGAAAAAAAGTTCATTTCCCCTAATTGGATTAGGATCAGTCTCAGGCACACTGCAAGGGTGAGGCTTCACTCAAGTACAAACTGCTGGGCTGACAGAAAAGGATTAATTTATGTGCCTCTTCTCAGGTTGTTGACTAATAACGTATTGATCGTATCTGTAAGATATGCAGAGTGTCTGTCAGAGAGGAAGGGACTCTGGAATTGGAAATTGCCAGCATATCTGACATGATCAAAGCTAGATTAATACCATTGAGCAGCACTAAGTAGGTGCAGCCTGTATCAGACACAGAGTTTTGTGCCACATGTCTCAGAGCAGGACACCATAACCAGGCATAATTCCTGACTTCAGCAATGAGTGACTGATTTGTGCAGTTCCTGACATTTTATTTTGTGCTTTTCTTTTATGTATTCCTGCAGACATATTGAATACCACAGTTTAATCCCAGCAGAGCCTGCAGGTGGTATTGTCCTTGCATTGCAGAGTTATTAAATTCTTAAGGTCACCATAAAAAAGGTTCCATTAAATTGAGTTAATAAAAACATTGGGCAAAGGTTTGCTAAGAGTGCAGGTATCAAAGCCCTGGGAATTGGGCTGTCTATTACCACATCAAGCTAAAAGAATATTTTAAACACATGGCAATATGAAGATGCCAGAGATGCTGCTGCTGTGAAGTTTTGGCGTGGGTGGGGTGGAGACAACTGTGCTTTGCTGAAGGAAATGTCTTGTTTAATATTCAGCTGTTTTCAGAAGGGATGGGCTCCAGCAACGTTCACTGAAGGAAACTTTAAACATTCTACAAAGCAATACTCTGCTGTTGCTGGCCTCACATATGGCTGCATAAAGAGACACAAAGATAAAGGGGTGACCAAGAAGAAGCAGGTGAGAGGTGCAATCCTCGGGTGAGCTGCTGTTAACCCCTGCCCTGTGTTTAACAAGGCCAGCTGTGCCTGGTGTTTCTCCAGCAATACTCAGGCACTCTGAATGTTTGTAGTCAGGGTAGCTCCTGAAGAAGAGCTGGATTCCAAACCATTTAAAGCCAATTTCCTCAACCAACTCTGGTATGAAGCCTCTGATGGAAAAATATTGATAAATTGGACTTATCTTTTTAATATGTCTTTTTTATGATGGTTTCTTTTCTTTAAATGTTAGTGTGAGATTTCAGCTCCACTGAGGTAAATAGAGAATCCTTCATTTGCTTCAATACAACCCAGATTTCAGCACAAGAACAAGCAGGTAATTATGCTGAAATATATTACCATGGCTTTAAAATGAATAGCTAATGCCATTTTCAACTCCAAAATATCAAGAGGTGATGAATTAAAAACTTTGTTTGCTGCATTTATTGGCAATGAAGTAAAAGGAAATTGCTATATTAGCAATTAATTTAGGACCAGTCTCTCTGAGGTTTTAGTTTTGGATGACAGGACTTGCAGTAAATTACATATTTAATTATACAAAACAATAAAGCTCTTTCATGTGGCGAATGAGAGTTGCGTGGGATAGTTTTAAATAATCAGCTTCTTCCTTCATAAGGGTGCTAGAGTTCCTTTATTTGCAATATGACTCCTTTTCTTTTTATTTTTTAACAGAAGAATTTGAGCCTATATAAAATGTAGGGATCTTATTGGGAAGGTCTGCTTTGTAAGCTGTATCAATTTTTATGTTTGCTGGTTAGAGCTGGAGATGTTTTAAACATCAGGTACAAAATTGATAGAAATTCTGCTCACAAATAGCATCAATTTCCAGGAATTTGTGTACAGCTTGTTGCAACAAGCAAATGTCGAGCAGAGCTAACACTTTATTGTTTAATGAGTGAGTACTGAGGGGCTTCATGCACGGCATGGTAATAATGGAAATGGATATAAATAAAATAGTAATAAACCAAACACAACTGAGAGATGCATTCCAGGTGGAATGCAACCCAACCAGACAGACTTGATCTGAAAATCCCTGTGGCTGCTCAACCCAGCAGAGTTTCCCTAATTCTTCATATGCTTTCCAAAGGATAATTTCGCATTGGATGTTTGCTTTTCCATGAAAATATCTCAATTTAGCCCTTTTCCTTTGGTCTAACCTCCTGTTAAATCAGACTGCATGACAATGAACTGACATTTTGGCATCCTTTCCCCATTTCCAGTCACAAGTGCACATATCTCAGAAGCTTCAGCAGTGAATAAGTTCCCTCACTGTATTCTGTAAGCAAAAGTAGCAATTATTAGAACATATGGCAGGTGCTTTAAAACTCCAGGGTGACAGTAAAGCATATGACTTCAGCTCATTAGAAGTATTCTCTGTGTTGTTAATTGCTCTAGTAATTAATATTCACCAGAAACTGTGCAAAACCCAAACACTTAAATAATACATTCCTAATTCATGTATTGCATCCAATAAAATACATGTATTTTTTAGATTTTCAATTCAGCTACTTAGTCATCTGTGTTGTTACAGGGATTTATTTATTTTCATTCCACTGTATCAGCTTTTTACCCTTTTTTCTTTAAATTAAAATTTTCTGTGTTTGAACATTCAGGTAAAATGTAAATAAAACTAATTTAGCTGAGGCTGTCAGTGGAAGCAAGAGGAGCATGTGCAAGAAATGACAGATGGTACCTATGGAAGCAACGTGATCAGCTGTCAGTAATGAGAATTTCACCTGTGGTCAATGAACAGTGTCAGAAAGTTCTGATAAAAGGTTTAGAAATGGTCTTAAAAGACTTTGGGAGGTCTTATTCAAGCTGGTATTTCATTAAAGCCCCTGATGTTAAACAATGACTTCAGGATCAGAGAGTGAGGAATGAGTGTTAGAGGCAGAGTTGGAGTAGGTTTGAGGGGAAGGCTGGGTTTGCAGTAAACAGAGTTATTCTTGTATATGAAATTGGATTCTTAAATGCAAACCTTGAAATGTTTAGTGGTATTAGAGGTTAGGTAACACCCTTGAGGAAAGAGTTGTTTTAAAAATATAATCTAAAATGCATGGCAGCATGGCCACTGCAAATTGCCTTTCAAGAGAAGGTTTGGTTATTATGGGTTTAATCAATCCTAGCTGTAAGCAAATTAAGGGAATAGTGTAAACAGAAGAAACCCCAGCTCTTTCTTAAAGGCAAAAAGGGAGATTTACAAATAACTGAGCTTTTAAGAGGTTTAAAGAAAGTTCTTTTTTTGGAGTTGAGAGAGAAGCAGGAAGAAGTGATTTATGGGCAATATTTTTTTACAAAAAGACCTCCAGCCCTTTAATTGAATAGAAAAATGGAAAATTGCATTATGAAGCTGAGCACTCCATCTAGAATGACTGTCCATGTAGCCCAGGTGGTGTTTGCTGGGCATTTAGAATATGAGGATGTAATTAGTAATTAGTAATTAGTAATTAATTAAGAATGGTGTAAGTGTCACCTGTGCTGTGTAAAATTCTGTAACTCTATATTTTGGGTACTAGTTAGGGTACTGCAGGCCACAGACTGTAATTTCAGTTCCTCATTTACTGTGCAGTTTGTAAAGTTGGGAATGAATTTTCCCCGCCACCTTTTCTTTACACTATTAAACCTCAACAGAGAAAAAAGAGCTCCTTGGGAAGGACCCCCGTGCTTAGGGCCAAACCCAGGTTTTGGACACCTCTGCAGAGCAGTGGATGTTCTCCTGTGTCCTTTAACTTCTGAATTTTTTACTCATGGGGCTTTCCTCCCATCCCTGTACATGCTGTTGGCTCCCTGCAGTCACTTGGACTCCAATTTTGGGCTTTTCCCGGTGGTGGCAGACCTTTGAGTGACCTGCCAGCACGTTCTGTAATAGAGGGAGGCTTTTAAAATCTTCTGTACAAAACCAGCCTCCTGCAAGGCAGGGCCCAGCCCTGTGAAATGCACACCCTGCCTGCTGCCACGGACCCGGGGCCTTTGGGCACTGCCTTGCACAGTTGCTTGTTCCCATCGTCAGAATTCTTTTATTCCAGGCTCCACGGGCTTCAGGGCTTGAGCATTGCTTTCTGCAGTTTCCTGCACAGGACTACATCCAGCAGCTGATGGTTTATTTGTGCCTGTATAATGTATAAAGGTACACTGAAAACATAAGGCATGTCAGTCCTTTCTCTTGAATTAATTAGGTAGTCAATTAAATTTTAGTCTTAAAGAAAACTCTAACTTTGGCCATTAATGTTTGAATGCCTTGGCCTAAGGAGTTGGCCATGCTCAGGTGAAATCTGAGGTCTCTGTCTGGATCCTCCCACCTGTGAGAGGTGGCTCTGCTGCTTTTTTGTTCTAATTCCAATAAATTCAAATAGACTGGCTTCGTTTCAGCAAGTATTAGTGTCTATGAACTTTATTTTGCTTTGAGGTATTGTGCAGAACACTGCAGTTTTCAATTAATATAGATTGCCGTGGTAGCTTGGAGATCTTTGGAGAATACTGATTTTCTTTCCCCCTCAAAAATAATAATAAAAAATATTCTGCCTCTGTGAGTCTTGATTTACTTGTGTGGAGAGGGAAATGGTAATCTGATAGCCAATAATATTGGCTTTTTAGGGCAGGTGATTAATTAATGCAGGGTTTTATTTCAGATTTAGTAATAATTTTAATTTTGTTTCTCAACAGCATTGTAAAATCCCAGGGGACCTTTGCTGAAACTGGAACAAAATAAGTTAGCAGGTGTTATTAAGAGAACGTGTCTGTTGCTTTTGCAAAATGCCAGAAGTTGATTGCAGACCAACTAGGGGAGACCTATGAGATCCTTCCAGTGTACACAAAAGGAATGAAGCTATAATTAAATTACAGTTAAACACAGATGGTTATTTTCCAGCAGGTGCTCAACTTTGAAAGTGTATCTCTGGACTATTTTTGTTCCAACATGGTGTTTGGTCCCTGTTGGGTTCCTGGCATCATTTTATGGTTAGATAAAAATATTCCTTTGTATACACTTTTTTTTTTCTTCCCCCAGGATACAAAGCTATCAAATGCTGTCGTGTTTTAAAGGAAAATTAGAAGAGAAACAGAAAACAGAGATTAAACATAGCACAGAGAAAAAAATATTAGAATATAAAAAAGATGTCTTCATACTACTTATGGGACCTAGAGGACTAATATGCAATGAAATCAGGAGCTCAGAATTTGTAGTTGTCCAAAGTGAACTAATTGCACACAGATATTATAACTGAATGCATTTTTATTTTAATACCAAAAATATAACACTGGAAGGTGAAACCATTGCAAGGTACAGTTATGTGATTTATGTAACCTGACACAGATTGATACTGAACAAAGTCTTGGTGAAATTTGGGACTCTGTGATTACTAAAACATTGCACATGGAACTGGATTTCAGAAGTTGGGTTTGTCAGTGGTTCAGCTCGGGTGTGCTGATGAATGTCCAGAGCACATTTCACTGGCTGTGACAATGGGGCCAGCCCCTGTAAATAAACCCTGAATAGAAAGGTGGGAGCCCCAGAGCAGCTTTGGAGAGCAGCTCTGGGGAACTTTCCAGGGCTCTTATTGTCCGACTCATGTTTTTAATGTGCACCTCCCCTCCAAGCACAGAGTTAGTTTCTGCAGCCCTGAGGCTGGAGAAATCTCGGGAGGTGTCCAAGGAGTGAGAGGAATTTTGATGCCTTTACCAGCACTGAACAAAAGGACTCCACACTTCCTTGGACAGTGAAATGGCTCCTTTCTGTCATTGATGAGCTTCCATTTCTTTTTGTTTTCTTGTAGGAAGAGGAGTCTCTCTAAATATTTTATTTTGTAGCCCATAGAAATTCACAGAAGGATGTCTTCTGGTAATATCCCCTTTTGAATTATTTGTTATACTATGAAGATGCAAGTAAAGAAAAAGCAGGTTTTTACAGTGGACAGGTCATAACTTATAAATGGCCAGCCTGTCTGTTCTTTCATGAAAAGCCAGGACACACGTGGGGAGAAGCAGTGCTCCTCCTGGAGCTCTGAAATGCCTGAACAACTCTAACAGAGCCTGTCCACTGCTGCCCTGCTTTCCCCTCTTATTCTCTCATGGATGCAGAAACATCTTCTTTTCCAGACAGAGCACATCCCAAAAGCTTTCCAGTGTCTGCCATTCCATTTTTCCCTTTAGCCAGATTCTGGGATGATTAGTGCTGTTATCAGTTACAACTTGGGCTGTTTTCTCTCATCATCCCATCACAAAATGGCATTTCCAATAAAACCCAGGATGTTTACAATTCAAATTGGCAGCTTTTGAAGACATTCCTTCCTGAGCTTTAATGTGTAGAAGGGGTGTTTCAGAATTTTAAAAAATATATTAATCCAGAGGTGAATTATGTGTTAAGGGATTATTTTGTTTGGGATTTTTTACTATCTCAACATTTTTAATTCAATTTTTTCCTGACACATTCTTAATTTATTTTCATTTTTTTAGCTGATCTGTAATATTGAAACACTGAGATTGAAGATTTTTTTGTTACACATGAAATAGGATAATTTGCTTGAACATCAGTCACAGAAATTCAGTGCTAATTTTTGAGGTTTAAGATGAATTGCAACATTTATTCTGTTCGAGTTGTGTGAGAAGACTGCAGTGTTCTGAATGGGTATTGTACAGTGTTGGTTTGCTTTGCGTTGTTTCTAGTTGAGATTCACCTTTATGGATTTTAAATTAAAATGCTTAACCTTATTGAGGCAAACATTATAGTTTTATCATAGGTCAATACAATAAAATGGAGAGTGTAATGGTAGCATGGAAGAAAAAATATTTACAGCATAATAAATACAAAGCTCTTTTTACTTCTTTTTAAAGATCAATTCACATTATTTGCTAATATTTAATCAGTCATACTGACACAGTGATTTACTTGGCATTACCTCTGATGCATTCCACTGAGACTTGGATTCTTAAATTATTTGTCTTTGAACTCACCATGACCTATATTCAGTCTTCTGTAGCTGATGAAAATTACTCCTTTACCTTTCACTGCTGATGACTAAACCACCAAGACAAGAAATATGCTTTGACATTCTTAATAGCCCCATGAAGTGAGTCTGAAGGCAGGAATGTGTGAGAGCTTTTGCCCTTTGTGCCTGCCTTTGTGGCGAGCAGGAGCAGCCCAGGTCACCCAGGCCTGCAGGATTTGGGCTGCTGGAAGCCCAGCCTGGCACCTGCACTTCAGCCCTGGGAGAGGGAGAGCAGAGAGGCTGGAGCTGGCAAAAGTGATCTCCATCTCACGTTGGTCCCTGTGGGAAACAGTGGCACAAAGAGGGCAAACCAAGTGTGTCACAGCAGCAGCGTGACAGACACAACCCAATTACTGTAATGTTATGCAAGATAAATTGAACTGTTAGCACTAATTTGGATTCTTGAACTTTCTCGTCTGTTATTTCCCCTTTGTCATCCTGGGTTTTTTCTATTTAGCTAATGGACATTCTTTCTATTACACAGGAGGACTTTCTTCCTCTCTCTGCTTGCTTTTGCTGCCAACTGCAGCATCTCTTATCTTGGAAAGAACAGGTGTGTGAAAATGCTGGATTTGGCAAATACTCACTTCAATCACACATATTTGTATAATTTTTAATTAATTACCATATTTCCTGGGATCTCAGGCAGATATTATCCACAGATTAAAATGACAAAAAGCCCTAAACAAATGGGAATTCAGACACTGTGTATATCCTGGAGATGCTCTCCCCAGGTGCTGTTATTGCCATGATCAGTGTCATAGTGGCAGTGATGGAGGCAGTGTCAGATGAGCTTTCTGCTGTGGTTGTGTGTCTCATGCACAGAAAGGTAACTGCCTGTGTGGGGGATAAAGGCATCCTAAGGCACTATAGAAGGAAATTTCTCGTGCAGATAGACTCTGTCTCATCTCTGATACTTCTCTACAAATAGGATGCATCTCATGCTCCTTTTAGCTGCAAAAGCATTGTTTTTGTCTCCCTTTCCTCTCTCTCTAAACACAGTCTGAGACTGTAAGGGTTCTCTGCAAACTGGGCCCTTCAACATTTCAGCATGAGCTCCTGGGACTGCTGCTCTCCTCTGTAAAATGTAAAGTGGTCTCAGAGCCTTATCGATGAGATGCTCAGCAATCTCTTCCTTTGTATCTGACTCTCATGAAATGGGATGCTCACTTTATTATTATATTTTTTCCATTGTTGCCTTTAATTAAATTGTAAAGCTGTCGTCTTTGTGTACTTGGCTCCCAAAGGGAGAATTACAGCCAGACAAAGAATTACTGACAGTATTGTCTGGAGAGAGATGTGGAGATATTATGTTCATGGTAATAACAGACAAGGAATTCCCAAAGCTGACTTCCAACGTGTTGGAAGTCCCATTCAGAAAGCAGCAACCAGAGCTCAATTCTTCTTTTGGGCAAAGAGAGTGACAGCAGGAGTTAATTCATCTGAATTCTTAGCAGCACCAAAAGTTCTCTAAATCAGCTCTGTGGAAAACACAGGTGCAGCCCCAGTCTGGGGCCGTGGGGGCCAGTGCTGTACACTGAGTAGGTACACATTGCTCTGCTTGTTACCAGAAACAACACACACTTCTCTGAAGGGAAGAGCAAAAAATTTATACTTTAGGCGGTGAGCTTTTCCTCTGAAAGCAAAACAAATATTTATAAATCTAATTTCTTGACTGTATCCCTGGATTTAGGAAAATTAGTCCTGACTTTGCCATGGTTTAGCTTGTCTACTGGAAATAGGAGTGGTATTTTGGGAGGCATCAGGGAGCTGAATAACCACTGCCTGATTAGGATGCCTGTAGGAAGCAGTCTGTCTGGGTATAATGAGCACTCTGAGGAAGCAGTGATTTCCAAATGGATTCTGGGAACATATGGACTCATTTATATGCAGCATATTGAAATTTAGTACATGGAAATGGGACAGGACAAATATCCTTTCTACACCTATGTGTTCCTATGCTCAAAGTCTGGTTTTGTGCAGAAGGGGGAATGCATTGGGCATTCGAAGCCCAGAATTTATCGTTACTTTAATTAGGAGTCAGATCAAAATACAATGGTGATTACTGGTTCCGTTGCAAAGGTACTCCTATTGACAGCATTGTGTTAGCTAGACAGTTGAGCTACATTTCAAAATTAAAAGAACTCTTGAATGTTGAAGCTTTCTGCTTTTTGGTGCAGTGCTCACCCTGCTGCTGCCCTTCCAGGTGCAGAGGCCACCTGGGGACTGCAGGGCAGTGGCAGCAGCCTGCAAGGAATTGCCTGCTGCTGCTGGAGGTTCCCTCCTCCCCTTTGCTGATGTTTATGCTCCTCTCCAAAGGTTTGGCCATTCCTGTGTTTTATGAAGCTTTCTACACCTTGCTCTTCACGGGGCTGCAGCTTTGCCTTGGGGCTGCTCTGTGACCAATTTGCTCAGAGCTTGTTCCACGTCCTTCCTCTTGCCCCTGTAACTGCTCTGAGGAATTTTCACCTCTGAGTTTCCATCTCTCGCTGGCTCTGGGCCTGCAGGTGAGATCCAAGGGAATGGTCCTGGATGATCCAGGGGAAAGCTGAGCCCTGGGCACGTGGGGCTCCCCTTCCTCCCACACTGCACACAGCAGCTGCATGGCAGCAACTGGGAAACACCAGGAGGCTTCAGAACATCAATCAAATAGATTGGGCGTGAACCAATTTTTTTTAATACAATTTGTGTCATATGATAAATTAAGAAAATTTTGAATTATCCACATTGCTTGCGCAGAGAAAAAAATGTGAGTTAAAAGCTAATTATTTGTGCCAAATTTCCAGTTGTTTGTTTGAGTCTCAAGAAGGTATTCATATTTTCATTAATGTTGAAACAGTAATTCCTAGCAAAATTGGGGGTAGTGTTGTAAACATAATTAGAACTTAATTCCAGAAGAATGCTCAGGCAAAATAATAGAAAGCTCAGATTGTGTTAGGATAAATATGTGCCCTGGTGCTTTTAACCAGAGTGTATCTATGTCCTTGAGAGGTTTGATGAAAAGAAAGCAAACATAATACTCTCTTTCTTCTTTTGAAATATATCCTGAAAGACATTCACCAGCAGCTGGTGTGTTTTCAAATTAATGTCTGCAGATAATTCAAGTAAAATTTTGGGGGCATGAAAATAGCATTTCACCTAATTGATAATTTTCATATGTAAGGAAAGGTAATTTACAGATAAGAGCTGGCATTCTGTATTTCCAAACAATTCCTTCTAAATTTAAATGAAGCACCTCAATTAATACAGGAGTGGTTGTTTAGAAGCCAGACCCACATTTCATCATTTGATTGGCTGTGTAAAAAGCAGAGGTTATGGAAGGTGTGATTTTGTAGATATAGTACCTCAAATTCTATCTGCTTTAATCCAGTACAGCAAAACACTCCTGTTTTTGTAGCTTAAGTTACAAGCTGAAATCAGTATTAGGCACTTGTGAAATGCATTTCCATCAGTGGTGGCATTTTAGCTACATTATAACTTTAATTCCTGTGCTTGGGGATGTGTTTCTCTGTATAACATAGATCCCTGTAATAACCACACTAAGTTGTTTGATACTTGGGCTGTTGGTTGAATCACTGATGAAGGGTATAACATGTTCTCTAAGGTAATTGGTTGATGAATCTGCAGTCTAAATTTATACAATTTGATTAGTTCCACTGGCAGATAATTGGTAATTAGATGGTACACAAAATGTCATTTTCTTCCATGCTTCATCTTTCAATCTTAGCTCCCAAATAACATTTGTTGGAAGATAAAATTATAGGCTAACATGAAAACAGTTTTATATCCTAGATAATGCAATGGAATAGAGAATTTGGATTGATTCATTTGATATGATTTTCTATACTGATGGTAACAATTAATTTATTCTTTTTAAAGAAAATGTGATTTAGGTTTATTTTTCACCCTAACATTTTGAAGACAGATCAACTAAAATGCAAACCCTTTAGCTTGCAGGAATAAAGCATGAAATGACACCAGTCAAGTTGTTTGTCATATTCCATTTTTATTTTTTTTTAATTGAAATCTGTTCTTTCTCTACAGCTTTCACCATGGATTATTTTGACATATATGAAAATCTTACTGAAAGTTTGAGATATCTTTTTTCAGTTAGTTATAAGACAAATGACTAAAATTTGACTATTAGCTTAGCAGAGCAGTGGTGACTGCCCCATTATTTCAGCAGGATAAGGCAGCAGTTTTATTAATTTAGAGACCAACAGCAGCTAGACAAGACAAAAGTCTTCAGACTCTTTGGCTTCTGGATTCCTCACTGAGGGTTCTTCTAAGGTGCAGTTTCCAGTGAAGGCTGAAAACCAAGGGCAGCATTTTTTGCTGAGGGAGACTAAACCCCTTAAATTCTGAGCCTGCCTTCAGAAATGTGTCAGCAAGAAATTCATTCCAGGAGGGAGTGGGGAAGTAGAATTGCAAAATAAATGGAGAATAATAAATAGAGAATAATCTGACAGAGGAAAGAACAAAGTGGAATGAGTGTGGGGAAAGTTGCATGATTTGGGCTGTACCCCAATTTAAAAAGCAATAAAGCCCAAATACACTTAGTTTAACTAAGTTGTTCAATCCCCTCGTGTTTCTTTGGCAGTGTACACTTGACTGGGTTTATTTAAACTCTTTGCTTCCCCTTCACTCATAACTAAATAGCAACAAAGGGAAACAAAGGGTTTGAATCTGCAAGTTCTTGCACTCCACACGTTCACCTGTGTGCTCACACTTCATAAATCATTGCCCCGTGAGGATGGTCCTACTCTGAACCCCTTTGGAGCTGACATAAATTATTTCCAGAGTTAAAGCCAGTAGAGAAGCAGGTCATATGAAGCTTTTCATCATTTTTTTGATTTAATTGATATTTTTGAAGTTCAAACCTGGTATAGCTGAGGGAAAACTCCAGCAGGGATTTGTCCATCTTTATATTGATGGTGCACAAAGCAGTTTATGAAGTGCAGTTATTGCAGTTATGGTGGGCACAGGGCAGCCTGTGGGACAGATCCAAAGTGGGTCTGAGATACCGTGAGGAGGAGCAACCTTTTCTGGGCCTTTCCTGGGACTTTCCCGGGCCTTTCCCGGGACTTTCCTGGGCCTTTCCCGGGCCTTTCCCGGGACTTTCCTGGGACTTTCCCGGACCTTTCCCGGGCCTTTCCCTGGCCTTTCCCGGGACTTTCCCGGGCCTTTCCTGGGCCTTTCACGGGCCGTTCCCGGGACTTTCCTGGGACTTTCCCGGGACTTTCCCGGGACTTTCCCGGGCCGTTCCTGGGCCTTTCCTGGGGCTTTCCTGGGCCGTTCCCGGGCCGTTCCTGGGCCTTTCCCGGGCCTTTCCCGGGACTTTCCCGGGCCGTTCCTGGGCCTTTCCCGGGCCTTTCCCGGGCCTTTCCCGGGCCTTTCCCGGGCCTTTCCCGGGCCTTTCCCGGGCCGTTCCCGGGCCTTTCCCGGGCCTTTCCCGGGCCTTTCCCGGGCCTTTCCCGGGCTGTTCCCGGGCCTTTCCCGGGACTTTCCCGGGCCTTTCCCGGGCCTTTCCCGGGCCTTTCCTGGTTGGGCTTTGCTGGGTTTTTGCCTTGGTTTTGGTGGTAATGAAAATGTCTTCAGTTCTGGTGGAAACACTCACCAGTCATTCCCCATGCATCCAGTCTTTGAGGCTTCTTGGTCAAACAAAACAATTAATGCGGAGCTTTTTGGTTCTCAGCCTTTCAGGAAATGAGTGACTGCTGCTCACTCGTACACAGACTATAAATCTCTGTTGGAAGCCTAATTACCTCCTAGATTATGCATTCAATCTTCAGGCTGACATTGTCTTGCCTTTGGTACTGCAAGTTTAGATATTCTGTCCCAACATCCACACGTGTTTCTCCTCACGTACAGAAGTATTTAGTAACCTTTGAGTGCTCACTTGGCTCCTAATTGTCCCTTAAAAGCAGTTTTATGAAGTAAACTGTGGATTATTTAAAATCACCAGATCTTGTCACGTTTTGTAACAGTAATGTGGAATTTGAGTTTTAATAATTCCCTTGACCTTTTTCTTTGATGGTAACTTGCCTTATTTTCCCCTTCTCTGAAGTAATTTCAGGTTCTCATTGCTTAGAACTTCCCAATACATAAATGTTCAGTAGATCTTTGCAGAAAACAGAAATTTTTTCCTACTCATGAGGCTGCAATACTTTGGTTTTTCATCTTCTTTAAAAAAAAAAGCAATTTTGCCTTTATATATCTTTTAATTTCCTGCTGTTTGCTGTTCATGGAAGTCTTCTTTAATTACCCTTTTATTGGTATCTGAATGGAAATTAAGAATTATAAAATTATTTTATACTTTGTTTTATTAGTGAAACAAGTCTAGATGTGTATATAGAGCTAAGTTTAATAAAATTTAACAAATTTATGCCAAAACTGATTTGTTTTACAGGAGTTTTATAGCAGAGTTTAAATGCTGAGCTACTCAGATCAGAGCTGTGGAGCTGCTAGATCTCATCCTCTGAACATCTCTTTTTCAATTGTATTATGAGAATTGAGAAAATAAAGTAGGGTTTTGTTTATTACTTTTTTTTCCCCTTTTGTATAAGCTAAGTAGTAATTTAATCAAGTTAACCTTCTTAACCTTCAGGAGGGACAGTGTTTTTAATCAAAATTTTCAAACTTGGAAGTGTTTGAAAATTCCCAGTAGTCACTATTGGTGAATTTAGGTGGTTTTGAATGGCAGGACATGATTGTAAAAAAAAAAAATAAAAAAAAATCAGATTTCTGGTGCCATGTGAATACATTTATGCACAAAAAAATGTCTAGAAAAAATGAGAATTCTCTAAATACTCAGAAATCAGAAGTTTCTCTTCATGCTTAAAACCCAAAAGAAGCCTAGATGGTGGTGTTTGTGAAAAGTCACTGGTTTATATTGTTCTCACAGTTTTTGGGAGCCTGGATTTTGTGTGTTTTCCTGCATGCCTCATGTTGGCAGAGCTGTGCTGCACCAAGGCTGGAAAGAGGTGCCTGCAATAATGCAGGGGTTTGGCAGCAGCCAAAGGTTTCTGTACTGACCAAAGGAAGGGCTGGAGAGGATCTGTTCCTGTAGGGTCCCTGCCCCTGCTTCCCTCTTTTGTGTGCTGCCTCCTGCAAACAAAACCGGTTCGAGTGGAGCAGGGATGTTGTGACTCTTCATAAAATGCAGCAGAGTTTTCATAAGAGAAAAACAGAATCACTGTGGAGAGGTGGAATGTGGTTGTTCACTGTACAGGAGATTATTATGTATTTTCTCTTTTTGAGAGCTCCATGGAATTTTGGAACAGCATGTTCTGTATGTTCCAACTACTGTGGTGTATGTTGGTCATGGCAAGTTCCTTTTAGAAAGACTCAGTTTATGTCTGCAAAACAGGGATTCTTGCCCAGTATTTCTGTGCTGGAAGAGGGTGTGACTGCAATGGGCTAAGGGTTGCACTTTCTTATTTGTAGCTAATCATGAGCTCCCAATTTGTCTCTCTTAGCTTTGGACATTCTGAGTTTTTTGAGGAGGGGTCTGGTTTGTTTAAGTCTCCAGAGGTTTTGGTTTTGCTTCAGGAAGCAGGTTTTCAGTATATGCAGGAATTATGATAATGAGTTTGTAAATCTATTTATCCAGTTCTTTTTTCAACAAGCAATTTTCAGTGCCATGGCCAAGCCCCTGGACAAATAATTTTAAAAATAGCTACATTGTTTATTTAATTCCCTGCAATTAACATCTCTTATTCTCAAAATTGCAAAAGGCAGGAGTTATGTAACTTGGAGGTTAAAACTTTACTATCTAAACAATTGTTGCAGAGCATGTGGTTTTAGCAGAAGTTTACAGAAGCTTCTTAAATGCTTTGTGTGATGTAGTGCCTGCAAGAAACTGGGACAGAAGTGACTCAGGAGATCTCAGCTGGATGTTCAAACGTGTATCAGATTTTCATTTTTAGGATACAAATGTGTGCCTCTAATACAAAAAGCAGATTATTTCCTTTCCTTTTTCTCAGTTAGCCGCTGGTTTTTTTTTTCAATTTGTTTTGCTTTTGGTCCTACTAAGTAGCAAGATTTGCCATTTTTTTGCTCGTGGATTAAACCCGTCCTGCAAGTCAGCCAAGTTCTTACATTTATGGTGCTCACAGTAAATTTCAAGTGTAAATCCTTCATAGATAAAAGTGTCTTTGTAAATACAAAACCATCAGAAACACACTTGTGTGTCTCTCTGTGGATTCATGGGTGAGTTTGCAGTAGGCAGTCCTCTCCCAGAACATCATCCCAGTGCTGACCTGCTCCACTGTGATTGTGAAGCACAGAAACATCTTTTCCTCTCTGTGTAGATGGCCAGAGTGTTTGTCCTGTTTGCCAGTTAGCTTTGTTGTCCAGCTCTCCTCCCTTGAGCATCACAATAGTCATTCTTATCTCCAGAAATTCCTTTGTTTCCTGAGAAACAGATTTTCTTGTAATCTGTATAAAGATGTTTCCCTTCACTGTGATTTTTGCTATCTAATAAATGCCTGTCTCTGAGTTGCCTCTCTACCTTTCTTGGCTTAAGCCACTCTGGGGATAAAATCCCAAATGAAACCATGCATTATGAATGCACTCTGGGAATAAGCTGTATTTTGAAAAGCAACCCTTTCTAGGTGCTTTAATGTGTCATAAAATGAACCACAGCTAAGCAGGTTACTTAACAAAACACTATCTTCATAAGCCCAGATCCCTTTTTTGTTTGGTTGTTTTGGGGTTTTTTTTGCTACAATGGGGCCACTCAAGCATGAAGTGTTTGGTTATGCAAAGTAGAAAATGTCATATTGTCAGTGCCATAAATAGAAAAGAGAAGGGAAGCAGCAGTGTCTGACTTTGCTGTTCTCCATATTCATATTCTTCTTCACCCCCAGACGTGGGGGTTTGATTCAGCAGACAGATCCATCCCTCCAGAGACAGCACAGGACCAGCGGCCTCACCCAGTTCTGTGTTCCAGATGGCAAAGGTGGCAGGGCACGGAGCACAAGGAGCACAAGGAGCAGCTGCAACTCACAGGGAGCAGCGTTTCCTTGGCGTGGAAGGGCAGGTGGATGGAGGGATGGGAGGAGGCAGCTCAGAATCCATCTGACATGTCAGACCCAGGGAATGCCTGGGCTGAAGCCTGTGTGTGCTCTGTGACTGTGGCAATCATGGCTGCCTTGTTTCCATCCCTCATGGGGCCCTGGGAAAGGCTCTCTCTGGCACTGTCCTACATTCTCGTGGTGGTCTGTGAAGAAGAGGAGGATGAAGAAGGGCATCCGTGCTTTTTGTTGTCTGCTAGATTCTGGGTAGATTCTATCCCAGAGCAGAGGAAGTCTCAGTTGTATAAAAAACTGAGCTTGGAGTATCTCTGAAGGACAGACTAAGGGTAGCAGCCAGTAGATCATTACTAAAGTTGCAAACAACATATTCATGTCCTGAATCAGATTCATGTTCAGGAAACTGTTAGCCAGAAAACTGAAGGCAAATGTCTTTTTACAAGTCACTTTTTTCACTCTTGTAGTTTTGTAATAGGTAATTAGACTGTCTCTCTTTTTAAAATATTTTTTGCCTCTCATCCCTTTGATCTTTTCAATTTTTGTGTATGCAAAAGTTTGTGTGCCCTTCTGCAATGACTTTTGCTGGATCCTGTGGACTTTAGACAAATCATGAATTCTAAATTCCTTTTGCTTAGCCTGGCTTGTCAGGGTCACCTCAGAAACACGTGAGTTGCTGTTTGAGTCCACGCCACATGTTCACAGTGTTCTTCTGTTCCAAAACCATGAATTTGTTTCTATTAAGCCAAAGGAAATCAGTTCTCAGTAGGATTTCTCTTTCACACAGTTTGAAAAGTTTAGTTCCAGAAAGCCTCTTAGAAATTATGCCCTGATCTAGAAAGTGAAGTTTTTAAGTAATTTCATAATAAGTCTAAGGTAGAGAATTTCTTTCCCTGTGTTTTCTTTCCCTCTGCTTTGAGCAATAAGAGAAGGAGTGTGGCCACAGCCCTGTGTGAGTACCCAGGCTCCAAGAGGGACATCTGAGTCCCTCAGTGAAGTCATCCTTTGTCACGGATCTCTCCTGACCTCCCCCCTGAGCTCGCTCATACATCACATTCCACCAAGGGTACACCAGGGCTGTTCACTCTGACTCGAGCACTTTTACATGGGGCTCTCCTTTCTGAAGGGAACTGAGAAGACTTTGGCACAAAGCTACATCCATGCATTACAACCCCACCTTGTAGCTGAAGGTACAATTTGTGCCATCTTTTTTTAAAGTAAGTTTTCAGTTTAAAGTGAAAGCATCTTGCTTGATTTCAAGTGCAGAAAGTTTGGGTGAGCGAGTTCCTTTCAAACTGCGTAGGGGAGTGAGCGGATGGAGGGCAGATACCATTTCTGTAGAGGTGTTACAGCACTGTCTCCCTGTGAAAGCATTATTTTAGGCAGTAGCTTTAAAATTTTAGCAGTGGGTGTTGGGTGCATTTCTTGCATTTTTAAAAAAGGCTGCCAGCCAGCCAATGGCATGAGAGAGAAAAGGCAGCCACTCAAGGCCTCATGCTGTTCCAGCAGTCCTGGCTACTGGCACTGATTTTCTGGGATGATTTTCAGATGGACACCCCAGGACATTGTCTCTGTAACAATTTCTCTCCTTATTAATTTAGTGCTTTAGAAACAGAAAATCAGAGTTTCTTCCCCCACCCACAGTAAACATCATGAACAAATCTTCCCAGCTGAGGAATGTCTTGGGTACAACAGTGCCTGGCACTTCTGACAGTGACTCTGGTTTTTGTGCAGACTGTGGGCAGAGCTGTGGCACAGTGAGGGCCACCAGTACAGAAACACGAAACTGGAATTCCTCAGAGAAAGAACACCTTGGTTCTGTCAGATGAAGGCGTGTTCTGTCACTGTGGGTGTTTCAGTTCTGTCATAGATAGGTAGATATAGATATAGATGATATAGATAGAAAAAGAATTGTTATGCCCCAGACATTCTAAGTGCTTTTATGGATGGCTTTCAAGGCACAGAGGATCATTTGCTAAATTTCCAGGTGGTACCAAGTTGGGAGGGGATCCGTGCACTTTGTAGGACAGAATTGCAATTCAAAACATTTTCAAGAATTGAAAAAGTTGGTCTAATGTGAAGAGCTATAATTAATTAAGGATAGTTCAAAGTACTGCCCTTAAGGAAGAAAATTTGGGTATGACAGTTAGAGACTGGCCCAGTGGAGAGCAGCACCTTGGCCACAAACCAACTGATTTACAAGTGTCCCTTTGCAAACCATAAACTGAACAGCAATCAGAGATGTTTTCCCCTTGTGGAAACGGGCAGGCAGCCCCATCCTGGGGTGTGAAACTGTGAGTGTGTTCAGAAACAGGAAATAATAATTCTGCTCCACTCAGCATGAATAAAGCCTCTGTTGGAGTCCTTTTGCTGTTTTTTGACATACACTTCAAGAAATGTAAGGACAAAGTGGGGAGGATCGCGTGAGGCAGGAAAGGAAGGATCCAAAGTGCAGCAAATGCAACTTCTGAAAAAGGAATAAGTCATTGTTGGTATTAAGAATGGAGAAGACAGGACTTAAGGCTTGGCAGATCTTCAAATGATTTAAAGAAAACTGAAGAAAAATGCAAGAAGCTCCCCCAGCCTCCAAGGAAGTTGAGCTGTTGCAGGAAGGGAGATTTATATATAGCCTTAATCAAGCCCTCCCAAAGTGAGAACAGTGGGAGATATTCTCTCACATAAGTTTCAGAATACAATGAATTCTCCATCACCAAGGGATTTTATGGACAGGATGTACAACCATCTGCCAAATATAGGTTAGGTATTTTTAATCCTCTGTTGTGGCAGGAGTCTGAGAGCAGAGGACTGCTTGAAGTCTCTTCCAGGTATTTTTTCCTATTATTTCCCACACTTATTACCCATATATTAAAAAACCAATCAGGAATAAGCATTTTTTACTCTGAAAGGTTGCAGATTCCTTTTTTTATAAACTGTTTTGCAATAATAAAAATACATGGGTTCTGCTATCAAATTTGACATAGTTTGCAACAGTACATGTACCTTGCTGAAGAACAATTCCATTTACACTCCTACCATAAACAGGCTTCTGTAAACCTTCCCCTTAGTGATATATATATATTAAAAAGTATGCAAAGTAAATAAGTTTAAACATTATTCATAAAGCATTTCCCCAAGGGAAGGCACACTATTACTTGTTACCATGTTTGAGTACTATCCTTGAGCTGAGAAGAGGAGCAATAAACAGGCTGAAATATTTTATAATGTGGAATGAAAGAAATACCTTGTGTCTGGACTGATTTAAATACTCCTGAAAGTAGCAATGCTGATGCTTTAAAAATACACTTCTCTATAAATCTGCAGCTCCTATGAGGACAGCAAATTCTTGAGGATCTGTGTTAGCTGCAGGA
Source organism: Polioptila caerulea (assembly GCA_013397295.1). Taxonomy (NCBI): domain Eukaryota; kingdom Metazoa; phylum Chordata; class Aves; order Passeriformes; family Certhiidae; genus Polioptila; species Polioptila caerulea. The sequence goes on along the minus strand of VYXF01012901.1, from coordinate 374,966 downwards.
TTTACATCTTCCCACCCAAGCTGGGAGGGCTAAAGGCAGTGCAAGTGTGGGCTTCAACAGTGCTGCAGCACTTGCTTAACAAGGTCTGGGGGCAGCATGACAGCATTCTGTATTTATAGTCTATATTTATATTCTATATTCCATATCCTATATTCTATATCTATATTCTATAAATCCCCCAGTTACAGCTGGGAATGCTCATGGCGTGGCAGATCCCTTGCTCTGACATCCCTCCCAATTACAAGCACTGGGCACCAACACAAGATGCCACAATCCTGCTTTTCCTCTGCAAACCATTTCAAAGTTTGATGAAAGCAGAAGGAAGGCCAAATGGACTCTATTACCAAATATTCTCTTCAGCCCCTCCAGCTGTTTGCTGGGGTCCAAAGGGAGCTCTCCAGCTGGAAAATGTGCCCTCCAAATTACCAAATATGAGATTTTCTGTTCAATCATTGTTTTAATGCTTCTCACAAAGTCTGTGGAAAAACATGGTCCCATTTTTGATGGCCTGCTGTTATTTCTGTGGGTTTTCGACATAAAATTTGGGATGTATTTTCAGACTAGCCTGCATATGTGTGTGTCTGTATGCACATACATTAGAGCCTGTTTGGCACAATGATTGCTACAGAGCATTCACCTGAATCTCCAGTAGTTACAGCATTTTGTTCATTGAGCTCCTTCCAGTTGGCAGAGGTTATTCTTGAGGGGAAAATCTGAGCACCAACAAAACGTTTCCGGTTAGATAATAAAACCTTGGAGGAGTTATCAGCTGGCAGTCTCCCAAACCAGAACCTGACATGCACCTGCTTCATTTGTTTCATGCAGCTTCTCATTTAACAAAGTGTAAATGAGAAAGGAAAGCAATCAGGTTCTGCTGGGCAAATTGCTAATGTTTTCTTTATTCAGTTCAAGGAACTGCTCACTGTAATGTCAGGCTGCAGTTACAATACAGGGATTCTCTCCAGAGGATTGGAAAATAATTAGAAATATAGTAGTTATTTTCAACAAAAATTCTCTAAACCAGAAATCTGCAGGCACTGATGCTTTTGGTGGCTAAAATTGCTCTAGGGATAAATGTGTTAAATACAGCAGAGCTGAGATATCAAAGACAAACAGCCCCACTACAACTTCAGTTTGATCTTTCATGTTATTCACATGGATAGATATTAAAAACCCAAATACAACAGAGGATGTAGGCTTAAATATGTTGTTTAGACCAGCTTAAGGGACATATCCTCTTTATCTGACATTTCTCCTAAAATCTTTCATCAGATAATCTTGTTCTGCCTACAGACAATCCAGAAGTCCTTCAAGTCATTCTGTATTTGAGCCCATTAGCGTTTGCTGTTTGGAGTGACTTGATTCAACAGAATATTACTAAACAAAAAAATACAGATACTCAGGAAAACAATCTATTATTAAAGAAAATAATCAAGCAACAATTTTTTGGATGGCTAATGAATTTATTTCTACTCTTTGACTCTACTCAGACTTCTTAAATTAATCTGTTAGTAAAGGCAGTGGAAAGCATGGTTTGAGTTCACTTACTAATGGGAGTTTTAGATGGCAATTTTTAAGTATGTAGGCAGGTAGGTGTAATCTACATAAAAGTACCTACCTGCCTATCACCTCCCCAATTATTATGGTAATCTGGGTGTATTACTGGAGAGATGATTTCCTTAGATCTGTGGGTTTTCGAGTTTGATTTCATTATCTCTGAGAAAGTTTTCTGTCCTGTTTCAAATTGCGGTTGATTTTCCTTTCTAATTAACCTTTGCTCCCTGCTTCACAGACACACTTTTTAATTGTTTAATTGCTTGTAAAGCAGGGACTCCTTTGACTCAGCATTCAAGCATGTCCCAGAGCACAGTGCTGAGCTTGGAGCCCAGGGGGCAGTCAGAAGGGCTTTTGTGTGCAGGGCTGTTGGAGCTGCAGCTGCCTGCTGCTGACAGGAGGGGAAATCTCTGTCACCAGGATTTAAAGGTGCTGTCATGTTTCCACAGCCGCCTAGGAAGGGTTGGGAGAGCATTGGGGTTTTGTTGGAGTGAAGTACCAGCAGTTCCTGGGCCATGGCAGTGTGCATGGGTTGTGATTAATGTTTGACATCTGCATCTTTTGGAGATATTTCAGCCACTTTTCTTGTCAGATGGGAAATGCACTGTGATACCCTTCCAGTCCTGGGGAGGTTCAGTGTGCTGGGCTTTCCAGGGCTCTAACTGAGCATTAAAGTCATGTAAGTTCTCAGTTCTGAACCCTTGTAAGGATTTTCAATAAATCTGAGCAGTTGGGAATTCTGTATTTCAGTGTTAAAAATCCCACTAGACTAAACACATTTTTAAGCTATTAAATACTCTCCCTTGGTGCTCTCTGTGTTTTCTTCTTGGATTTCCTGGTGTCTGACATGAGGAGTACCAGTCTGGATCTGCTGAAGGAATTGTTTCCCTCTGCATATGAAAATTGCCACCAAAATTGAGAAATAGTGCAGAGACACAAAGGTTTTGTCGTGGATATTTTCAATTCAGGCAGATATTGAGGTATTAGGAACAAAGATTCAAACAGGTAAATACAATTTTTGACAGAGATTGCATATATTTAATTAAAAGTTCAGGGTAGCCCAGCAATGCTCTTCTGCTCTGCAAAGCCCTGTGAGACCCAGATATTACAGAAGAAATCAGCTTACCCTGTGCTGCTTCATTCCTGTCTCAAATGAACAAACATTGCAGTAATATTTCTGAGTGGTTCTGATGGATGCTGTGGATGCTGCCCAGTGGTAATTAGCTGGAGAAAAAACTGAGGAGTGTGTAATTGGATCATTGAATGGTCTGGGACCCTCAAATGGTCTGGCTGCAATCCCAGGGACAGGGACAGGGACAGGGACAGGGACAGGGACAGGGACAGGGACAGGGCCAGGGACAGGGACAGGGACACTTCCAGCAGGCCAGGCTGACCAGAGCCTCCATCCTCCTGCCTTGAGCCCCCACCTCTGCAGGCCTTGGGATGGCTCTAAATCAAAATGCACATCTCAACCCCTCTGGTATTTGAACTAGTTTGAAATCCAGGTCTGTATTTTGGAATGATGAGATTTTGATCCTGAATATGTATTAATTCAAAATGTTTATTTTGATACGTACTTGTTATGTAGAATCTGGATATAATACGAACTTGTCCCTCTGGCAGGACTGTCCTGTTAGACCCATGTGGGTTTTCTCTTCTGGAAAAACCCAGGACAAGACTGACAGTAAGCCAGAAGATGCTCTCTGTATACATTTCAATGTTCTCATTTTAATGAAGAATCTTCAAATGAGCAGTTTTCTGCTGGATTTCTGAAGAGCTCCCATTAATATTCTATTTTAGTCACCCAGTAAATTTGAAAGCTGCCTCTGTGCCTTACTAGGTGCCATAATCAGTTACCAGGTTAATCATCTGTAGTGACATCACTGCCAATGAGTAATACTTGCAGGTTTTATATCTGGAGTTGATGACCTTGCAGCCAAGGCATACTCAAGAGATGCATTCTGAGAGGGTGAAAATTTATCTCCTTTCCTGTTTTTGTGATCTGGTGCTGCTGTGTCTACTTTGCCTTAATACTGATTTATATGTCCCTCCTCTGTATGTGATAGGATGCTGATGCTGGCTTCCATTCCAGGTCATAAAGCAATCTCTTTTAAATTATCAGAAAAATATAAATTATTGACAATGGTTATTTTTCCAATGCAGTCATTATAACCCATCCCTCATTGATGTGTCAATGAAACCAGTACACATTAGTTACAGCAGGATTAACTCTGCATTGTTCCCATGTTTGCTGTTTTCCTGCCCTGTGATTGCTCTGTGTGATACTGAGGGAGATGTAATCTGTAGCTGTGTGTTTTGCATATTAATTCTATGCAAAGCACAAAAAATTAAATTAATAATATGTTTCAGCATTATTGTTCATAACCTTGTGACAGAGACAAAAAAGTCTTAGCATGCAAAAGAATGAGAGGGGCCAGAGGATGCAAACCAGGTAAAATGTGACAATTGAGAGCTGGGGAGCAGCCGTGTGTGCTGTGATACAGACAGCAGGGAGAAATGTTCAGCACCTTTTCATTCCTGCCCTCCAGTGTCTGGTGCTTCTGATTTCTTCTTTATTGATTTCAACTAAAGAAGATATAGAGGAGTAGAGAGGTGACCCATTTTGTTGACAGATACATGTGTTAGTCTTGTACTCCCAGCAAATAGTTCAGACATCAGGAATAATGGCTTATAGGGAAGGGATAAACACAATTTCCTGTGATTTCTAAACCCAGTGAATCAGCAGACACAGCCTGCTTTCAGGCTCTCACTTGTTTATCTTTTATTCAACAAATTGAAGATTTAACAGGACACTGGAAATTCTAAAAAAAACCCCAATAAACCCCTGAAACACTTGAACAACTGACTAACTAAAACCCCATCAGCAAAAAAATTACTGCAAATACTGAACTTTCATTGCTTCTGGAACATTTCACTCTTAACAGAACCAGTGGCAGACCACCCCTCTTCAGCCTGGTGTGGTTTCATGAGCCTGATCATTTCAGAAGTCACAGGTAACTGATGTCCTGCAGTACATGTCATTGTCCTATAAAAATGAAAATTGGGCATAAATTGTTACTGTCCAGGTAGGAATTCCAGCCAAGGCGCCAGTAAAGGATTTTCCACACAGAGCCAGCATCACACCTTTCCTCCCTGAGGTTATGAAGTGGCAGTGGCAGTTGTTTGGAGTCTGTGCAGTTTTCACCATCAGGGAAACAATTCTTGCATTTGTCTCACGTGGTGGAAAAGCAAGCAGAGCAGGGAAGCAAAAATGCAGCCTGTGAAACAGTGACAAACTGCAGCACAGTGATATTGTTATCATTCATTTTGATGCATAAACCAGTCATTCCTACTTTCACATGGCTTCCTTTGTTTATTTAGAAAAATGTTCTTTTCAGTTTAAGTTATAGCTTTAGAACCATGTGAAACCCCTTTGCTCTATGCTCAGCTGGCCAGTTTTCCAAACTATTTACTAAGGAGATATGAACTGTGGGGCAAAAAGGAATTTCCATCTTTTTTTAGAAAAAAAATTGCTGTGCTTCCCTCCTCAGGCGAGGGTGTGCCCTGGATGCCCAGCGTGTTTCAGTGTGGCAGTGTTCTGGCACAAAAGGTGCCTTTTTGTGTTTTATTGCACTGGAGAGGAGGCTGTGCATGGGAGATGAGGGTGTTTCCAGCAGGGATTTCTGCAGCAGTGCTGGGGTCAGGATGTCTTTGGAGGGGAGATGGAGCCTGGGCCGTGGGTTTGCCTGTGTCAGAGTAAACCATAAATTGGAGTGGATTCACTGGATAAGAGTCTGGGTGTCCTGATCCTTATGAAATTCTATTACTCATTGTTATGGAGACTGGAATGGAAAATTATTGTATGCAGAGATCTAAATCTAGAACTGTAATTACCAAGACAGTAATTAAAGGAGAAAAGACCATTCGAAAATTTTGTAGTTTTTTCTGTGGTTACAAGCACAGTGCTAGACTGGGTATTCTAATTCAACACTACAAAATTAAAAAAGGGAAAGGAAAAAGTAATATTAAAAAGTCAAGAATAGTGGAAGAGTTAACAAAATAAGTTTAATGGGGGCTCTATTCCCCAAGGATTCTTTGACTGACATTTTTCTTGTGAGATAAAGGTTTTTAGATGTATGGATGTGTGGACTTAATTTGTTTATTTTAAACCAAGACCAAAAATTTTTCATGTTATTATTTTCAAAATGAAAACAAGAGAAGTTCAGATTTGTTACATCTAAATAAGTATGGTAGTAATCTTTATTTTATGTAGATGAGTTATTTAATTGCAATACATTCTATAAAAAAGGCTGTAAGCCCACGTTAAAATAGTGAATAAAGATGTAGGTTAAAATTATGTGTATTTCTATAAGCCTTTAAATAACACTGCAGGAAGCCAAACACCTTCTGTTGCTCTTGAGCTGAAATATGTGGGTGCAGGGTAATGACAGAATATTTTAAAGTAAGACATTAGTCTTTAGTTAACCTTAGTGAACCAGTTAATGAGTGAACACATGTTAACAAACCAATTAAAATCACAGGCAAATCTACATTGAGCCAAAGGAAAAAAGAAAGCTTACAGGACCTGTGAAAATGGTTTCTTTGGGCTTTCTAGGGAGGGGTAGAAGGTCCCTGCTCAGCCCCACGTGGCTCAGGAATAGATCACATCTCGTCCTTACTGTCTCAGTTTCTGGTGACAGATCCTCATTTCTAAACCTTCCACGGTGTAGTTCATGAGGTAATGACCTCAGGAAAACAGTTTGAAGAGATATTGATTATTTGTGGATAATCTAAACCCCTGACAATTACCAGGAAGAAGGCTGTTCCCAAACCTTTGTGTGACAATCCCTCCATCAAACCTGATGGGATTTTTCCCCAGTGTGTGACTGTTCCTCCTGCCCCAAAACACCTTTCATGAGACATCCCAGCTGCTGGTGGGTTTCTGTTTTAGAAGGGAGCCAGAGATGCATTAGCTGAGACAGCTACACTCAATGGTCTGGAGACTGTGCATAGCAAAGTTGGGTTAAATTATTAACAATACACTAACCTTAAATATCTATCATGGCATTTGTATCACTAGAATTACAATTATAACCATAATTATTAATGTAACTTATGTTGTTTAGTTCAATTAGATGTGAGAGCACAAACATAAACATGTGACCCATTTGACTCATCAGAGTGGGATTGAATATTCACAGTGAGTAGCTACACTTGCAATGGATCCACATTTAGAAGAGATTTGCAGTTAAATCTCCATGTGAGAACCCAGTTAGGGACCCAGTTAGGCTTCTTTAAAACCAGTAGCTCCCCAGGTAAGGGATTTAAATTGACAGAGGAGCAAAAATGAGGTTTTGTGTTTAACTTGGCTTTCAAATAACATTAGAAACCATAAGGTGTGTGACAAAACTCTAAATTACTTCAGTAAAGCTGAGATTAGCTTTTTGTTCTAGTGTGTCCCTCACCTAGGTTATTTTGCATTTTTCCAGGTTTGATTTGGAGAGGGACTCACAGCAGAGGTTCACAAACCCCTTGGGCAGGTCTGAGCTCTGGCTGTGCCACTGGCCCTGCTGCTGGGTTTGAATACCTGAAATGGCACCTTCCAGCTCTGGGAGAGGTCAGGCAGCATGTTTGCAGTGTCTGGGGCAGGCTGCTCTCCTGCCCTGCAGAATCAGTGCCATCAGGATTAAGGATCAATGTCCAGTCCTCTCACAGCCTCAGAGCACTGACAAGGGAAAAGGAAGATGCCTGTGGAGAGTTGCAGTTCCCAGCAATGAATCCCCTCCTGAAATAGGTGTCTCTCATGAGCTGTGGGCACAGGCTCCTCGTTCCTCACCCTTTTCTTTGAGAAGTGCTGACTGTCCTTTGTGGTTCTGGATCAGCCATGGAACAGCAGTGCTGCACAGCTGAGAAACAAATTGTGGTCCAAGTATTTGGAAATAAAGATCTCCATGTTCTCTAGGAAATAGAATTGTATTTGTGAAGCCACCAGTGCTAAGCAGGAACCAGTGAGGAATGACTTTACAAACCTCCTTTAAATCACAGAACAGCCTGGTGAAAGTGCCACGGGCTCAGACCAAGCACCGAACCCATCAGACATGAAATGTAAAACTTTAAAAGTCTAGATTTCTTTTTTGTCTCTAATGAGACCTCATCTCATTAAAAATTAACACCTTTTTATTATACCTAATTTACTTATAAATCTTATTGCCAACCATTATCAACTCTCACAGACATCTCAATCAACTTATGATTAAATCTGTTTTATTCAAGCTATTCTTTTTCCACTGATTTTAATTCTATCTTAATGACTTTCCTTCTTTTCTTTGAAAATTCATTCAACTTTGGAGACTTTCTCATTGTTTCATGTGCCACTATTTTAATTCCTTGGAACCTGACTATTTTTGTAGCTTCCAGCTGAGCCCTTTTATTACAGGTATGCTCATTTTGCTGAGGAAAATAAAAATCTCCTAGTTGTATAAACACTTCAACATCCATGAATGTGCTTTTGTAAACAGCTTTTTACTTACCTTTTCAAGAATTTAAACACTAATTAAAATTGTGTTTTACATTTCCATATTTTTGCTAAGTGTATTGAGGTTTTAGTTGTGACTGAGTAACCAATGAGTGCCAGCCCTGTCCTGTGCCAAGGTGTGAACCGTGATCATCCTGGCCAGGTGAAATGGCCAGAGGCAAGCAGGAGTCTCAGTCTATTTCCTCATCTTTTGATGTGTCAGACAGTTATTATTGGTGCATGCTAGGATGTCTCCTGCAGAATCTGAAAATGAAGTGATTTTTCCTGATTATCTCCTGCTCTCTGACACATCATATCCTCTAAGAACTTTTCATAAACTGTATAAGAAATAAGGAGACAGAGGGTTTTAATAAACTTTAAGACATCTTGGAGGTAGAATTCACTCTTGGCATACCAGGTTCCATATGGCAGGCTCTGTCTGGAATTCCCAGGGTGAGTTCCTTCCATTGCCAGGCACATGAACTGCTGGGTGCCTCCTCTGTCCTGCCTGCCTGTTCCTACTCCAGCACCTCCTTGGAGGTCTGAATTTCACCCTAAACACGGTGAGTTAGGCATTCTTTGTTCCAAAATAAATGACTGTGCTGATCCTTTCTCTTTATTGCAATGGTGTAAACCAGCATCTTTTACATCTCAGTACATTTGAGTGCATTTCTTCCTGTTCAGTGTGGAATTGGTCCCACAGAGTAGACTCACAGGAATTTTGGAGGGCTCTTGTAGCTGGCAAGTCAAAATCTCAGTAAACATCCTGAGTGTTTTCAGAGATGTGTGTTCTAAGAACTGAAGGTCTGTAGGTCCTCTCAGAACTGCAGCAAACATAAAGCACAGGCAGGATGGTATTTTGGAAAGGGTTAAGGAAACAAGAGCATAATGTGTTGCTCTTAATTCACTTCACCATCTGTATGTTTGAGATTTGTTTGCCTAAATTTGCCATTTAATCTTAGAATTACTTAGGTAAGTATTTTAAGGATAAACATTTAACACCTTTGTTTAAGCGTTCTCCGGGACACCTGAAACTTGAAACACTCCCTTACTCCTGTCACTCATAACAACTGGTAGAGTTCCTTGTTTGCCTCATTGCATCCTGGTTTGGTTTGTACAGCAGAGCATGGGCTGTGGAGAGCTGTTTTTAGGGGAAATGCCCTCATACTCTGTCCTTCAGTCCCTGCTCACGTGGCGTGGTGCTGTTTGTGCTCTGCTGTTGTTGGTCTGCCAGCTTGGATGTGATAATGATCATAACACGAGATTTCTGCAAAAAGCCTACAAGCCTTGAAGTCCCCATTGTGTGTTATTTGCAGAAGCAGTTTTGATATTTGTGTCTCAGCTGGCATGAGCAATATCACATTACTCAAAATTGTGTTTTCCTACAATGACTCCCACAGGTAAGGACTCTCTGCAACGCCAAGGTTATTTTGTTCAATTTGGCACAGGTAGCTTTTGCTGCAGGAGCTTGTCAAACATGAAATAATGCAAAGTTTCTGGTCTTGAATCCAAATTTTTCCTCAGTTCTGGCTCTCCAGATCTTGATGTGCTGCTTCTGACCTTTTCAGGCAGAGGATGGCTGAGAGCTGGGCACGTGGATCCCCTGTTTGAATAAAAGTGAGATATCTCTGCTGCTTATGTGCCATGAAAGGATATGTATCTATTACCATTTTACCTTGAAGTGAACTAAAATTCAAATGCTTTGACTTTACCAAACATCCCTGCTTAAAATACTTGTCATTTATTGACCTGTGGGTCATTGCTGTCTAGACTGCTTCAGGTTACTGCTGCTATTTAATTTATTGGGCTTTTAAAAAGTTTCCTCTCTCCTTTTTCCTAACAAAGAAATTTTGTTATTAGTTGATAGGAAGTGAAGATGTTAATTTTACCCCTCTGCTTTTTGACAAATTATTTCTTCTTAATCATTCCATTTCTTTTTGACCGAGTCCTTCATTCAAATGTGGCTCTAGGAAAATACCCTGACAGATTTCTTGAGAAGTATTTTCCACTAATTAAAATAAAATATAAAATAAACTAAACTAAAATAAAATAAAATAAAGTTTAAATAGAACTCCCACTCTTTTGTTTTCTAGGGCAATAGTGTCTTTCTCATTTTGCATTTTGGGAGTTATGCAAAAGAAAACCTCTGCAGGAAAACTCCAAAATCCTGCCCATTCAGGAGCATTGTGGGTTACAGCAGAGGCATCTTCCCCCAGTCAGGGGTGTCAGTGCTCTCTGGCAACCCAGCAAAAGAAACTCTCCAGCCTCTGTGCTGGGGACACACAGAGGGACTGAGACACCACCACAAATCCAAAAGTTGCACAAGCTCAGTTACAAGAAACTGAAGCATTTCAGAAATGGTTTCTGGTTTTCTAACAAAACATACAATGCTATATTTGCACATCATAATCTACTGAGATTGCATATTAAAATATGTTTAAAATACTGCTCAAACAGAGAGAGAATTTGGAAGGAAGATGAATAATTATAATGTAAGCATCTTATCCTGAGGCAATTGTGTGATTTTTAATTTCCTAATGGCATATTTTATATACAGTATGTCTAGCAGTTGCAAAAAAAGTAAAAAGAAAAGTTGGTTTTGTTCAGAATAAAGTGATGACAGTGATAAGTAAGTTCTAATCATATAATTGGCATTTATTCAGAAACACAATTCTCTTGAGATGGCTTGATTGCATTCATTATCACCAGTTAGAGACGACTTAATGTTTTTATCAGCCTGATTCAAAATGCTAAATTGGAGTACAGATGTCACAATTTGCTCCTAAATCAGCCTGCAGGGTTTTGTTTTTTCTTGGGCTTTTTATTTTTATTTGTGTGTGCGTGTGTTTTCAACATTTCTAAACTTAATTTCTGTCTTGAAATGTGTTTTGAAAACCTACGTGTCAGCAAAACTATGCAAGCTTATTTATAGAATTAAAATAAACTGATCTGAAACCAGTTCATTAGATCACTGTAATTCTCAAATAATTTCCTGCTGGTCTGGCTGTGGCTGGCTTTGCTGCTGGGCATGCCCTGGATAGTGCCTGTCCCTGGGTCTGGCCCTTCAGGAGCTGCCTGGTGCTTCTCTGGCCTTTGGGACAGCCTCACTGAAGAGCTGGAAATTCGAGGCTAGCAGGGAACAGAGAGGTGGCAGTAAAGACCCCTCAGGGCCATGCACAGGGCAGTGAGGATCTGCCCTTTCCTGTGGGCTGGGAAAAGCTGCCCCATGCCCTTGCTGGGATTCCTCCAGCCAGAGCAGCCCAGCTCAGTTTGTGCTTCCCCTTTGAACTCAATCATCACTTACCCTTTGAGACATCCTTGGCAAACACCAGCTACTCCTAGCACTGCACAATGACATTCATCAAGCAGTTGTAGCTGATGAGCTGTGCTCCTTTTGACTGGAAAAGGAATACAATGGTGTAGTTCCTCTCTGGCCATGCTAAGGTTTTGAAACCTCCCAGAATTGTTTTGGAGAAAGCAATTATAGACTCATAAAAACGGGCTGGGTGACCTCAGATAAACCTCAGATATCTCTTGAAAGATAATTTATGGATCCAGTGATTCTCTTCTAGAATCTCTGACTGGTGATAAACCCCAAAGGTTTTAAACATTAATTAATTTTAAGTATTTGACTCCATATTTAATCAGAGAGTAACCTGGTATGTGTGTTCTGTTCATGCTAGAGCTTGGGTATTATTCCTGATTAAGGTCTGTAATTTAGAAGTCATTCCTGTGTTTAAGGTTGTGTTTTAGAGCCATGGGTGTTTTGAGACTTGGTGTATGCAGAGCTACCCAGATAGGTCTCAATTTACACCCAGTTGTTCCTTTCCAGGAGGGTTCCTGAGCAGAGCAGCAGAGTTTGGCTGCTGACATCCGAGGAGCAGCTGGATCACCCAGGGCCAGCACAGGGTCATTTTCCAGCCTTGCTTGTGGAGATGCTGTGGTGAAGCCCCTGGGTGAAATCATGGCTGTATTGGGGTCAACAAGAATTTGAGCAGGAATTGGATTTCACTTTGTAGGTAAACTCTCAGGGCCAGGACCTGTGAGCTTTTCTGCAGAGGACAAAAATAAGCAAGTGGGTTTTGCCTTTTGAGAGGAGCTGGGAAAAAGTCAAACAGGCAGATGCTGAGCCCAGGCATCTGTTACCATCTGCCCTAAGCCTGCACACTGCTGTGCTTTGAAATACATCCTGAATCCATGGATTTTTATATCCCATGAAACACTTTGAGCATAGAGATTTTGGAGCTGGATTCTTGTGTGATAATCTTGTCTTTGCTAGAACTTCCCATATGAAACTTGATAATATTTGTGCCACAGATTTATTTCTGTACCACAGATGTAAAATAATGGTAATCTGTCAGAGGTGGTGTAGCCTTAAGCTAATTGAGACAAAGTGCAGTGCATGAAAGGATCCAGGAGATAATACACAAGAGATGTTCTCAGGCTCCTCTCTAGTAAAGAACTTAATTGTGAACTTAAATGCAACTAACTTGTATTAGTGCATCCAAAAAGTGAGGGAGTTTTTAAATTCCTTTGCTACTTCTCTTGCCTTAGAATGTGTACATTGGGAAAAGAAAGTGAGATTATTTTAGATTAAATACCCAAATAACCAACCAGTAACCTGGTAGACATGAGTATCCAGTGTACATAATTTTTTTTTTGCTGTTGACACAGATTGAGAAGGTCCCCATGAAAGTATTTGAAGAGAAATAGAATATATCAGATATAAACTTTGTGTAATTCTGTCCAAAATACATGCCACGATCTCAGTAAAGCATGGGAAAGGAATTCCCAGTTCGTGCAGGTTGAAAGCAACAATTTTGTGGCCTTTATCTGCCTGTGGAAGTGATTTGGAGCAGTAGCTGTGTGCTGAGGCCATGGCCACACTCTCCCAAGTGCATGGGAAGCACTTCAGGCTGTCCCCAGTGCTGTCTGCCCAGAGAGAATCCCTCCTGCACCACGCCTGGCTGAGCTCCACGTGGAGGGAGAACACATTTCCTTCAGTGGAAGGAGAACACATTTCCTTCAATGGAAGGAGAACACATTTCATTCAGGTGGAAGCAGAATACATTTCATTTCTGCTTCCTCTAAGCTCTCTGGGTGACGCAGAAGCAACTGCATGATGTGAGGATAACCAGGCAATCCTTTCAAGAGTGCAGTCTTGCTCTGTACTAAAATACTCCTGTAATCTTCTCTGCTTTTAAGTAGAGTCCGTCTGTGGAAGGATTATGCACCTGATTGTTGCTGCCAGTTGGAGTCCTTTTTTCTGTATTTTTCAAAGGAGAAGGAAGTGTGAGATGATAAAATATTAAAAGAGCAGCTGATATTTTTCTGTTCAGAAAGAATGTTGCTATTTTCTGTACACTATGTGTTTCTTTTGAGATTTGGTGTCTTTTTTTTTTTCCCTGTGTTATTTGCTTGGCTTTTTTAATTCCTCATATTGTTGTAGAAGCATCTTGAAGTCTTAAATATTCAGTTCGATTCCTCACCCCTCTTTTTTTAGGAAAGAAGCTCTTAGGTATTTGTCTCAGACAAATGACTGGTCACTGAACTGCATCTACAGATATAATCCAAAATATCAGAAGCAAAAACTTTTTTCATTCTTCCTTTCTTTCCATTTTCTTGTTTCAAATTCTAATGATTACAGATTTTCAAGACTTTGATTCCCATCTGATTGCTAGAGTATATTTTATAAAAATCAAAGACAAAAGCCTACAATGGTTTTCAGTGAAATCCTAACCCTTATTGCAAAGCTGGCTTTACAAGCCAGAGCTGCATGGTAGGGGTTGTAGTTTGGATTTTATGTTCAGGAACATTCTGCTCCAGATTTAAAAAAGAAACAAATGATATGCCTTGCTAGTAAAATACAGTATGAGAGAACATTCAGTTAAAAGGAACACAAATATCCAAAATAAGCATAAGAATTCATGCTTTTATTTTTGAAATAGTGATTATGTCCTCCCTGGGGGCTTATTCACCAAAACAGTAATAGCCATTATTTACTCTCTTTCCACACTGAGAGCAAAGTGACCATGCAAAAACAGAACTGCCAAAGTGATAATCCAGCTGTTTCTTGCTGCTTTTACCTTGAGCTTTGTGAAATTCATAGCTGCATTTAGCAGTAGGAAAATATTTATAAAGACAGCATTGTATTGGGGGAATAGAGGGAGGCATGAGTAAAACCAGACATGAATTACTTTGCAGTGGCAGGGGAAGTGATGGAGCCCTGGTAAAGCAGAGCATCTTTTGAGAAGGTTTGAACAGAGTAAAAAAACCAAAAAGAGGATGATCAGTTTTGCCCCTGCTGGGGCATTTCTGTGCCTGGCACAGCCGTGGCAAGGTCCTTGTGCTGGCCTGAGGCCCCTGGGCTCCTGTCCCTGTGCCCTGCAGCCCCGAGTCCGTGGGCTCCCAGCGCTGGGTCGGGGCAGCACAGCTGGGCACAGGCTGGGAGCCCCTGGACAGGGGAACCAGGGGCAGAATGGCACCTAAAGAGAGTGATTGAACTGCCAGGGCAGGGGCTGGGAAGCAGAAGGGATCATGGATTAAATGGGGGACAGGCAACAATGATACCTTCAACAATGAAGGGACACTCAGATTTTCCCCAAAGCCAACTTGTGACCTAAACCCGGTTTAGAAACCCAATGGAATGTTGTCCATTGAGGAAATTGAAGTCCTTCCTCAGGTGGTGAGGAGGACAGGCAGCAATGTGGAACCTGAAGTTCAGGAAGGGCAGAGGGACAGAATTCCCTGGTTGTGGCCATGGCCATGGCAGCTGCTGTGGGGCTGCAGCCAAGAGTTTGCTGTGTGGGGATAAAGCAGAGAGGAGAATGGAGCAGATCACTGGCCTGCAGGAAACATCCTAGGCCCAAGCAGTTTTCATTTTCACTGACAAGAAATGTAGCCTATTGAGATAAAAATTANGAAGTTCAGGAAGGGCAGAGGGACAGAATTCCCTGGTTGTGGCCATGGCCCAGCTGCTGCAGGGCTGCAGCCAAGAGTTTGCTGTGTGGGGATAAAGCAGAGAGGAGAATGGAGCAGATCACTGGCCTGCAGGAAACATCCTAGGCCCAAGCAGTTTTCATTTTCACTGACAAGAAATGTAGCCTGTTGAGATAAAAATTAAATACTGTGGAGGGGAGAACCCTCCACAGGACCCATACTTTGGAAAATTAATTTATTTTAGCTTACATTATTTGCATTGCTTCAATCTATCCCCCCTACATCCTTCTGTAGAAGCACCTCTGATTCTTGAGTTAACATTTCCACTCATAAGCAGCAGTGGCTGGGCAATGTGCAGGGTACCCTGTGATTTCTGGGCTCTTTCAAAACCAGCTTCATGGTTAATCTTTATATACTGTGTGCTGTGTGTAAAAAAAAAAAGTTGATCTTTTTAAATTTAAACTGTTATTTTTCTAACTATCTGACAACCTACATAAATTCAAAACCGCTTTTATGGTGCTTTTCCATTATTTTTTGTTGCTTGCTAATTACTTTTCTTGCCCGATTTCATTTGCAGTTTGAATAAATAAACTGTTTGGTTCTGCCTTCAGGTTATTGTAGGAATAGTCAATATGCAGCTATAATAAAATCATAAATTTCTTTGAACAGGCAATTTCTAACATATCCTTCCAGGAGTTTTAAAGTTCTATTATTACAGAAGCAACTTAGGAGCTGCAAAGTTGCAATGCTAATTTCTGAAGTTGGGAAGGCATTTAAATCATGCATAGCTCTATATGTTGTACAGGCAGTTTAAATATTTGTGCGGCAACTTTGGTAAAAATGATTCTGTTGTGTACTGGAATGCAGAACCCTGAATAATTTTATTCCCTTTTTATCTAAATTTAGGGAAGTTTGGGCCTTGGTGTAGGCCTTGCTGGGAGGAATCAGGCGACATGACTGCTGCATAATGGATCATTGTTACCCCAGGTAAAATTTTACCACTGAAGTACTTCCTTTTCCATGATATTACTTTTTTAAAATGCTACTCTAGCTGATCATATAAAACACCATTATTCCTATCTCCCTCAATCTTCTTCAAACCACCTGAGATTATCTTTATTACTCCGATGGAATTGTCTCCAGGCATGCTTAAAAAGCTGTGTAGAACAGGAGAATCACTAACTTGGAGTAAAAACTCCCAGAA
Organism: Polioptila caerulea; assembly: GCA_013397295.1. Taxonomy (NCBI): domain Eukaryota; kingdom Metazoa; phylum Chordata; class Aves; order Passeriformes; family Certhiidae; genus Polioptila; species Polioptila caerulea. The sequence goes on along the minus strand of VYXF01012901.1, from coordinate 358,755 downwards.
ACTGCCTGTTCCCATTAAGGACGGGTGGTTTCATGAGAAATCAGGCTCATCCTGTGTCAGGGAGGCAGCAAAGCCCTGCTGGGCCTGGGTGCAGCAGAGGGAGCTCAGTCTTGGCACACAAACTTTGCTTTCTCTCTTTTTCTGGTAACAATGCCCAAATAGCTGCTGCCAGCACAGCTCAGTCCCAGGCACTGCACTGCCCTCCCGGGATGCCTTTTGTGCTCTGTAGCTGGGTGTTTATTGTCATTTCTGCACATTCTGCTGGCTGCTCCCCCGTGGGCTCTGCCCTGAGCCCGGCGCGCCCCTCGGACCATCTGCACCCATCTCGAATGCTTGGCTGCCTCTCTGCATCCCCGGGGCTCTGTAATTAGAGCATAGAAAAGAAAATGACAGCTCCAAGTAGCTTTGCATGTATAAGCTTGAAAATAATAAGGCATTAATTTAATTTTGTCTAGTATTTATATCAATGCAAACACATTTGCATTTGTAACACCAAGCAGTGGGCATGGATTAGCCGTGATCTGGGATATCAAAGCACCAAGAGGGATCATTACCAACACTATAAATGCTAAAAATTACTTAGGTATGTCTAAATAGTCACAGAGATAATTGGTTTTTAGCTGCCACACAGCTATTTAATATTCTTTAGAGGTCAGTTTCCTAAGCCTTATGTATTACTACATTGTGCAAGGGCAGTTTGTATGAGCGATAAATGACAGAAATTTATGAAAGATTTTATAATATTTAATAGTTAATAGGCCACTAGTGGCTACTGCCTCAAGAATAAGAATGAGGATGTCTCATAAGAGTAATACACATCTGGTTGATGTCCTGTGGGTGTAGCATGACCTTGATCTCTGGACTAGAAAAAAGATCGTGGTGGCAAAGGAATTAATTCAGCTTGGTAAGCTTATATTAGTGGCAATGGATGAGGTAATCTGTCAGGCTGCAGGTGAGTTGACTGACTAAGATTTCCTTTCTTCCTCCTCTTTTCTCAAAATAACAGAGGGTTAGTAAGATCTGTAGCTGTTGCATCTAGAGGAAATTTATAATCACAGCTGTGTGCCATGTATCCAATGTATAAATGTTGGGGCTGGTCTTTTACTCTGTGGAGGTTTCCAGAATGAAACTCAGAACAGGGGGCCCCTCTGGTGCCCAAAAGCTCTAAGCAAACCAGCTCTGGTAGATGTGGCTGCAGCAGATAAAGTTACAGCACTTTTCAGATTTTTTTACCCCCTTGCATCCTATACATACATCAATATAGTGGTAGAACTGAAAAACAGGCTGAAGCCATTGGCTGGGTGCAGAATTGTTTGTTATAGGTCATGACGAGGGGACCAATGTCCATTCAGTGGGGTGTTCAAACACAGACACAGATGTAACTTTTACTGGGTCACCAAGTTCTTGCAGGGTGCAAGCAGCCCCACAGATTTATTGGTATAACATCTGAGATTGGTGTTCTTATGCTTGCAGTACCTCTAGACCCAAGCCTTCAGGGGTACCTGCAGCAAATCCCAACAGATCCAAGCCCCTGCCCTGCTAAGCAGCAGGACTGAGCTCCTCTGGCCACCACGAGCTCCTTTGGCCACCACCACCATGTTAATTAACATCAGTCCACTTTGCAAAAGTTGTTGCTTGCTTCTAATTACCTCTCCAAGGCATTTATTCATGCTCTTGGCCTGTATGATCAGTCCCACCCTACTGATATGGCTGAAAACCAAACTCTGGAACTGAGCATTCATTCTATCAATAGACCCAGATTGAGTTTTTCTGAACATGAAGGTTTTATTCGTGTCATGCTTTCCTTAATGCATGAGTTGATTCACCTTTCCAGAGGAACATTTTCATTCCTGATAGACTTTGACATTTAAAGTTTAAATCCTCTAGCAACAACATAGGACAAAAACTCCAGGAGAGAGGGGTTTTTAAAAAAATATTAAAAGGAGATGTCACTGAAAGTATAAAATGGTAAAATTGCTCCTGCTTGTGAACTGTGACTAACCCAAGTGGAGGCAGTTTTTCCAGCAGTTGGACTTGAAAATTATTTTGTAATTTAACACTGTAAGGTGTCAGTGTTAGATAAAGAATCCTATTCAGATGCTGTAGCATGTCCGTGGCCACTGTGAGAACCTGAGCCTGATGGAATTCTGATAGGTTAAAGTTCCAGCACACAAGTTCCTTTTGGCTACAAGGCTTAGTAATTATTTTAGATTTTACATCTTCTACCTTAGAGGTACATACATTTAAAAATACAGAAGTCAGGTAGGAAGTAATTCATAAGTAAAAGTTAAACCCCTCTTGGGTCTGAGAGAGAGAAGTTATTTTCTCCAAAGCAATGTAATTGTCAATACAAAAATTTGGGGTATGTTTTAGAGATTTCTGAAATTACTGTCAACTTTTAAAGTGAGGATAAGAAGCCTGACTGCATCCTTTTGCTTTCTGGAGAGGCCCATGAGACCTAGGCTGGCTGACAGAAGCCCTTTGGCAGATCCTGGCAGACACAAGCTCCCTTCCCTGCCCTGGCAGGAGCTGGCGTGTCCCCCAGGAGGGTGTGCAGGCCCTGAGCCCTCTGCCCCCTCCTGCTGTGCAGAGCCATCCCCAGGAGCCCTGTTCCCTCTCACTGCAAGCGGGGTAAAAGGCAGGAGAATTGAGAAAATTCCCCAAACCCAAGGGAGCCCAGCAGTGCCCGGTGCCCACGTCCTGCCCTGATGGTGTCAAGGGTGGAGCCCCCGGGTGATGCTGGTGCCCAGAGAGGAGCTGTGCCCACCAAAGCTGCTCAGCATCAGCCGTTCCCTGTGAGGGGCTGTGCCACAGCTGCCCCTGCCCAAGGGCCAGCCCTGCAGGCTCCTGTTTTATGGAATGGGCCTCAACCCAGCAGGACAGGGAGACATGGCAAAATCCGGACTAAAGCTACCCCTCCATAAAACAAGAGCTGTAATGGCTTACTAAAACCTTGTGTCTTCTCATCTGCTCTCCTTTCTCTTCCTTTTTTTGTCTCAGTCATTTTTTTAAACTAGGCATGCTTTCTTTCAGACTGTTCTCTCTGTAATTTGCAATCTTGCTTAATTGTTTCCAGTTTTTCCCCTCTAAAACAATCTTAATCTTTCACGACATTTTTGGATTCCTAATTCATCTTTTCTGTATCAATTCATTGATTTAATATCTTGTAGGGGTGCCCTTTACTTGGGCATTCAAGTGCAATACTTCAAGACTGAGCATAAGATTCTCTCCTGACAAGAAAGGTTTTTAAATTATTGCTAACTTTATTATAACTATTATTTAGGCAAATACATAAGAAGAGGCTAGAGCTGTGGTCATAATGATTATTTCAAGAAATCTAAATTAGTCTTGAATTTTGAATTAGCTTTCTAACACTTTACTTAACCTTTTGTCTTTAACAAGTAGGCAAACCTCTGTGTTTCTGTAGGATTCCATGGAAAGAAAATCATTGCCTCTGCATCAGGGACTTCTCAGAATGGCAGATCAAAATGTTATTCTATCCTCTGTTTCCATCTTCAGGGTGTATTTGTTCATTCCCTTCTGTCTGCTTTTGTTTTACCTGTCCTCTTTTCATTTTATTGACATGGACTCTGGAATTCCTCTCTTCACACTGTTGATACATCAGTGGGTAGGAAAATGAAAACAGAAAACAATTCCAGTTTGATACCATCACACCTAAAATGGGCTTAGTCACCTGTGTCTTTCTAGATGGAAAAAATTCCAGGAAGCTAAAGTAAATGGTAAGAAATAAGTTGTCTGTGATTGTTTATGTTGATTGTCATTGCTAACTAAATAAGGGGGGAAATGTGAAATAATACTTGTTCACATGCAAAGCTCTCATCTGCTTAGGCTATGGAAAAGTAAACCAAAACTCTGCAAAAAAATACAGGTAATTTAAATTGCTGCTGGAAGCCAAATACAGCCCCTACCAGGCAGTGCCATGAGGGATATAAATGTATAAATAAATATATAAATTATAAATAAACCATGGACCCTGCATGGATTTGCAAGCTAAAAGGGAGTGAGACAGAGGACAGGATCAGGAAGACAAATGAGTGCTGGAGAAGGAGCAGGTTCAGTCCTTGGCCACCAAGCAGCACCAGTGAATTCCCTTCTTGGTGAACCAGGGTCCTGTTTGCAGCGTGGAAGAGATGAGAACAACATGAAAGGGGATAAAGTGGGTTCTGTAAATCCAAAACTACCAGGTAGGAAAGGGTTTTGAAGATATTCCTCAGAGCAGTAGAAAATCATGCATGTTTAGAATTGCTGCATTGATAATTGTTGTGGAATGGAGGCGAGATGAGCTCTGAGGGGCCTGGAGAAGGGACCAGGAGCCCTTTCTGCATGTGGGGGAAACACAGACTGGGGCTACAGAGACTGTGTCAGCCAGCCCGAGGAACAAGGAGGAGTGTGACCTTCAGTGTGTGCAGCAGCTCTGGGGATGAGGTGTGAGAGGAGATGGCTGCAGACAAGGGGATGGCAATGATCCCAGTCGAGGAGAAGGGGTGAATAGAGTAGTTAATAGTCTGGGGAGGGCAGAAAGGTTAATTCCAGGGGGATTCACAGGAACAAGCCTCATGACTTCTCTTCAGTCTGTGCAGATGAGCAAAGAGCAACAAAAGGTTAAAGTTGAAAATAAAATTAGAACTAAAAGCAGCAGAAAGACCTGATGGTGATGTTGACTATAACAATTCACCGGGGGAGTTGAAAGGACGTAGAGAAAATTTGACAGAAAAAAAAAACCAGTGAACATAAGGCAGGAGTATTCTAAATGCTAAGCAACAGCTATGTTTATGTATATAACTGTAATTGAACCATCCTCTGATGACACAGTAGCATTCAAACAAAATTAGCCAGCAGTTGTAGTGATAGACGAGACTAGAACTTGCAATGTTGATATGTTCCTTGCCATAATATTTATTCAGAAAACATAGAGGTAATGCAGATTGACTAATATAAATATTTCATTTATATCAAAATTTTAGATACAATTTTATGTTTATGCTTCTAAAAATCTCTTTCTGCTGTGGATAAATTTAATTTCTTTCACTTTCCCTTTTCTATAACATAAGGAAGTAATATTAAGGGATCTGTGCATGATAAAGTTTTCAGTACAGAATGCTAATGACTCCCTGTGCATAAACTCAGATTTTCCTCATTTCGCCTTCTTTTTCCTCTTTGCTGCTTGTCAGCTTTTTCTAGATTAATTTAAATGTGAACAGATAGAAGTTCTAAACTAATATCAAACCTCTGCTCCAGGGGAATCACTACAAACCCGAGCCCCAGTGCCAGCTCCTGGCAGTGTAAGTTCCACCTTTGCTCATCTTCACAGGGCCTTGCATCCAACCCTCCAGTCTGCCCAGGAAAGAATCAAACCATAAAGTTTTATGAAATACACTTTAAAATAGTGTGAGCATAGCTGAGCATGCTGCATGTTAGTTTTTATCATGAACCCAAACAGATTTATTCTGCTTGAAGAAGCACCACAGTGCCCCATTCCAGCAGGTATTGTGTATTATATTGGATATTGGGTATTCCCTGGGTGCAGCAGCTCTTGTGCAATGAAGGCCTGGAGCCTGACATGATGCAGTTCATCACCAAACACAGTGAGATCTGGGATCAAACTGTCACAACACCATTGGAGAAAAGGATGGAAGGAGCTGATAAAAGCCCAGAGACTCCAGCCTCTCCACTTGCCCCATCCCAGTGGGGTTTCTGGTTTTGCTGCTCCTCTTTGGAGAGTGTTCACAGCAAGGCAAGCATTCCTCCTTCAGTGTTACTTAGTCCAGGAGAATGTGTGAAGTTTGTCAATCTGTAAGGTGATGCCAAGAGGCCTTCCCAGCTGTGCAAACCTGTGTACAGGGCTGTAGCTCTTGCATGAGTTGTTGGGCTGAAGCATGAATTAGTGGAAAATTAAATGGATAATTCCTCCCTGAAAGTCTGCCACATATTCATGTGGAGCAAAGAGGAGTGAGGAATGAGGAGCCTATGCACAATGAAATTTGCTACTGTTTTTCAGTAAAAATTCCACAAAATCATCACTTGGAAAATGTCCCTGGTGTTTTGTGGTAAGCAGCCACTTAGCAGGGAAAAGATTAGGATTGTTGGCAGTTGACTCTTTCACTGCTGCTTTATGTTTCTGTTCCTCCTCTTTCTCCTTCCATCACTTTTATGGACCCAGGTGTTTTCTTCCCTGACACAGCTCAGCTTTACTGCCATGTGTGAATCTCGAATCACTTGATACTCAGAAAAATAAATAGTGCTGGTTTGTACCAAACATCTGTAGCCAGTGACATTTCTGATAAAAGAAGTTCTTCACCAATTCCCCTTCAATTTTCTGTCCCTGATAGTGAAAGAGAGACAATATATCAAGAAAGAAGTGAGAGATGAGTAAATGGAAGGAAAAGGAAAATTGGTGGTGAGCAGTACCAGAAGTTTTACACACTTGTGCAGTTGTAGAAGAGAAAAATATTGCCAAGCAGCAAGCATGGGCCTTCCAGCAGCAACAGTGTGGTTCATGAAAGCTTGAAAAGCTGCAGCTCTTTGACCCTGTGTGTCAGATACTGGACCCTGGCATGGTCTGTGCCCCATAATCTCGGGAAATTAGAGATGAGTGTTCACATAGCTGCTCCTCTTCGAAACTGATGTTCCACAGAGTGGCCTGGAGGAACAGCTCTGTGCAGCCCTGTCACTCAGCACCTCAAGGTTCGAGGTGCAGCTTTCAATGCTCACTGTTTTTAGAATGCATGGCTGCTTCTGGTGGGTTAAGGTGTAAGGCTGCTGAAGAGCAGGGATGGAGGTAATGTCAGTGATTTATTTAGGGCTGGTGTCAGGCACTGGCACTGTTCATAGTGACACCCACAGCAATTGCCTTGTCAGGCTTAGGCTCCTTCAGCTGAGATAATTTAAAAACCTGTAGAACTCCTGTAATCCCTGGTGGTACACAGCAGATTCTGTCAGTGCATGGAAGGTAGGAAGGTGTAGTCATACCTTGGACAGCAAACATTTCTCCTGCTGGGAAGCTGTCAGTGAGAGCACAGTGCACACCCTGCTGCCTTAGAGGGGGCAGAGACTGAGGGCAGCTCAGGAGTTCAGTCCAGCTGGCCCTGCTGGCCCTCATTTCTCCAGCCATCTCTGGCTAAGGGAGTTGCTAAGATTGAGTCTGGTGTTTAGGAGCACTTGGGGATTTTTTTTCAAGTAGTGCCATTGAAAACAGCCCCACCAAACCCACCAAATACCCTCTTGGTTACCCAAGGGTATTGTGCAGCTGTGAACTTCTCCATTTTCTTTTGCATCTGTATGATAAGCACTCTGACCAGCTTTGTATTTGTTTCTTAACTATATCATCTTTTGTTCCCTATTATTTTGTTGTAAAAATGATGTAAAATAGTTGTCTATTATTCTGTTCTAATATTTTTTAAATAGTTTTCTGTCATATTTTACTTGGGACATCTCTTTTCCAAATTAAAATATCCTGTCTTATTTAACCTCTCCCTTCACAGAAGATGATCTATTAGATCTAATCATATTTTTCAATCTTCATTAAGTCTTTTTAATTCTGCTGAATCTTTTTTAAGGTGAGGAAAACAAGTATGCATGCAATATTCGAGGTGCAGGTAAACCAAGGAATGTTGCAGTGATGACAGTGGTAATTTCTGACTAGTTCTTTGATTCTGTTTTAACAATGCACAATCATCTTCACCACCATCTCTTTTTAAAAATAACACCTTTTATTGTGTGCCCACGAGAACATTAATATTTCTTTTCTGAGTACTGGCTAATTTAGATGCCATTAGTGTATCCATGTGGTTAAAATTGGTTTTCTTCTAGATACATTACTTGGAATTTATTGATGCTCAATTTTATCTGCCACTCTTATCTTTCAGTCATTGTGTATCATAAAATCCTTTTGGGCCTTTTGCAGATATTGTCTTTAGTGCCTTGAATCATTTTATCACATCAGCAAATTTCGTCCTGTCACTGTAGAGGCTCTTTCTGGATCATTAATAAATATTATTATTGTTGGGGGACACCAGTTCTCCTGCAGACACTTGTAGATCTCCACAGCTAAGCCCCCCCAACCACTGTGAAAAGTGATTTTCATTATCAGTTAGATCTTAATTTGAGGATTTTTCCTTTTACCGTGGAAGAACCATAAGTTCTCCTACAGTAAAAGGATATTTTGAGATATTTTGAGATATTTTAAGATATTTTGAGATATTGGTCTATCTCAGAAAATCACTACCATTTCTCCCTGGCATCACACTTAGGTGGCCTCCCTCAGGGTGTTGGTTCTGCTGGGAGCACAGATGATCCATAAATGCATATTCAGGACCCTGCAGACAGTTTGTTCTACACTGCCTGGATGTGTGTTTGTACTAAATCATTCTTCCAAAAACTACACCTAATACTAGGTCTCTTTGCAATTATTTTATTTAAAATTGCATCATTTCTTTGTGGTAAGTTACTTAGAGGTGAATCTCATCCTGTAGACATAAAAGGATGCAGTTGATAGGGATGCATGAAAATGGTTGAAGTCAGATGTTTTTATTCAGAATATACACTCATGCACACTCAGATATAGAATATGTTTATGCTAGCAGAAATAAAATGAAATACAAATGTTTCCAAAGCACAAAAAGTTTAGTGATAAAATGCAATGTGACTGTAATTTGGTAATAAATAACTCTAATACCACTGTAAAATATAAGAAGTAAAACTATCAAGTAGCCTGTAGACTTTATCTATAAAACAGAAAGCTGAGTATATTGTCTTATTTATTCTCATCTTCTAACCTGTCAGGAGAGCATGATGGCCTTTCAAAGATGTAGTTCTTGAATAAGAGTCAATATAAACCAAACTGTGTGGGATTATATATCTTTAGCTAAATGGATGCAATATGATACAGATCATTAACTCCAAACAGCTCATCCATTCATCTTTACAACACACATATTGAGGTTGCTGGATGAGAAATGGTATTGAAGACACAGACCATTTTTAACAGTGATAGAAGAGTAAGATAAGAAAAAAAAAAAAGAAGTCCGTGTGAATTTGCATGATTTTTTAGTTTAAATATCATTTGCTTCATATTCTTCTTCCCACAAATGTTTCATACATATCACCCTGAAATATGAAAAGAGCATTTATTTACTTTGAAGGGATGAAAACAAGTAGAGTGGAGTGTTGTTTTCTTTTCCTGAACAGAAAAAGAACATTACATTGTTCTTTTCCTCCTCCCACAAAGATGACTCCTGTAATACAAGGAAACAGTTCTCTAGATGTCACTGTCCTCCCCAATCATGGTAAGTTACAGTGTGTCATTGCTGTTACCTACAATTCATATTTAGAGAAATCTCACACCCTTCCAAAGCAAGCAAAGCCCATATTTACAGGCTTCTGAGGCCATATTTCTATTTCACAGATAAAAATTTATTTGGTAGCAGAAAACATCCCAGCACTTTAAAATACAGATTTGCAGCTGGGGTGTATTGTTAAAATTTAGTGCAGCTTTTACATATAAGTACTTCATGGCTGTATTTTATAATGAAAAGCAGAATCTACATTTGCACATTACCCTGTGGACTTTATACTCACTCTGCCAATTTATTCAGATTTCTTGTCTGGGCTGTGAAAGCATTTTTTCCTCTCTGGCTAAGGTTAAAGAAATGAAAGGGTAGATTCTGCTATTAAGATCAAGGAAATAATACAAAATTTGACTGAATGAAAACCAGGAGAAAAGCTGTTAGTTGTGTTCTTTCTGCTAATAACCCACCAGGATGCAATTGCACAGAGAGGTCGTGGTCAAAATACAATTCATGGAGAAAGAATAGCAGCTGTTATTGGAAAACTAACAGCTGGATTTGAAATCAATGTTATTGTTATATATTTTGATAGAGGTTACATTGTGAGGATCATTTCCAGCACTGGAACTGACAGTTCCTCAGCAGAGAACAACAATTGATCAGCGATTGATACGCACAATTACTGACTTTCCAATTGTTCCCAATAAAATATTACTTATATTACCAGGTGGGGATTTCCTCTGAAAGCCTTGGCATACCAGCAGTTATCACCTACAGTTCTTTTTGCATGCATGCTTTGTAGTGCAAACATGGGCATAACTATTTCAGGTATCAATGATATTTAAGCTATCTGTGAATGGTGGTTGAATGTTAATGACTCATAATAAATTAATTATTTTTACTGTAGCAAACATACTGCAGTATATGTATTTGTGCTAATATTTTCTTTTGTCAAGGCCAAGATTGAAAACCCAGCTCTCCTTGGTGTGGAATTTAGGTGTAGAATCTGTCTCTATTTACCCAATACCACTCACACTTGACAAATCCTGACCTATTAGTATCAGATTTAGCTGCTTGGCCTTTGTTCCCCTTCCCTCCCCTCAGCACGACACCAGCATTTTATGTGTTTGCTGAGAACCTTTTCAGCTCTTTCTTTTTCTGTTATTTGTGCTAAAACTTGCAGGAACATATTTCCTGTATTCCTTCCCTTTGTGCTTCCTCACAGGTAACACTGAACTCCTGACAGGAGGAGGTTTGGCTGGAGCCACAGGCTTGGCCCATCTCCTGTCTGTGGGTACCATCAGCAGCGTGTTAGAGGGTGGGAGGAGTGCCAGGAGTGAGAGGTGGAGGATGATATGAGGAAAAGAACAGGAGAGCAGGAAGGTTTTTGTTTGTTTTAACCCATAGGATTTCACAGCCAGAACAGTTAATCCAGAGGCACAGTAAGTACTGAGAGAATGGCAGGAGCTGGCTTTCCAAGGTCTTGCTCTTCAGGCCAAATGTCACCCAGTGCACCTCGAACACCATAATGCCCTGTGGAACAAGGATCCCTGAAATTCAGAGTTGTGTGTGAAGGAGGCGTGATGCACAGAAACTGAAGCTGGAACCTGTTGCAGAGTTCTGGGGGCCTGTATAAACCTGGTTTCTTTCTCTTCAAGCTGCCTGTAACTGCACTTGTCTCTCACATCACTGCTCATAGAGCCTTCTTGGAAAGGACAAGCAATGCCTGTGTGTTAAACTCCAGTGGAAACGTTCAAACATCCAAATGGCAGAGTGACTCTGGGTTTTGTCCAGGTGCTTGGATGCTCTTCTGTCCATCATTTGTTGTCCATATCAGGCAACATTAATTCAGGTAAGTCAGAGCAGGATTTGCTATGCTTTGCATAATCACTGCATGGATACTTTTAACTTTGTACCCCTGAAACAGAGGAACCCCAAGTACATCTCATCTGTACAAAACCTCTGAAAGCTAATTGCAATTAAAATCTGGGACAGCAATAGTTAAAATAACTACACGAGGTTTTTTCAGTGTTGTAGTTTTTTGTATCACCTTTTGTCTCTCATGTTTACAGGCTGTATATTTGCAAATGAAATCCCTCTTTAATACAGGCTTTGCTTTTCAAAGAACCTATTGGATTTCCCTTATGTAAGGGTTTAATAATAACAGTAAGAGTGATGGTTAGGATTACAAAAATGCCTTTTCTACCCTCAAAGCATCTCTTCCCAATGGCAGATGAGGAAATAATCATTGCACCTAATGGCAGAGAACAGGTAAATCTTCAAACCTTGTGGGTCTATTATATTCCTTCATATCATCCCCTACTAATATTTAATCCTTTCAAAAATCCTTTGACTGGCTCTTTCTTCTCCTCTGAGCTTCATTTTCCTAAATCTTCCCATGCCTTTTGATACAGTTAAGAAGATTAGACAGACTTAGGAGGAAAATTTCTTTCTTTCTTTCTCTTTTTTTCTAAACACACAGACACACTTCAGGGTGTCTCTTAAGAACAAGCTATTTTGTGAAATTACAGTGGTTGTGTCAGCAGTCTGTACAGCCACGTGGCACTTAACCCCCAGTGCAGTGTCCATTTCTTTGAAGGAGTCATTCCCTCGAGCTCATTGGGGCATCTCCATTGGAAAGTTATTGGTTACAGTATTTAAATACCTACTACAGGAGAGTATTCCTGCAATTTCCAGAAGCAAAGATGTAGCAGCAGTAAACTTAAAAAAGAAGGGATACTAAGCAATAATGTACAGTAGTAACAGGAAAAGAAATCTGCAACATGCCACAGCATGGTGGTAATCAAAAAGAGTTTAAAGAAAATAAATGGAAGTATTTTTATTTTTGCAGTGTGTGAAGAGTGAGAAATGAACTTCGGATGACCTGAACATATTTTGCAGAAGTCAGTGCTGTTGGAGTGGAATACAGGTGATTCAAGAATGTTTCTCATATTTGTAATATTCAAGCTGATGAGAAGTTGTCTGCAGTGTCCACATTATTGGAATATCATTAATGAGGGTACAATATTCTAAGATTAATTTATAGAAAGTTCAGACCGTGTGATTTTGTTTTAATAATGCTAATCATAGATCTTTTGAACAAATGTGATTAGTTAGACTATATGTTACATATTTAAATCACCACAACTCCTCTATTTCACAGTAACTAAGAGCTCTGGGCAATAATAAAATGTGAGCAATGACTCTTTCCATATCAGCCCTGTAAGCAAGAGGTAGAAATGCTCACAGTTTATGAGAAAATTGTGATTGGGGAAGTGGAAAAGCAGTAATTGTTCTGTGTTAAGTAAACAAAGGAAACTATCACACACCAGTGCACTCTCCATTTTATTACATCTTGGTCAGAAATTCTAACCAGCTGTGACAGGACCTGAATGAATTGGCAGCACCCAAAGGTGCTGCTGATTAATTTATCATAAGAAATAATGGTGGTGTGTCAGGGTAAATTATGTCACTTCCTATGTTGTATGTCTTTGTTTTAGAACACCAGCAGTGAAAAGGGTTGTTCATGTTCCCTTTCCAATGGCAGAAATGTTGAGGTATCCATGGCTTGTCTGGTTTTCTGTTTCCCTCCCTTTTCACTATAATTTTTACTAATCACAGGGCAACCACGTAGGCAGACAAAAACAGACACCCAGAACACTGGGAAATTCTGTCTCCATACCCCTTTGCTTCTGCACTGAGATAGTAAATTCTGGTTTATCTGACATTACTGCTTGGAATCCCCCCACAGTTTGCTTTTCAAAGGGGACATTCTATATAATTTATACATGGGTGTATATGTGTGTGTAGATGATCATTTTAATATGCATCATGTGTTCACATGCACACATTCATTCATAAGGTAAGAAACTGTTCTTAAAGCTGAGGGAACACCATCTACAAGGACAGAAAAAAGGATTCCTTTGTTTTCATCCTGAGGACCAAAACATGAAATCCTGAGTATTTGTCCAGCACCTGGAAGTGGTGTGGTGTCCCACCAGGAATGGGTCTCATCCAGCCCAAGCCTCAGCACAGGCAGAGCTGTCAACTCAGCCTTCACTGAGGCACTAAAAGGACAGCAGCTCCAAGGAGCCCTGCATGTCCAGAGCTATCCAGCTTGGAGGTTCCCATTACCTTCTTTACATTTTAGGATTAAGAATTGAACACAATCTGCCTGAGATAAATTAATCTGGCGTGTTGAAAGAGAACATTCTTTAATTGCAATTTAATTAATTGCATTTATGCTTTTAGACATGGAAATTATTGATGCTTAAGATGAAATCTGAGAATTAATAAGACCTGAAGTATTTTGCTGTATTTATTATTTCTGACAATCCATCACTTTTTCAACTATGAGAACTCAAAATTTGCTGCCATGAATCTTCATTTATCTAATAGATCATAAATCTTTCAGGGTGTACATACCTGAGCTGAAGATCTTGGTCACCCAGAAAATATGTTTTATTTTTGTGGATCCTTTATATTCATAGAAAGTCACAAAATTCATATTTTATAAGATCTTACAAAGATTTTGCATCCACAAAATGTAAAGTGGTTTTTGTTGGGGTTTTTTATCCTGCTAATCCTGTGTGTTTTAATCCTGTGACAATGGTAGCTCATGCTCAGGCCCAGTTTCCCTCTGTAGCTTGACTGTACAGCTCTTTTTAATGTGGGGTGGTTTAAACTGGATGTCTTACTGATTAAGGTTTAAGATTGAATTAAATCCAGTTAATTGAAAAGTGAGTATAAGCAAGCTTCAAACAAATCACTGCCATAAATATCTCTTACTTACATTAAAATAGACATTCATGGATGTGTTCAGAGATTTTTTGGTATTGTTTCAGCCTTCAGCTCTTGTACCTTCAGATCCATTTTTAGGTCAAAACTGCACAGTTTTTCCAAGAAAACTTGATCAGAGTCCTCAAGTTTTTCAGGAAAGTTTGGGATGAACCAAACAGAGGGAAAAGCTTTTAACAGAACTACCTGAGGCTGCTGGCATTTGTGCCTGTTGATGGCATGTTCTGAATGGTTTGTTTTTCATGTGCTCACACACACACAGAGGTGAGATTGTTGGCACAGGTGTGCAGAATTGCAATAAAATGGGGAACTGAACTGGGAATGAGGCACAAGAGAAGGCCAGCTTTGGGAAGGAGGTGAATGCAGTGTCAGCAGCTGATGTGAGAGCTGTTCTGTTTTGCTGTCATGAGACAGCACGACTGTGTTAGGAATTAGATGAGTGATTTTGTATTTCAATTTTAATTGAGTTTTCAATATATTAATTCTCTGGACATGTGTCTGAGTTTAATAACCTTCAAATACATGTTCAGATTGAATGACCAAGTCAATTATTCCTCAGAAATGCTTATTAGGATCGTGTTGGAGGCATGCAAATAGCAGAGGAAACATGCTCCTGAATATGCCACTTGTTTCCAAGTTAATTTCTCTCAACCTTGGCAGCATGTTTTTTTGTTAAATAATTATTCCTATATTTGAGGCGTTCTTGTAGTACAACAGTAAATGAAAGTTGCAGCTTTCCATGCATTTGCAGAATAAATGAGCTTCCAATTCCAATGGCATTTGAGTCGGGGCTGCATTCTCCAACGTGGTGAGCGTGGCTGTGAGCAGTGGAACCTTCCTGCAGTTGTGGTGTCCAGGGGCTCAGCACGCTGTGCCTCCTCCCAGGCAGTGTTTATCAGAATTAGCCAGGTAATTCTGCTATCTACGAGAGACCATCTATGTTTTGTTGGACAAACACTGTCAAAAGACCAAGTTTCTTTTTCTGAAACAACTTGCAAATGCAAATAACATATATATATATTTTAATTTTTTACATAAGTATTGAGCAGATGTGATTCCTTTTGCAGTGAACTTTGGAATGCACTGCTGCTTAAATACTTTACTTTGTTATCCTTCACCTCTTTAATGGGCAACAGCGTAAAACATTTAGTGGGAAGAAAAGAAAGTGAAAGCAAGTTTCCCTTTTTAGTGCATGAGCCTTTGTCAGCCAAATGAAAGCAAACTGTGCTACATTCAGCCCAATTTCTTGCAATGGGTAATTTAGCAAATGCTGTCATTGAAAAAGAAATATTTTGATCATAATGTGTTTCTTTAATGCACTTAATCTTCATGTCATGAGAACACTTGGCCTTCACCCTTTCCATCTACCCTATTAATCTTCTGGCCTTTTTATCTCATCCCTCACACTGAATAATGCCATCAACTAGAAAACCAGAGGATGACACCAAAGAGAAACAAAGAACCATTATTGAATAAGATAAATGTAGTGCCACTTCTGCTAATTCTAATTTACTTAGAATTTAGTGAGGATTATTCTGTCACATCATCCATCACAGACAGACATTAGGGTGGGAGTGAAGTAAGCAATTAAAAACATGTTCTCCATTTCAGGTATTTTGTGATTTCTTACTCACTTAGGTTCCATTGACTGTTTCTCTCTTTCTGCCAAGTATAAAATCATTTGTCAAATTCTGAGGTTAAAATTGGTGTCCCTGAAAGGCCTTGCATTGACAGCCACTGAGGTTGGAGTATAAATATATTTTGCTTCTAGGACAAGTGCTGCATTACAATGACTGTTGACGTTTCCCCAGGCTGCCCCATTATCTCGTGCTTCCACCTTGGCCTGTGCTGTGAACTCTTACAGACAAAATCCAGTATTTTGGAGTTTGGGTTGGTGGGCTCTCATGTAGCACAGCCCACCTGCAGCACTGGGGAACCATCAAGTGCTGTCCAGGGTCTCCACCAGGACTGAAATATTGGATATGCAGGAAGGACAGCCAGAGTTATGCAAGCTAAGATAATAAGTGTAATCAAATTTCATACTCCAAGGAATACACTGATTGCCTCAGGGATCAGAAAATTTTAACTCCATATCCTCAGCTTTTGTGCTGCTTCACACAAGCAGAGCAGCTGTCACAGGGCACAAAGTGCTCTAAGGCATCAGTTATTGTCCACTTTATCTGGCACGGTACTAAATTGTGTAGAACAGTCGTTCAACAAACTAAAACCTGTAGAAGAGAATCTTTGATACTATTAAAAAAATGACTATTCAGGGTGGGAGATGTTCCACACCGGAGCAGTTTAAATTTGAGAATGATTTACTTCAGATTCTAGTTGGTCTTTGATTTGCATCGTGTCATAATCCTAAATACTTCCATTCCAATCTCCTAGTTAATATGTCTGCATGGAAATATGTGTGTAAAATCGTTAGCACCAATCAGATATTCTCTGTGCCAAGTCCTGGGTCACACAAACCCTTCAGCACACCACCTCAAGTGGGGAGCTAAAGTGCTTTATACCAGCTTAACATCTTCTCCCTAATTATTGATTCCTTTGTTTCTCAATTTGTGAGATACGAGAATTCTGTGGGTAGCTTTAAGGAGGCTGTAGACTCATTTTTGAGCCACAAATATCTGATTGTAATGCCATCTACACATTTTTCTGTCACTGTAAAGGTGGTGAGGATTGCTGCTTTCCCTGTCCCATGGAGACTCTTTCAGCCCTCTTGGTGTGCAAGGTGTAAAGGTGCAGTGTGTGTGACTGATGCCTTTGGCACAGCTTGGGATGAAAATTAGGGTTTTGTTTAGGTGTAGCCAGCCAATTTCTGACATTTCTCCCAACCATCAGTAAGAACAAAGTTGTATGGTAGCAGCAAGCTCCTCGGTAAAGACAGCTTGGGGAAATTTATTGCTTTGAAATTATGGAGTCAGCCGGGTGTTTGTGACAACTGCAACCCATCTGGGGAAATCTGTGTTCTGTGGGGGTTCTGAGGGCCCAGAGGGTGTGACAGCCCTGACTGTGCTCACCTGGGCAGGGCAGTTACTGACCATCACTGTGCTCACCTGGGCAGGGCAGTTACTGACCATAACTGGCCCCACCTGGGCAGTTANCATCACTGGCCCCACCTGGGCAGGGGCAGTTACTGACCATCACTGTGCTCACCTGTATGGGGCAGTTACTGACCATCACTGTGCTCACCTGGGCAGTTACTGACCATAACTGTGCTCACCTGGGCAGGTACTGACCATCACTGGCCCCACCTGGGCAGGGGCAGTTACTGACCATCACTGGCCACACCTGTCTATAAAGTCTCCCAGCCTCTCTCTAAAGCCCTGGGACTTCCCTCTGACTTTCTGAGTTGTCTCCAAGAGTGTTTTCATGTGCTGCCTGCTGCCTTTGGAGGCAGCCTGTGCCCCCTGCCAGCCCCTGCAGAGTGTGAGGCTCTGTTCCCCCAGCTCCGTGCGAGTCCCTCTGGCTGCAGCCCTGCCCCTGGGATGGCCTGCAGTGGGAAGGATCCTCAAACAAGCAGGTATCTCCTTGTTTTCTTTACCTATTTCTGAAACTTGTCTTTTTTTGTATTAGTTTCTGCCTTCATTGCCTCATCAAAGCACGGCCTGAGGCTTCTTCGAATGATGAGGGGCAGGAATGTCCCCAGGGGAGGGTGGGGGTTCTGGTCTGCATCTGCCTGCTTGGGTTTGGGGCTTTGCTGGCCTGTTTTAAGTTCATGTCCCGGAGCATGAAATTATCTGAAAGGCTTTGTTGTTCCTTCCTGATTTGCTTTTTCTTTTAAAAAAAGCCTAGCCTGGCTTCATTTGTTTGTCTGTAAAAGCACGTGGGTTTAGGTGGTGTGCTCTAGAGAGGAGATGAATTGGGAGCTGGGATTTTTGACCTACAGGATAAATTGATTAAATCAGTGATGTTGTACCAGTGTAAGGGTAGTTACTGATTATTGATCATGCTTTGTGCGTTTTTTATGTCATTTAAACATTGGTCTTTGCTTTGCTAATTCTAAAAGAAGATGCACACACTAGTGAGAGCATTTGTAGAGGTGCAAGTGAAGCCCTTGGAAGATGGGCTGGTGGGAAGCTCAGTCTGTGATGATATTGAGGGCTCAGGAAAACTGGGGCAGGCTGTGGCCAGGTGAGAGAGCAGAGGGCTGATGCTGAGGATTGTCATTGCTGCCTGCTGGCAGAAATCAGGGTGGAAGGGGAAATGGAACTGTGTGCTTGGTGTGCCTGTCACAGCAGCTTCAGCCAGGAAGGGTGTCCTGGTAATGGAAATAAATTGTGTGCTGTGGATTTGCAGAGGAAAACAGAGTGGTAGAAGGGCAGAGTAAGATGTTAACTGCACTGGACTTGGAACTGTAACTCAGATATTGAGCTGAAGTGAAAAAGGCAGAAGTAAAATTAGCTGACTTAAAAAAGGAAATGTGGAGTACTGAAAGTGAAAAACAAGGAGACTGCCTGTCTATAGAATACGGTAACTTAATGGAAATGCAGCTTTCCTGGCTGTGGCCCTCAGCTACCCATCTGAATATCTGAAGAGCAATACATCAGGAGAAAAAAGGCAGCTCTTCCCTGTTCTTTGCTAGCAGAGCTATGTCCTGCAGGTCTGTGAGCACTCTCCAAAAGATAAATAAGACTGGACCAGTTTTAAGTATTAATATTAATAATGCTGTGTTGGACTTCAAGGGTAGCTTTGTCACTGATTTTATTATCAAAGTACAAAATGGCAGCCTGCAGAAGGATTGCTTCCAGGGCTTTTTGTCAGAGCTCCCCGTGCCTTTCACGAGTCACTTGATGGGTCTGGGGTGTTAGCTGCCACAACTACATTTGTTGTTGAGATTATTCAGGTGTGACTGGGGAAACAGAAGAGTTTGCTGGCACAGCTCCTTTCACGGTGCTTGCACCTTGGCCTGGCTGGACTGCCTGAGATCTGCTGTTAAAATCAGCATCTTCTACTTCGTTCTTCTCAGCTTGTGTGCTGAGAATCAAATCACCTGGGTGGCTGCTGCTGGTTTAATAGCATAATTGAGTAGTCTAAGCAGCATCTTAGCAGCTGCTCCAAGAGGCTTTAACCTCCATGTATACACATTTCCTGGGATTTTGTTTTACAAAGAGAGGGATTATTGTCATATTCATTGTAATCACCCTTAAGTACTGTAGGCCTGATTCCTGACTGCCTTGTGCCTTCTGCAGTCATGTACAGCTCTCGAGAAGGACTGTAATGTGTGATGACACTGGAATGGCTGTGACATTATTGCATTTGCAGAGAGATTGATTGTACCTTGCATATTGCCATGAAGAACCAAGGCATGTGCAGAATGAGTAGAAAGTCTGTGTATTAAGGTTTTTCTGAGGTGAAAGTGAATACATGATAGGGAAAGGCTGTAGAAAGAGAAGAGAAGACAGTGGAGACTTTATATTGTGATTCTAAATGATGTTTCTATTCAAATCTGTCTTTGCTGTAGTGCTTGGACTTGCTGGGTGTGGTATTGATCCTCAAGGCAGCCCTTACTCTAGGCAGTGCCCTGTGCTGGGGTGTTTCTTTTTAGCTGGGTAATTTTCCAGCTCTTCATCTCTCTGCAGTCTGCCATGCCAGGAGTGGCCCAGGTGTTTGGAAGTGCTTGGAGGCAGTAGTGATTCCAGGCAAACATAAAGGCAAATCTGACACTGATACACCAACTTGCATTGTCAGTTCACTTAAAAAAGCCCAAAGGAAGCAGTTAACAGACCTCTGCTGGCTGCACTGGAGCTTGTATGCAGCTTGCAGAAGCCCAGAGTTAAGGCAGCAATGGCTGTACTGCTGTGAATTTGCCAGGATTTCTTTGCCCTGAGTGCTCCAGACAGAGCAGAGCACAGAGTGCAGACCCTGGAGGTTCAGGCTGGCACCTGAGCCCCAGCTGACAAGAGAGCCCTTGGCTTGTGATGAAGACAAATCTCCTTTTGCTTGTGTATATCTGGCTCAGCCTGGCTGTTCTGGTTGTGTTTCCACTCAAGCTGTAAATAGTTAGATAATTTTACAAGTGCCATGGAAAAAAAAAGTTGCTTCATCTCTTAGGGGCAGCTTATATGTCACTGTCTGTGATTCTGATAGCACAAAATGTCTCAGTCATGAAATGTCAAATCTTAAGTATGACAAATAATCCTAAATTATATTAACATTTATTAAGGGGAAGGTGGAGAATACATTTCAGAGCTTTAGTTGGAGTTCTACTGAATTTCCATATGAAGAAATCACTCCACTATTGTTGTTGTTTGCAAGTGCCATATTTTGAAGGTTATGTTGTTGTCAAGGCAAAAGGTTCTGTATTGCATTTTCAACCAAGCCTGACTGATTAAGGGTGTTGGGAAGAATGAGTTTTCCTTCCAGAATCTTAATTAGGTTGACTTTAACTCACGACAGGAGATTCTGCCAGCTGTCAGCTACTGCTTGGATGTCCTACTAATTAAAACTCTGAGGAAGCCTATTAAAGGTGTTCAAAAAGCCAAATCTCCCTTTAAAATATCTCTGGCACAGCAAAAAAAAAAAAGTGTATGACAGTGATATTGCAGCACAGATAACTTGTCTTTTGCCTTTCATGTTGACAAGATGCAGCTTATATTGCGTGGCTGAGTAGGCTCTTCATTCCAAGCCCTTATCTGTCACCTTCCTGTGAATGGACTGGAAGAAATTTCGGGTGAAGTTTTGCTGGTTTTCAGTTTAGACATGTCTGACATTCAGATTTTCTCATAAGATGAGTATGGCTGATATTGAAACACTTGTCTTGAGGTTTAATTTCTGAGGCAGCATCATCCTGTGGTTTGTCAATATTTTCAGCATTGAAACAGATGATGATATAATTTCTAATTACCATCATTTTTGTGCTGTAGTTCATGTTCTTAATTAGATGCTGCAACTGGGGTATATCTGTATTTTAAAGCTTTTCAAGTGTACCTGTTTCAGATGGGTTGGTTTGTTTTTTTTAAAATCCTCCTTACATACTTTGTGAATTTTCTAGACAAACAAATATCCTAAGCTACTGCCAAAAAATTTGTTTTGGCAGTATTTCTTACTCCACTGGGGTCCTGGCAAAATATCTCTTAACTTTTGTAGACAGTTTGCGAAGGCAAAATTTTGTTGTTATAATTGCATTTTATCTTCTCAGGTGTCGATAGATAAAAAGTCAAGGAAGATTTTGCAGGAAGGGCTTACTAGAACAGCAAGAGACTTCAGATGGCAGGGATGTTTAATGAATGGGGAAAAATCTTGTTTTCCAGAAGGTCTTTGAACTTTTCTCAGATTGTTGTAATTTTGTCCAGGCATGGATTTCTAAATCAGTTGCTGCCTTCCTGGTAAGGAATTTAGGGGCTGAGAGAAGAAATTTTGTTACAGGTGAAAATAACTTCACTGGGAGATTTTCTCAGTAGATACCTGCTAAGAAAATTACCCAGCCATAATAAATTCTCCCACGTGTTTTTTAAGGTGGTGTGTAGGATTTCTGATTTGTGGAATGAAAGCTTGGAGCTGCTGTCAAGGTGTAGGGTAATTTGGGATTACTCCCAGGTGGGCAGTGTGGGGTTTCTCCAGAAGGGAGGTTTCAGTCCCTCTGAAGCCCTGTGTGCCCTTTCTCTGCTCCCTCAGGTCTCCTGCAGGCAGGTGGGTGCTGCTGCTCCTGCTGTCCTGGCACCCCACACAAGGGTAGGAGCCCCCCACCTTCCCTCTGGGCATTGAGCCCCGTGCCAGGAGGGGCTTGGTTGGTGCTCAGGCTCTGATGATGAACCTTAGTGGTGCTGCCTCTTCCCAGCCAGGGGAGGGGCTGGCAGCACCTGGCAGAGGGAGGGAGGGAGGGGTGGATGGATGGAGGGATGGATGGAAAGATGGAGGCAGGGGTGGATGGAGGGATGGAGGCAGGGGTGGATGGAGGGATGGAGGCAGGGGTGGATGGAGGAATGGAAGGATGGAGGGATTGATGGATGGAAGGATGGAGGGTACATCTGGCCAACAGGGCTGTAGCTGAAGCCACAGTCACACACTGCTTGCTCCTCAGGAGCTGTCAATTCCTGTTCCTAGACCTCCCTTGAAAGAGAGGGCTTTTTGCAAATATTGCCTGATGTTCATGCTGTGATCCTTTGTAGACATAGATACTTATTTGGGAAAAATTTCTAACCTGCAATGCTGCAGTCATTCATTTACTCATTCCATGACAGACTTGGAGTCAGTTTTGCATTGATCCTGTTTTTCCCACTGTTTCTTCAATTAATCATGATGTCATGCCAATGGTACTTATTATCTTTTACATAGCTGTAGCTTTTATAAGGTGCTAAAGCAATTCCTCAAGCATTTAACAACTTAATAGGTTAATTAAAGGGTAGCTTTTATTAATTGAATTTCAGACAGTGAGTTCCATCTTATACTTTGGGAAAAGATAACATGATTATTGAAACCTCCATACCTAATGTGCTTGAATGTGCCCATTACTGGAAAGAAGAATGAAAGTTTTGGGGGAAAGAAAAAATAAAACCCTCAACAAGCTTATTTGAACACTCCCAAAGGGATAGATTAATGTCAGACCTTTCTAGGCAGTACTTCAGGTTTGTGCAATTCTGTTCCTTGATTTCATAAGAGAAGTACATTCAAGAATGACATGATAGATACTTTTGTTTGGTTTGGAACAAAACCTTCTTGGTATGTGTTTCCATATGTTTACACAACGATTCTTTTTGCTTTGAATCTCCTCTTTTTCTCCTCTAAAAGAAATACAGCTTCTCTTCCTGCTGCTAGAATGGATCACCTAGTTTTTTCTGGATTTAAGGTGCACATTTATTTAATAGGCAGCTGGTTCATCCAGGCACATATGTGCTTCAGTTGTTAAAGTAGATTAGAAAGCAATTTCTTTCTTAAACTGCACAGAAAGGAAGAGTGAGATTTTTGTTTATGAAAACTTCCCTCAAGAGGCTCTAGAGCCTTATCTGTGTATTTATTGATTCTCGTCATCTGGGGGTACTGAGCTATCCTACACTGTAACATGACTCTCTGTGGGGTCACTTTGAGGGATTGTCACTTGGGAATCTGGTACCATTCCTTGTCTAAGAAGCAAAATGGTTCATAAAATGAGCAGTAAATTGGACAGGTCAGCACCAGGGACAGCAGGTGACTCCATCCATCCATGTGCTTTACATGCAGCATTTTGATCTAATTAAAACTCTGTGATTGGAAACTCAAAATAATGGTTGTGCTATCATTGAGTGCTGCATCTGCCACTTTGCAGTCCTGTTTACATATTTTATATATGCATGAATGTATATGTATGTATGCTCACACGTAATTTGTGGGGTTACATGGGCTGGTGTGAAGTCTGAAGCTGTCAGATTTCTTTCCCACATTCTGGCAGAGCTGTGTGCCACTCCAGCCCCTTTTGGCAGCAGATTTCCCAGTTTTCACATCAGCAGAGGTACCAATTTATCTCATTGGATGAGCTGCAGCAAGGAGACTTTACCTTTTGACCTGTGACAGTAATAAAAGGTGCTATTTTAAAAAAAGAAAAATTGTAAAATTCACCAAGGTGCTCAGATAAGATATAAACTACTTTTTTTTTCCCCAAGTAATGTGAAGACAAACAAAATCAAAATATATAAGGTATTGATCTCTTTTATAGGTAAACTGTTTAAAGTGATTTAAGCTCTAGACTTTAATCCCTGTGTTTTACATGTTTGATCTGGGGGTTACCACTTTGAGCTAACTGCAGGCTCAGAATGTTCCTAGGGTGTCAGCTCACAGCTCTACTCTAGAATACATAATCTGTGTTTTAAATTGGGAGTTTGCTGTCCAGCAGAAGGGCAGCTCTGCTTTTCCTGCCTCTGGGCAGGGCCAGGAGTGTGGGTCACAACTGCAGCAGCTCAGGGACCCTCCTGGGCCAAGCCCAGCTCTCCTGGCCCTGCCTGACTCTCCTGGCACTGATTTTTGTGCTCACATTTTGTTTTCTATAGAGCTCTAGGTAAAGGAATGGTGTATTTGAGCCTGTTAGAAGCAGCACAGTTTAAATTATGTCTGTATAAGATGTACTTTGGCTGAAATTCTTATTGTGCAGAGACTGAATACTCAAGTTTCATATTAGCAGCAGCTGAACAGTCTTTTTGTTGACCCTTTGCACAGGGCTGAACTTTGCCTAAGGAAGAAAGGCAAAAAAATGTCACAGAAGTGTCGCATATTCTGCCTACATTAACTTCACAAGGAATACAGAATTCAGAATTTGTTCACTCTGTTCTCTGAGGAGAAGGAAAGAAAAAGGTGCTGAAAGAGTGAAACGAGCTTATCAGTGCTAAATGGAAATGTGACCCCTATTCTTTTTGCTAAAGATGTGTGTAAATGCTAAGCAGCAAACAGATTTGAAGTGCTCAGTCCTATCATGTTCAAGCATAATATTTGATAATTAAAGTGCAATGAAAGCAGGATGGGTGTTGGACATCAGACAGGCTTGATAAAACCCAGTGTTCATCCCCAGTGATGTGGGACATCCAACCCCTTCAGCCAGACAGTAAAGAGATTTAATCTTCCATGTATGACACTTGCTATTGCCCTGAACATCTGGGGTTTGGTACTTGTCAATTGATTTGTCTTAAATTACAACACCCTTTCCCCCCCAGCTTCAATCTTATCCCTACTATCCATCTAAAACTCATCTATGTCCACATTCAGCAAATTTAATTCCAGATTTGGTGCCTTGATTATTTTCTGTGTATTACCATAACTTGTTGTAATTGTGTTGCTGGCATGAAAAGAAGACCTGCTCAACCAGAAATACCCAAGTTGTCATAAAAGCTAGACAAACTCATTAATCCTTTTAGTTATTTTTAAAGCAAGCACCAGAATGAACTGTAATTGATTGCAAAGGTCAGTTCACATTAAAAATATTCCAATGAGCTTAAAAATTCAGGCATTTATCTATTATGCAGTCATTGCTGGTGAAATAGGACAGAAGTTCACACTAGAATTTGCATGAGCAGCTTGCAGTGCTTCTCTGGTATTGATAGGATGTTCAGGATGCAGAATTTATTAGACAAATCCCAATGGAATGTGAAAAATAGGGATATTGCAGTTGTCATTAACACACCTCCAACGTGTGGTAGCATTGGAATAAAGCTCTGCAGATCCATGCCACGACTGTTCAGTGGAGACATCCTGGCGATGCAATGTCATTGGCATAAATAATAAAGATGATGTGGACACAGGAGGATTAGACATGGGGAAGGTGCTGGAGGTGCTGTTGGGCTGCAGCAGCATGAAAATTCTGTTTTCTCTGAAGAAACATAAACAAAGAGCATCCTGTAACATCTGACTTTCCTTTCTCTTTACTTGCCTGCTTTCCCTCAAAGTGCAGCACAAATGACCCGTTTTTGTAGCTGTAGCTAAATACAAGAGAGGATTTCAGGAGGGTGGAGAGAGCAAATTAAAACTGTGATTTAATCCTAAATTAAAAAACTGAAAAGAGGCAGAGTTTGCCCTTTGGTGAGGCACTTGTGCTCAGTGCCATTTCAGCTCTGCCTTGCAGGTGCAGACCCCAGGCCCATCCATCCATTGCTGTGCATGAGGGCAGCAGCATCGGTGCCCACACTCATCAGTTTGGGTAGAAATGCTGTAAGCTGCTATCACTCATGCTTTAGAGTAATTGTTTACCTGTAGCAATCCCAGGGGGAGCAGGATTTAGTATTCCAAGCCTCTGAGGGAAGAGTGGTTGGTAATTGAAGATTGCATTGGTATAAAATTTCATCAAAGAGATTACTTTCTCCAGGTAATAGCTGTATTTAATTTTTCAAAATGTTCATAAATGTGTGACCTATGACTTCCTCTCTTGTAGGTGTATTTCAGAAAAATGATTAACTAAACTGTCTGGGATTTTGAATTGTTTCAATAATTAGAGTTTTTGTATAAATATAAATTAGATGTTGGGTGCAGCAGTCTGCCGAAGAATTAGGGTTTTGCTGTCAAAACTTTGGTGCAATCAGGAATGTCTAATAACTGGAGGGCTAGGTTCCAGATAAAAATAGGAGTAAACAGGTAAAAAAATAGGATAACTTTAGCTGGGTTTTGGCCTTTTCTATTTTTTCTGTGCTTAAGAGGTGAAAATAATTTAGTACCTTTTATTGTATGCACTTGGACACATGAATTGATTTGCAGTGCTGGTGCCTGATCTACCACTCACTTTTTACTTGCTCTCGTTGGATAAAATGTTTAAAACAAATTTTCCCAGTGTCAAGCAATAAGGTCTTGGTTACACAAGTGGTTCCCTGCCAGGACAGTGTGGGGTTCCTCACCTCAGGGCAGCTGTCACACGTTAGGAATTCTTAGCAGGAGCTCAGAAGGGTTTGGCAGGTTCCCTGCACTGCCAGGGGAATGCATGAGGTGGTGCCCAGTGTGGAGCAGAGTGAGGACAAGGTGTCCAACACGTTTTGGTGGCCTGAGGCAGCAAGTGCAAGGAGCTGGAGGAGGGCAAAGCAGGGGAACAGGATCTCTTTATTACCTGCTGGAGCACACACTGCCCTATATTGGGAAACTAATGAAAGTTTCTGTAGTTCTGTGCATGTGATCTTAAAACTGTTGGCAAATGATCTACTTAAAACTGGGTAAGAAGCAGCCGAGTTTCCTCTTCACAAACCCTTCTCTGTCACATATCTTACTTAACTGGTAAGTGTTTAACCAGCAGGGCTGTTTTATTGGGACATCTCCCAGGAAACCAATTTAGCCTAATGATAGTGAATGGCGGTGACTGCTGTTTAATTGGGACGTGATTAGCCAAAATTCAGCTTCTTTGAAAAGTAGTGGGCTGGTGCAGGGGGGTTAAGTAGTGTTTAACCAGGTGTTAAATAGACCTACAGGTCCGAGCTCTCCTCTCTGAAGGGGAAGTAGCTGGATTTAGTTAACATATTACAAAACTCACAGCGATGTTGGTTTTACTGGTTCTGCTGTAGTTGTGGGACTGCACAGCCAAGAGCTGACATAAACCTGCAGCCTGGAAAAGGGCTGCATTGTGCAGCAGCTTGGAGAGATTGGTGCTTTTTGACTCTCCCCAGGAGTTCTGGGCCGCATGGTGGGGAGGATGAATGCTGACACCTTTGTGCCCTGGGATGATGCATTTGAGCATGGGCAGCGAGCAGTGTGGTCCCAGCACGGCTGAATAAAGAGCCAGGCTGGTTCTGTGCTTGCAGGAGGGACACACGGATGGCAGGAGAGCTGCACTTGGGTGACTCAGGCAGTGGCACTGCCCAAAACCGGCGCTGGGAGCTGAAAACCAGGGCACCGCCCTGAGGCAGGGTGCCAGTTTAGTTTGGGGTTTAGAAATTATTAATGATAATTTTGGTTAAATATATGCCATAGTAGTTTAATTCTGTAAAATAAAGGGTAATCCTTTGCCTTATCTCCAATGTTTGTATCACAGAAAAAACTTGAAGATCCTTGACAGCTGCCTCCATTAATGTCAGCTTAACCATTCTGTCTACCAGATTTTCAGCTATAATTTTCTAACACCACAATTCTCCTCTTTAACTTCCTTTTCCACTGGAATTCCTCTGCTATCCTCACAATGGAGCAATAAAGGCACATTCCTTTTGCTTCATTTACGTTTAGGCCCTTAGGTCATTAATTCTTAAATTTGGTTTCAGAAGCAGTTCTTATTTAAGCATTAACATTGGGTCATACTAAGATTTCTGCCCCATTAAATCAAGCCCTTTTAATAAGAAAATGGAGTAATTAGTGGAGCATTTACTTCCTTCTCTCTTCTGCTGGTGCCTGGAATACAGAGACCCTTTCCTAATGCTGTGTCACTGTGGTTTAAGTTTGTTTTCCATTTGCACACCTTGAGTCTGTTCCCTTGGGGCAGGTAACTTCTGATGCTTTCAAAAACTGAGTATTGGAGACAGATTTATTATAATGGACTTCATGCATGCATCTTAAAGAATATGTAGGAGGGTATAGTTAACAGAGAAAGATATTCCAATACCCAGTTCTGTGGTTCAAGAAAAATTTCTTAGTGTAAAATTTATTTTTGAGGTAGGTCTCCCAAGGAAAATACCTGTACAAAGCTAACTTACAGTGTCTGGAAAGTACAAAAATTAAATCTGTGTAAACTTTCATACCAGCTGACCACTTGATTCTAACAAAAAGCCAGATGCAGCCCTTGTTTTCAGATATGTAAGAAAGAAACTCTAATTACAGAGTTTCTACAGAGTGTTTTAGCTCATGCAGAGCTGAGCTTAGTGCTCTGACTTGTTCTGTTTTCTGATGGAGAGCCTGCTTTGGCCCTGCTTTGTGTGCTGGCCTGTCAGGACAGTTGTTTTCTAATAAATTTTTATTTCCTTGCTGTTTGCTTTCTGGAATAATGGCATTAACTTTGGAGTAAAACAATACTCAAGAAGTGCACATTGATGAGGATCTATTAGTAAAGAACTTGTTATAGCACAAGATTACAGCTGAGTAAAGAGGGTATAAATGTAAAGCTCTCTCCACAGTGGTTTGATGGTGCTTGAATGCAAAAGCAAATTTCAAGATCACTTGTATGTTATGATTTCTGTCTATAGAGTTAGCATTGAGTTGTGTGTTTGCAAATAAGGCTTTAATTGTGCCTCTAAACCACTACAGTTCTTTAATTTTTTGGGAAATGAATCAAAGATTTATCAGGCTGGGAGATTGAGCTATTCAGGGCCTTTCCCTGAGCAGTGGAGATGAGTATTGCTCATGTGGATGTGTCCAGTACAAAGGGGGATGACAATGCCACAAAGGAAGAACTGGATGAACTTGAGAACTGTGATAATGGCTATAAAACTGTGATTCAGTTATATAAAATGCAAATTCATGCCCTTTGAAAGTAACAATAGGGATTTCTGCACTGAGTGTGAAGCTCATCAGCTGGAAACAGCTGAGGGAGGAAAGGACTTTGTGTACTCTTTCACAGAATCAGGCACTAATGAGACAGAGACATAAGAAAGATAAATGTGATCCTTCAGGATGCATTAAAATATGTGGATTTTCTTCTCGAGGGAGAAAAGGAAATGTTAATGATGTTGAGCAAAGTAATGTAGTGACACTCCTCAAAAAAGCTGACTGCAATTCTGGTTACCCAGAATTGTTTAAGAAGATGGGTTCAAATGGGATCAGATAAAGAAAAGGTCTTGTAACGTGAATGGATGACTTGCCATGAAAAAGGAAAAGAAAAAGGTGCAACTGTTACACCTCTGATGCACTGGTAGAAAGTGCTTGCTTTTTCAGCTTTTGTTTTGCTGTGGTGGGAAGAGAAAAAGCTATTTAAATTCAGAACAAACGTATGTTTTGGGAAAGGATTAATGTTTGGCTGAGAAGTAACTTCAGAGGTTCTCCAGCAGCCTTCCAGTAATTGCAGTGGGGGTCTAAAAGTGTTAAATTGGTGTTAAAGCACTGCTGGATCAGTTGGTGAGTGTAATAAGGTGGGGTGGCTGTAGCCAAGACGTGGTGCCACTAGAGCCACGGGATGCTTCAGCAGGGATGGGTGTTGGACAAGTGCCCGTGTGCTCAGGGTTGCAAACTCCACGGAGAAAAGGCCCTGGGTGTCCACACTGGGCAGCTCAGCACAGCAGAGGCATCCTGAGAGCCACCAGTCCCTGAACAAAGCAATCCCACTGCTGTTCTCCAGCTCTTCCACCTGCTGGGAACTGTGGAGAGGCTCGTGCAGGCCACAGCAAGCTCCGTGTAAGGTGTTAGAGTGGAACACAGGAACTCCTGTACCATTCTCTGCATGGATGGTTTGCATACCCAGATCCTCTCAGGGTGGAGAGAGCTGCTGGTGCTGCAGGGGTGCTGCTGCAGCATGCAGAGAGGGACAGACCCAAGCCAATAGCCAAAACAGAGTTTTCAGCATAAAAGAGGCTGTTCATTGTACGAGGTTGTACAATAGTAAATTAGTAAAACAGGGAGCTGAAGTACCTCTGCCTGTTCCCACTCATAACTCCCCACCACTTTCCCCATTCCCACATTTTTATTTCAATAGCAGTAACTGGAGCTCAGAGCTGTTAATGCTGGCCCAGCAGAGGAACATGGTTTATCCCATGCTTCTGCCATTAGTGTGTGTCTGTGGCTCTGACACTCACAGCAGGCGGCCACAGTGGATCTGACTGAAGCATTCTTTGCAAAGATTAATTTTTAACCAATTCCGATTATTTTTAAGTATTGCAGAGTGATGTTTTCAGTGTCTTGCCTATTACATCAAATTTAGGTTGTTTATCTGCAGCTGTGATCACACCAAGTGAGGTACTAGATGAGATTTAATGGATTCTGAAACACAGCTTTTACTGGTTGAGCAGAAGTGCCACTAATGTAAGAACAGCAATAAGGAAATCTTTCAAAACATTACCATATATTCAGAAATGTGTGCCAGGTTCTGAGCAAGAGTTAGAATAAATGCAAGCTGTGGAGTTGGTCATAAAAGGCACTGAACTCCTCCTGAGATAGTAATTTAGCAATTCTCTGGAGAATATTGGTAACCCATGGGAGTGTACTCAGAGACAAGGAGGGGAATTAAAATGTAACTTGGTGGTCAATGATGATGGTGTTTATTAATAATTTCAGGAAGATCTAGAAATGAGCAAAGTAGGAAAACAGATGAAGAAACAGAGTAAATGGAAGGAACTAATCCAGTAACTATTTATTGAGCTATGAGTGTGACAAATTAAGGGCTTGGAAAAGCTCAAATTAGTTTGGCTCCATGGTAGTGTTACATGATGATTTAGGTTTAATTTAAAAACTATTCTCAAATACTAATTTTTTTAATCTTATCTCTTGGAAAATCCTTTTTTTCCCAAGTGTGTTGAGATGTATAAGACATATGTGTATGCAATCTATATAATGATATAAAACTACATCTAGAACACGTGTGTAGATGATGTAACAGCCAGAAGCTGCATCCTTAGAGGCATGGCTGTATGTGCTGATGTCTGCTTCAGCCCCGAGGGCACGGACAGAGGTGTCCCTCAGGCTGTCCCCCTGTCCCAGGCTGCTCCAGCAGCCCTCAGGTGCTGCTCTCCTGCCGTGGGATCCTTGGCAAAGTGTCTGTGGCCAACACAGGGCCCTGCCCTCTGCCCCACAGCTCCCAGCTGCATCCCAGCAAAGTCCCCAGACACAGGAGGGCTGGAGGTGCCGAGGCAGGGCTGTGCCTCTGCAGACAGTCTGTGTGTGAGGGGCAGAGCCTCCCTGTGCTGTGCTCCCACCCCTGTCCTGGGAAGCAGGGGCTCAGGAGGAGTTCAGAAGCAGAGGGCTGCAGTGTCCCTGTCCACATCTCAGTCCCTTCAAACGGAGCCCTTTGGGAGGGGGCTGTGGGCTGGGATCGAGCCCTGGATGGAGACATGCCCAGGGACACCCTGCAGCTGGGGTGTCATTCCTCCACACTGCTCCATAAGACACAGAAAATGTTTTACTGGCCATAGCAAAGAGCCAAAGAAAAATCCACAAAATTGTAGACCTAAATGCACTTTTCTACCTAAATGTTCTTTTCTACTGAATGCTAAAGTTCAGGAAATGATGGTGATGTATTTATTGTGCAGTACAGGTGTTGGTGCAGTGATAAGTGCTGTCAAATTTATTGGGCTTTTATTAAGTCAAATATAAGGAAAAACCTAAGGCAGATAATGAATGTGTTTTTGTTTTGGTAAAGTTTTCTTTTAATAATGGAAGTGCTGGGGGTGGGTGTGTTTTTCCAGAGGCAGAAACATGGTCATGTTTATTTACAATCCAGTGAACAGCACGGGGTAAAGCAGAGGTTTAACCACAGCTGGCAGCTGAACACCCCACACCTCTCCCCCCAGCTCAGGAAGGGGAAGGAATCTGAAGGGTTAAAGTGAGAACCCTGGGCTAAGATAAAGATGGTTTAATCATATAATTTCTTTGAAATGTGGCACCTGAGCAAGGCATTATGAATGAGATTGACAGTGGTAAACTGAGTTTGAAGGAGTTCATTGTGTTTCAAAGTGAAGCTGCTTATGTATTTAATTATGGGAAAAGATGAAATTAAATATGAAGTTAGGATTTCTGGTCTTAGCAACAGCAGTTTAAAAAAGTCTTTTTTCTATGCTGTGCCGTGGGGGGACCCATGAACCTAAACCCACTTGGAAAGGAGATTGTGTTCAGGTATCCTGCTCTCCAGCTGCACACAAAACCCCCGTACACCCAGCTGTGCTGGCCTGGATCTCTGCTCTCTAGGAAATATTTCCACCATTGCCCAGTGTATCAGGGAACTTGCCAAGGAAAACTGAATGTACAGCAAGGTTGACAGTCCACCATTGTCGATTTGCCCATGAAACCTAGTGCTGTCCAGGTATTGTACCTCTGTTGTAAAAAGGGGTAATAAATGCAATAAACTTTCTAATGGCAAAGAAATGCATTAGGGAAAAAAAACACAAAAACCAACTGACAACAAACCATCCCTGCAGATCCTACTAATAATGAACAACCTTTGAAAAATCCCAGGTTTTAGCTCACAAGTGTCAGAAATGTGTTTGCTTGCTTAGCCCCATTCCCCGCTTCCCCACCAAACCAAAACCTTGGGGGTTGCTTTCCCAGCGGGACAGTGATGAGTTACTGCCATCTGCAGGTCACACATCTCCTCTTGAGCTTGGACTGTGCAAAATATCCTTGGAACTGCTGCTGACTGTAACCCAAATATTCCAGACCCCTTCATCTGAACCCGAAGGGCACTTGTTAGAGAGAGTCCATGGGGAGCACGTGTAGCTGCAGGGGAAGTAGCAAATTCCTGTTCTGCTTGCATGGTGTCTGCATGCAGGTATTTTGGCAGGCTCTGAGAATTTAAGCTCACATCTGAAGTCTTTATGCATGTGAAAATCTTCGTGCCCTGATAAAAATCCCTCTGAATTCCTGAGGGTTGGTCACAAGCAGAAAAGGTAATTCTGTGTTTGGTGTCTGCTCGTTGAGGCGTGAGGTTGGTGCAGATTTCTCTGATCATGAGTTCCCTCTCCTGACCCCTGTCTGTGTTAAGCCTTATGATAAAAAAGCTCAGCGTTACGAGGTGTTATTGAGTACTGAGCTTTGAATACAACCAGTGAGTTTTAGTAATGAATCGAAAGGAACCATCATCGTGGTGCTTCCATGATTTTCATCAATTCATGGGATGAGCGAAAGATGAGGGTGCTAGAAGAGCAGTACTGCTGAAGTTAGCATTAGCCTAAAGATTTTAAAATATTTTTAGTATGATCATTTCTCTGGCTTTTCAAATGCCTTCAGTTTTAAGGTACTGGTTTGCTCAAAGGATTTGAGGAATGATTTGAAGCCATTAACTCTATATCAGACTTTGTTTCAGGCTTAATTGATTGTTAAGGGATATTACAGAATAGTCATGCTCTAGGAAGTAATGTGCTAGAAATAATCCTCCCTGAAGAATTGTATGGTTTGATGTATACTGCTGAAGCAGGAAATTGTGACCTTTCATTAAAAAGATAAAAAGCCTGAAAAATAAGTTTAACTTGCATAGTGTTATTTTGGAAATGGAGTTAACTCTGAGCACAAAAGGTTTGTGGACTTGTCTCTCGAGTGTGGAACAACTTGTTGATGTGGGATGGGGTCACATAAATCAGAGGAGGAGGGCTGTAAACTTACATGAGTAGTGAAGGAGAGAGATATTTGAGGGACTGGGTGTCCCAGTTAAGAAAATGTTTGAGTTCTTACCACCAAGGAGGTCCTTGGCTTTATCAAAATGTGTTTCTAAGCAGACCAGGGGAAGAGGGAGTCTGGAAAGGTAGACAGGGGAGCTGAAGAAATTAGGGTTTGAGAAGGGGTGCAAGGAGGGATAGATGTGTCTGAGGGAGTCGGTGATGTCTCCTGGGAAGAGGTGTCAGTAAAATGGGTTCCTGAGTGCTGATCCATCACGTTACACATGCTCTGNATTGTGACCTTTCATTAAAAAGATAAAAAGCCTGAAAAATAAGTTTAACTTGCATAGTGTTATTTTGGAAATGGAGTTAACTCTGAGCACAAAAGGTTTGTGGACTTGTCTCTCGAGTGTGGAACAACTTGTTGATGTGGGGATGGGGTCACATAAATCAGAGGAGGAGGGCTGCAAACTACGTGAGTAGTGAAGGAGAGAGGTATTTGAGGGACTGGGTGTCCCAGTTAAGAAAATGTTTGAGTTCTTACCACCAAGGAGGTCCTTGGCTTTATCAAAATGTGTTTCTAAGCAGACCAGGGGAAGAGGGAGTCTGGAAAGGTAGACAGGGGAGCTGAAGAAATTAGGGTTTGAGAAGGGGTGCAAGGAGGGATAGATGTGTCTGAGGGAGTCGGTGATGTCTCCTGGGAAGAGGTGTCAGTAAAATGGGTTCCTGAGTGCTGATCCAGCATGTTACACATGCTCTGAACTTCAAACCTGTGAAGTCAATGCTCTTAGAGTAAGCGCATTTTAAATATCTCATTGAATCAGGCAAAGTGTGCAACCCCATGTTTGATTTAGCCCTTACATACATTTAACTCTTCAGTGAGATTTCTGTGAGCTTTATCCTTTAAAAGGTTTGCAGGAACAGGCCTGTTTTTGTGTGAGAGAGAATTCATCCAGAGTAACTCCTCTGGCAGCACAAACGTGTGGCTTGCTTGTTTGTAGAGTTGTGCATTTATTTGGTTATTTGAATTAGAGTACAATTGAGTGATTAAGCTTTCCCCACAATGCATGCTCTGCTTTGCTTTGTGCTGATGCAGGGTCTGGTCCAAAGCCTACTGAAGCTGGAAGAAAGACTCATTACTTTCACAGCTTTTAATCAGATGTCTAAGGTACCCAGAGGCCCCAAAAAATAAACCTGGAGCTTTTGAATGCCTTCAGCCAGAGAGGCACATTATGCTGCTTTAGCACTGGAGCATCATAAAACTCCAAGAATTTGCTTTTTGCCTTGCCTTTTTCAAATCAGAGCTATTTTTGTTGCAACTACGGGTTTGTAAAAATGGAATTGTTCTTTCTACTCTTAAAGGGAGAGGCTAAGACTTTCTGAGGTTAAGATCACTGTGCTAATTATTGTTTTTATTATTTCTATGTATAAAGATCTGCACTATTTTATTTCCATTGCTACCTTTGTCTCTAGGGTCGTTTTCACCCACTGGCTCTGCAGATGTGTTATTGATGTGCATAAACCAGGTTCTTCTGACAGTGTGCTGTGCTAGAAGGGCAGAATTGGATCCTGTAAAGTTTCTTCCCCAAAATTACTGTGCTTCTTAAAGGACATTTTCCAACCATTGCCATCAAAAATGAAAGGAGATTTTCCGAGATAAATTTGGGCTGAATTCCCAAGTCCAGGAAGTTTCAAGAATTTACATCCTTCAGGGTTACCTGCATGATTCTGTTCCTTGTTGGTGGGTTCAGCAGCACTGGACACAGAGCTGGGAACTGGGAATTGTCAGTATGACAGAATTGTCCAGGATCTGGAAAAGCCCAGCATGGACAATAGTAAAGGTAATCATTCCCCCAGTAAGTGCTGGAATTGTCAATACTGAGCATGGCCTGTGTGCTCCGAGGGCTGCAGGGAGCAGCAGGGGCTCCAGGTGAGGCATCTCCTGCTCCATCCCAGACTCTGCTGCTCCTCACTGCTTGGAGCTGCTCCAGCAGCTGCAGGTCATACTCCAAAGGTCCCACTTCACCTCCCTAGGCCAAGGTCTGCAGGTGGCTGCTGGGGGGATTTGGGGGTGTTTCAGCCATTCTTAGCCAGATATTTTGCTTATTTCCTGTAATTGCAGAATATTTCTAAGCTTGTCAAATGCGCGGGGTTTGTGTCTCGAGTGCTGCACTGGGAGGGATGGATCCAGGCTTGCTCCTTGACACCAGTCAGGCTGTGCAGTTTTTGGTACAGGCACCTTTGAGGGAAGGTTTCTCTTCGTCACATTCAGAAAATGCCTCTCTGAAGTCGATTACTGTCATTTTTTCTTTGATTCCTGGTTTCTCTGTTTTCTCTTCTGTTGTAAACATTTCAGCATTTCCTGTCAAAATAGCAATTTACTCTGAGACAGGCTGTGTTCTCACAGATTTCCATCCTGGAGAGCTGGTGGCTGCTCAGTATTACCCAGTAACAGAACTAACCTTTGTAGTAGAGTCACAATACCTATATTTGTAAACCAGCTACAACGGGTAGCCCTGATAGACTCTCCCTAATAAGATTTCATCATGTTTTTACGAGCAGCTGAAATAAATTGCTTTAAAAAAGGTGCCATACCACATTAAATGGGGTTATGTGCAGTTATCCTCTGTCATGTGAAATAATTCGCAGGCTCACAAAATGCAAGCTGGAAAGCCACCCTCAGGCATTTAAACATTTTTTTTTTCTTTCCTTCCTAGCCTTGGAAATAACAATTTAAACAGAATCCATAGCCATATAGAGGAGCAGTCTGATACAGACTCTTTCCTGCTTTAAGGCTGGTTCTGCAGTCTCTATTATATCAGAAAAGCTTGCTAACTTGGAAGAAGTTTAGCCCATTTTTATAAGCTGTTTTCTGTGAGGATACCTTAATGTTTTGTAGCTTATAAAAGATTTTGTGTGTGTGGTATAAAATATTTTTTGAAGAGAAACTTTGATAGAATCCTTTAGCAAATATCAGGAGAGAACTGTTGAATTGATGTTATTGATAAGGGTATTTTATGGGCACACAAAATTAGTACGGTAAGCCTCAGTTAATTATGGTCTGTTGTGTATTATTTTATAGCTGTCTTGTTGAATTTTCAATACTGTGTTCAATAGCAAATTAAATAGAGATTATTTTTGTCTGAGAAAAATTAAAGTAGAAAAAAATGTATGCAACTGAATGTTCTTGACCTGTGGAACCACAGGAGAAAAACTCTAGAATGAAGGGTAAACTTTTCTGTCATCTCCACAGGGGCAAGTTTGGACCTAGTGACTTGATACCTGTTTCTGAAGAACAGCACTCAAGTTGAAATTTCTGTTCCAAAGAGTAAGATATTGCTAATTTTGAAGACTGCCATCCTGTAATATTTTAGAGGTGATAGTTTGTTGTTGGTTTTTTTTAAAAACCAGCTGATATGACAGCTTTCTTTTCTTAAGTAAAATCCTGTACCACATTTCAACATGCAACAGGACCAGATTCGTTCCTGGTCTCTGGAAAAAGTCTGGGTCAGAATTGTCACTTTTGGAATACAGAGGGAGAACTATCCTGGAGTGCAGTGGTCTAGAGGAGTTTGTCTCTAGTGAGTCTGCTTGTGCAGAAAAGCTGTTCCCTTTCCCTGCCTGCATGGGGCCCTGGGGAGGCCAGAGAGGCCCCGGAGGCTTTTGGCAGCCCCTGGTGCTGCTGGCTGCAAGAAATCCAATTGGCCTGAGAGCCATTCACGGATCATAAAGTAGAATATAATGCAATGAATGTTCTGATTAGCTCGGTGCTGTTCTTGGAAATGTCAACAGTTCAAAACATTGCTAAATAGACTCTGGGAAACATGAGCATAAATTGCTGGATATGCTGTGAAGCATTTCCTGTTTCTTCAGGTGCTGCTCAGTGTGAGAAGAGGCAGCAAACTCTGGCACATGGGCGTTAGGGTGCATGCAAAAGTGTATTTTGTTAGCCAGAGTCCTGACCCAGTATTATCTAGGTGGCCATTTTCAAACCCATTTCTGTGTGTGCACAGTGTATGCCTGTTGTAGAGAATACATGCAGGCACTGTGCTTTTGGCACTGTGCACTCTACTGTGGGTGCATATCTCTCTTTCCAATGTTTTTGCAGCTGCTGAGTGTGGATGCTAAGATTGCCATCCTGAATGTCTCTTGGCTGGAATAGGTCTAAAGCCAGTTAATCATCAGTTCCAACAACAGTGTTCAAAGGGTTAAAGGTGCAAGAAAAGCTTACCCACAAATTATCGAGTGTAGGAAGCTAAGAACACTCTTTTTGCACCTGGTTGTCCCACTGTGAAACATCAGCCAAGTGTTTGCAGATACAGAGTGCAATAACTTTAAAGAGAACCATGAAATGTGATTTCAAATAAAGCTTTCAAAAGAGGATAAACCACTGTGGCTTAATAGAATGTAATTGTTTTAATCAGTGTTTGACAGACACCATCATTAACTGTAGAGATAATGTCTACCTTGTTTAACAGGATATTAATTCCACAGCTATGCAGCAGTACAGGAAACTGCATGCTATCCCAAGAGTGGTACCATTTATTTTTTTTTCTCTTTTCCCCCAAAGCCTTAATATGGAGGGAGAATTCTCAGATAGTTACCAGTGTGACAAGTTTCTTTGATTGTTTTTGTGTAGGAGTTTAAGCTGGTGTATCACAGCACTTCAGCAGTGCTCACATTTGCAAAAACAGACTGTCCTTCAGACATCTGAGGCCCATTTCAGAAGCATTTTTCTTTCACTAACAGAAATCACTGAAGGACACAAATCTATCTCTTTCCCTTGTACACAGAAAAAGCCTCCCAGGCAGTGGTTTCAGTTCAGCACATTCATTACCTTTTAATTGCTTCTAAATTGCGTTGTGACCCGCTGCATCAATAGCTGAATCTCACAGAGAGCAGCACGGGCTGAGTGTGTGGTGTCAAAGCTGCACTGGCAGCTGTTTTGCTGCTGGACTGCAGAAAGGACACCCCACCAAGGACGATGGCGTTTTGGGATCTTTTTCAATAAAGCCTCATTAACATGGTTTGGAGGTAGCTGAACCATCAGCTGGTTTGTATGCCAGCAATGTTTCCTTGGGGCAATGAGCAGCTCAGAACCTTGTTGTGTCACCATCAGATGTGGGTATCTGCACTGAGTTTGCACTTGCCACTGACTACATGGAAAACTTTCAATGTCAGCTGTGGTGTGAGAGCTTCCATGGAAAACGCACTTGCATGCAAAGTCACAACTGAATAAGGCATTTTATTTAAAATTCTGAGCCATGGTGTAAGAATCACCCTTGGAGGAAAGATAAGCTTGAATACGTTTTAGGCTGAGCCACAGCAGGCCCGATGCTGTCAAAGGGAAGCTGTCACACCAACCACTGTGGAAGCTGAGGTATAAAAATCACTGCTCCCCTGGAAGGCTCATTCGAAGCTATTTTGCAATCACTTATAAAATGTAACCACACCATCTTACCTACTGATAATTTCAGCCAGCTAGCATGTGTGTTTTAGTCCTTTGTTTTACTCCTCCCCACTACCAAAAAAAGATACAATAGCTGTGAGTTTAAGTGCAGTGTTCAGGGTATTGCAAGTGCACGTTTCTTTTTCTTTACCTTTTACATTTAGCAAACCATGTGCATAGAATAAGTGTAGCTGTTGTTCCTTTAGAATTTTTGGAGGATATTCTTTGTATTTTTTTTTGTGGGAACAGTATTTGGTTAATAGTGCAGAACAGAAGTTTTTTTCAAATTTTATCTTGCTTTGAAATTGCCCTACTTTAGGGATTGTGTCTGTTATAATGGCTTAACACCACTGGCTTTTGTCCACTACAGAGACTGCTGTGGTTTCTTTTTAGAAGACATTTTCCACTTTAGAGCCAGGCATCATTTGGATTGCTTCACAGGCTGCACCAGTCTTTGTAACTGGGGACACTGGTGGGAGATTCAGACGAAAGTGGTTTGTGTGCGTCGGTCTCTTGGCTAACACACTCAATTACAAACATTTAGATCCTTCTTCTGCTGTTCTCAAGTT
Organism: Polioptila caerulea; assembly: GCA_013397295.1. NCBI lineage: Eukaryota > Metazoa > Chordata > Aves > Passeriformes > Certhiidae > Polioptila > Polioptila caerulea. The sequence goes on along the minus strand of VYXF01012901.1, from coordinate 319,034 downwards.
TCGAGGTCACTATTAATTGGATACTTTCATCCACAGAGGCTTTTCCCAAGCGTGCTGGAACACGAGGAGTCCTGGGGGTGTCCTTGGGCCGGGACATTGCCCCGCTGCTCTCGTTGTTCTCTCCTTTTGTGGTGGGACAGAGACCCCCGGGGAGGGACTGGGAAAGCCGGGAGGGACTGGGAAAAGCCGGGAGGGACTGGGAAAAGTCTGTGTGCAGTGACCCTGGGTGGGACAGAGACCCCCGGGGGCTGCAGAGAGGAGCCTTGTTGGGTGTTTGCACATCAGTACCACAGCCAGGCAGAGGCCAGGGCAGGGTTGGGGTGGCAGGGCAGGGTTGGTGTTGCAGGGCAGGTTGTGTTCCAGTGCAGCAGAGCTGTGCTCGGGCTGTGGCTGTGCTCGGGCTGTGGCTGTGCTCGGGCTGTGGCTGTGCTCGGGCTGTGGCTGTGCTCGGGCTGTGGCTGTGCAGGTGTCCCCGTGGAGATGCCCCCAGAGCCCTGAGAGGGGTATGAGGGGTGTTGCAAAAGAATTCCTGCTTTCATTTTGGACTACATCTACCTCAGCTATGGCTGAAACCCAAAAGTTTGCAAAGCCTTTAGGAAATGTTGCAGACTGAAATGAAATGTTTGGCTGGAAATAACTTAGGAGACTATTATTGCTTTCTATTTTTTCCTAGTTAGAGGAATTAATGATATTATTAAGCTAATTAGATTTTCATTAAATATAAGGAAAAAATACTGACTGAAAATCTGTAGCCACAGTAATGGAAGTAATCAGACTACATGGTTACACTCTTCAATTCTGACCTTAAAAGCTAACTATCAAGTATGTGAAGCATTTCCTCAAAGCTACTTTCAAATTTGTCATAAGGGTGAGTAAATAAATTATTCAGAAGCACTAGCCTGGTTAAAGCAAAGTATATTAGAAATATTAACCATATATTTGTCAACTTCTCTTTGAAAAGCATTTTTCTATTACTGTCTATTAGATATTCTATTGCTATCTCCTTTAAAAAGGAGAGAACAAAAAAAAGGAAAAGCAGCTGCATTTCTGCTCTGTGCCCTAGAAAGCTCTCCTGGAACAAAAGCTCTTAGACTAATGCATTTCAATAGAGTTCAATGGAGTATTTCAGTGAAAGGTCTATCCCTGTTTTTCTCCTCATATGGTAGCTTTCAAATGTTGATAGATGTGATCTACTGGCGTGCTCCAGAACTGTCTGATTGAAATCAAAGAGAAGTGTGTGTTCTCCTTGAGGTGAGCAAAAGTTGGCTGACCCCACTAAATAGAAAGCTAAATTCAGAGGCTTTTTCTTTAAAAAAAAATGAATCCTAATGTCTTAATTTCTGAAGTTGGATGAGTCACTGCAGGCTCAGGCTCTCCCAGGGATTAGTCACTGCTCTCAACAAACACCACATGAGGTTTGGAGCAAGGATGCAGTTTGAGCCCCCTGTCCTACTCTGGCTCTGCCTGCAGGAAACCAGCTGGGTTTGAACCCACTTGGCCTTGAACCCACCCCTCTTTGCCTGGCAAAGCACAGGAATGTCTGTCCCTGTCTGTCTGTCTGTGTATGCTCCTGGAGCTGTTGCAATGATCCGTGGGTTCCAAAGCAGAGTTGAGGCTCAGCAGTGCTGCCAAGCCCTGGGCAGCTGTGGAGTAGGATAAGCACAAGAGTTTATAATTCACATCCATGACGTCCAAGCACTTCAGGAAAGCAGGGTTCAGACCACCTGCTATCTAAACATTTTTCATATGCAAAAGAGACCATTTCCTCTAAGTTTTCACATGTTCTTTCTCCTGCAGACCTGGGGTCTCTGCCTTTTTTATGAGTGTCACTGCATGAACCGACCAAGTGGCTCAGAATGGGTGGGGTGAGGCTGGCAGTGCAGCTCCCCTGGGAAATGCCCTGCACCCCTCTGGCAGTGCTCAAAGGGATTGGCTTGCCCAGCACACAGTGCCTTTGAAGGGATGCTGGGGTGCACCTGACTGGGAGCCAAGCCAAGTCTCTTTTGTCTCACTCCTTGGCAGGGGCAGCCAGGAGAAGCATTATTGCAGCAAGAGGATGTGAAGTTGTGTCAGGTCCCCTCAGGCAAGGACTGATCTTGAAGCTCCTTGTGTTGCACCAGGACCAGGGTAACAGAGCTGCCTTGCTGACACTTGAAGTTTGTTCAGACTGAGGCCCAGAGGTGCTTTCATTAATGTGACTTAGGCTTTGCATTTTTTTCCCTCCTGACAATTAGAGAGTTGACATTTGCTTTCCCAAGGTCACACCAAGAAAGGGATCCTGAGAAGAGGAGCTGGGTGTCCTGCTTCTCTTGCCTGTACATTAGGCTCAAAACACCTTGTCCTCCTTTGCTCCTGCACATTTCTCTCTTTTGCTTGCACTCTGCTTGTGGGGTTTTTGCTGCACTGTACAGACTGCCAGGCTTTGAGAACCATGTGTTGTGCATAATGAATGGTATCAATTTTCTTCCAAGTACTGTGTATTTGTAGCATAACCCTATTAACACTGACAAGCTAGCTTTTATGATTGCTGAATAAATCCTGAAGGCTAGGTCCTAAGAAAAGTTAATATCTGCCACACAGATACCACCCAAGGGAATATACCACTCTTTGAAGTAGTTTTAGTCTTTGCAGGACTGTGAAAGTTTAATGCAACCCATAATCTGTTATCAGAAAATATTCATGGGAAGGCTTAGGATGTGAAAACACACTGAAACCTCCTGTAATTTTCTCCCTAAGACACTGAGTTGTTGGTGTCTTTTTAAAATCTGAAATGGAAATGAGACACTACATAGTCAAGTATTGCATAATGAAAGAAGCATGCACCAGTAAAATTACTTCACTGTGGAATCCTCCCATCCTGAAATTTATGTGAACTAATTCTGTTTATAATTTAGTTGGAGTCATATTTAATGAAAATATCATACAGTTTGAGAACTAGGTTCTGTACTGTCAGTGGTGCTTAGTGGGAAAAGTCAAAGAAATTACCCTACATTTGAAGTAAACAGAAATACTATTGCCAAAACAGAGCATAAAGAAAATTCTGAATTATGACTACCCGTGAATCAACTTTACTTCATAAAGTTCATGTGTTACAGTAGATAATAAATATTGTTGAATGTTCTGAGCCTGCATAAAAGTGCTCTATAAAACCACCTTGGATGATTTTCTGTCTAGCAGTAGCAAAATGCAGTTGAATCCATGTGGGTAGCAGCAGCAAACCCCTGTGATTCTGGGGACAGCAGGGGTCCAGATGGATCCCCCCAGTCAGAGCAGCCTCTAGGCTGCCCCGTTTTCTGTTCAGCTGCCAGGGTCCTGCAGAGTCTGCTTGGAAAGGGAGATTTTCTGGGGCACAGCAGGGGAATGGCCCGTGCAGCAGGGTGGTGTTACCTGGAGACTGCCTTATCCTGGGGGATCACCAGGTTTGGGGGAACTGAAGGATGAGATCCATCATTCCGTGTCAACTCTGAGAGCTGAAATAGCCAGCCTCCATCCCCACAGGAGGAAACAAGGACAGCTAAGGAACCAAAAGGACTTGTGACTGTGGAGGATATTTTAGACTGTTCTGAGACCTGAACAAGGATATAAAAGTCAAGCAATGTACATTTACCCATTTGGGAGCCAGGCAGGGGGTTTTCAATAAGAAATATCTCTCTGTCTGGAGATATTGCTGAGGTATTGAGAGAACAGCATTAGCCTCCCCAAGGTCTGTATATCATTATCCAGTTTCTCTGTCTCTTTGGAGTTATCTCCCAGCTTCAAACATGTTTATTTACTCCTTTGTCTACTTGTCCATTGTTCTGACCAACCCAAACAGTCTGCAGACCCGTTCCTTGTGCTTCCTTTACCACAGAAAGAGGGGCTGAAGCCCTGCAGGAGGGAGGGGAGCCTGGCTGATGTTTGCAGCTGGACAGGGCTGGGGGGATCCAGCAGCTTTGCCTGCCCTCCTGTACAGCACAAATCCTAATGCATCACAGCACACATGTGCTAATTGCTTTTATAGCTTATTCTCTTCCTGCCTATACCAATCATTTTTCTTGCTGTGCTCCAGGCTGTGTTCCCTGATTTCATATGTCTTGCTGTGTGACCTTGGAAAAGCATGAACATTGTGAATTTTGGAATTAGATTTGAAATTAACTTTCTTTGTGGGCTTTTCTCCCCCATGCTCTGGTCTTGTGAGAGAATCACCTTTAGGCTTTTGCTGAAATAGTTTGGCTTCTAAAGTACTGAGTAATAAATTGTACATTTAATGTTATTTCTTCATGGCTGCCCCAACATTCTTTGTAAATAGATGAATAATTTTCTCGTGACCTGTTAAAAGGATGAAAACCAGTTTGGTTGGTGCTGCAAACCACCAGCACAGTTTGATTTTCTTATCCTCTTAAAATCCCCGTGTTCTACTTGAATACATATTTTCAAGAAAGTTCGAGGTGGTTGGAGACCACATGGGTTGAGACAAAATGTAGATGAGGGCGATTCCTGAGCACTGTGTCCATTCTCTCTTCTCTTCTGTGGATTTTCAGATGATTAGTCTCACTTAATCTGAGACCCTCCTAGATTTCTGTGTGGGCAGTTATGTCCTACATGTCACCAGCTGAGTGAGATTTTCTATAGTTTGGGCATGTGCAAGCATTGTGTGCTTAAGCTTAAATAGCTACAGGTAGCTGAGGTGAAACCCATTCCAGAAATCTAATTTTCTGTCTGAGGAGGAACTTCTAGATGACTTGGAGAGAAATATTGATGGAATAAGAACATGCTAAGTGGTTACTTTTCTTAAAAAAAGTCAGTGTTTCAATATAAAACTCATAGGAAAAGTAGCTGAGCAAAATCCTGTCTGGAACATGAGTGAAAACAAACACTTGAAACAGTGACATAATTAGTGCAAATCAATCTCCAAGTGAAATTTGAAGGGATTTCATTGCTCAGATGCTTGCAGTGAGGCTGGACAGAGCATTCTCTGTCTTCAGTGGATTTGCAAGGCTTGTGCTGTCACCTGGGCTTCCAATCCTCTTCAGCCAATTAGAATATCCCTTTTTTACCTAAATTAGTGTCTCAAAAAAAAAAATACGAATCCAAAGCAGTCCTGTGTGTCCAGAAAAATGAAGCATAGAAAAGATATCAGTTGGTCCTCATTGTTCTATTAATATTCTAACTCTTGAATTTTTCACTGACAAGATACTGCTTTATCTTTAGGCAGTTAAACCTTTTAATTTTAGAATTTGTAGGGAATTTTACTGTGTTATAAAGCTTTGTCTTGCTGCATATTTGCTGAGAGTTAAGATCCAAGTAGAAAAAGGTCACCAAAACTTAAGTCATTCAAGGCTATCATCTCGTGCTTATAACCCCATAACATCTCAGAAAAGAAACTCATTATTGATTGTGCCTGAGGCTTAGGATAAAGCATGTCTCTGTAGTTAATTGTACCCCACGGTACTGCATCATTTCTGCTGTGGCAAGCTCAATCCAGTTTTGTGGAAGAATTACCCAGTGAGATTTGCAGAGGGGGCTGATGGACATCCATTAATTAGGTGACCACAGGAAATGTGGAACTGTCCAGTTGGGAAATGGGACTTTGTAATGAATTATGTCTGGATGTGCCAGTATTAATGGCATCTCAACACTTGTTGGTGTGTACCAAGGAAGGTAAATCAAAGACCTGAACTCGGGTTTTGCAATGCAGATGAGTCTCAATGTCTGGTTCTGGATCAGATCCTAATCTGTTTCAAGTCACTGCAACATTAAGGTCACAGCAAGTCTGAGGCTGAACCTGGGTTATTTATGTCCAGATGTGAACCAGAGGTAGAATGAAGACTCAAAGCAGGGTTTGGAAACAGCAGAGGTTTATCAGTCTGTATCTTCCTTCTTGCAGCAATAAACTCATTAGCTCAGGTGCACCCAGTCCTCGGGGTGAGCTGGGCCCTGTGCTCCCAGAAAGAGGCAGAAAGCACCGAGTTCTGTAGGAGCCTCTCAGTCTGACAGAACTTATTTATCACGGGCATTGTCACCTTTAAAAACCATTTCAGCAACAAATTCATATTTCATCTATTCTGCCTGTGAAGTGGCTTGAAATGAAATGTGGTGTGTTGCACACCAAGCTGTGTTGAAGTAGGGCTGTGGCTTCTGAAGCATGTGGCCTCCAAGGAGTTGCCAAAAATCTCCTTATTTTTTAGAGTGAGTCCCCTAAAACCTTAATGTACCACTTGATTGCAGTGCATTGCAGAGCACTTTCACACAGTGCTGTTAATGTGACTCTGCTTTTCTAAATGCATGACTCTCCTTCAAATACTTGTGAGTTCTGGTTTTCAGCAGAGTTTACAGTCTAATAATATAAAAAATGTACCATCCATTTCTGTAGCTGTATTTCTCTGCTGTGTGTTTTGCCTTGGCACTGTGGAAAACGGCTCAAACCCAGGGGGCTCGTGCCCCTCTGACAGATTTTTTGCAGTGCTATTGGCCTCCTGTGATTAAAACATCTTTTAAAATTTATCATGGAAAAACAAGGACTGCTTGGAGCAAAGGACTTGATTGGTTGTCTTTTAAGCATAACTAGAATTATCAAAATTAAAATAGAGTAGATGTCTGTAGTAAACATCTAAATTCTTTTGAAATAAGCAATCTGTTGTACCTCTCTCTTTATAGATCAGAAAACTGATAAACTGGAGGTGTTTGACATTTGAGAACACTTCAGAATTTTGTCTTGTCAGTTTTCAAGTGTTCTGTGGAAATGTAAATTCCTGCCTCTTGGTTTGCCCAAAATAAGTGATATAATAATAGACATTGCCAAGAAAATGGCTGAAATTGTAGAAGATGATTTTTGGTGTTACCAAGTCTTCTTAAACAAGTTAAATGATTTTTTGGACTCTCAGACTAATTAGTGCCATATCAAGTTATTTGTAAAAAGTAAACTGGGTAGAATTTGCAGGGCTGTGTTTTTGCTCAGTGGGTGGTTTCCATGGAAAGCCCACACTACTGCAGAAAATGCTTTTGTGTGAGTGGCAGCATGTGAAGGAAAATAAGACCACGGGAAAATAAATTCTCAGAATTACAGATCAAAAGAAAAAAAGAGTCCACTTTGCAAGTATCAGTTAAAAGCTCACAGTTTTAATTCATCCAGCACACATGGGTGGAAAAGCAATGTCTGACCAGAGCCAGGTATTTGAGCAGGGCAACACCCACAGCTCATCTGTCACTCCCCTGAACCGAGTGATTCATGGGCCATGCGTTATTTTCCAGGATGATTAGGTAATAAGACAAGAACATGAAATAAGGAAGGAAATAAATTGCCAGTGTTTATATAGCTACAATTCATATGGCTTAATTGTTTAATGGCAGTGTGATGAGGTTCATAGATTCCTAATTGGAGGAAGCCATGAGCTGATAAGATAATGCAGCACTGCAGCTGCCTGACTGATTGCTGCGCTCAGCCCATGAGTACAAAATTTTACATTTGCCTATTGGTTATCTATTGAGATGCCCACCATGTGGAACACTACATTTGCCTGAGAAAAAGTAAAAGAAACTTCCAAAGGTCTAATGAAGCTCACAAACAGTTCCGTACTCATTGACACAGTGCATTCATTTTTTAGGTGTACTTGGTTTAATGAGACTGCTGCTGCACATTTAATTTTTACTGTCTTTGACTTTCAAAGCTGTCATTCATTCTTCACTATTTCTGCATTTAAACAAATGCACCCACACTTGCAGGCTACATAGATGTTAGAGATGAGTTTTTCAATGAAACCAGAAGTAAAGCAAGTTCTTGCAGATCAAAGAAAAAGAATGACTTATAACCTGTTTGTAACAACTTTGAAATGGTATTTTATTAAAGAGATGTATTGTTTGTGATTCTAAGTATAGTTGGAAAACGCTTTTTAAGACAGCCATGAAATCTGAAGGTGCCTAAGCAGTCCCTGAAGTAAATGCTGGAGTGTGATGGGTTGCAGGCTGTAAGGAGGGCAAGGCCCTGTTCCCCTTATCTGGGCACCATCTGTGCCCACGGGTGTCAGGAGCTGCTGCTGCTCCCTCAGGAGTTCAGTGCCATTGCCTGGGACAGTGAGGTGTTGGTCAGCACTTGGGGGCTCTCCCAAACGCTGTTACACAGCCAGCACCTGCTCTCCCCTGGGCCAGAGGTGCTTCCTGCAGGATCCTGGGGGCTGGCACCAGCTCTCATTCCTCCTCCTGTCTGCTCCCAGGGCAGCACAGAGCAGCTCTGCCCTGCCCTGCCCCTGCAACAACTGCAGGAGATGTTGGAGGAAGGCACAGAAATGAAAGCAATGGGAGACTTTGATAACTGGAAGTTTGTAAATGAAATCTTTAATCTCAGCAATTTTTTAAAATATATTTTAATGTAGTAAAGTGGATTGGGGCAGAACAGACTCATCATTATTTGGAAGCAACTTGCAACACAAACTGATTTTTCTTGATGCACTTAAGAGCATTTACACAAGATCTCTGTTTTGGGGAAAGGAGCTATCAAAATCTATTTAAAATTGAACCTACTGGAGCATAGGCACCTTTGGAATGGGAATGCAGGTGGCTTTCTAGAGAATCTATTTAAATCACAATTACATTAGATACCTATTGATCACAGTGTCTCTGTGGCAGAAACTCCTGTTGATTTCTGGAGGTTGCTGTGGCTGCACTCCCATTTCTACCTGGGGCATGAAATCCAGCAGGAAATGCATCTGCTTAGGGCAAAGGTGACAGCTGAAAATGAGAGCAGGGTTTTTGTTCAGGACCTCTACAACTCTAAAAGTATTCTCTGATACTCAGCTAGAAATGTAAAATATTCATGGACAGTCAGCAGCAAGGGGTCCAACTAAGAAATTTATTTTGTTGTTTTTTGCTTTTTTTTTTAATTTATTGGAATTATCAAATACATGATGAAAATTATGCATTTTGTTAACTAAGAGGCTTGTGGCACCTTCAGGAAATGCATCTACATGAGAAGTGTCTGGTTGGAATGACACCTCAGGGGACAGATGGAGACATTTTAAAATTTCTATGAGAAAACAAAATACTCAGAGGGGAGTGGGAGGAACAACATTGTCCCAGCACACTCATTGGTGGTGGCACACTGTGCTAGCCCTTTTTTGGTTACACTTTGTGAAATATTTGACTCAGCATTAAAGATACAATTATATTTTAAAAGCCAACCTTTAGCTGTGTCAGAGAGCCTTTACAGTTGCAGATCTTTTCACTGAAACTGTTAAGTAAAATCTGTTAAATAAATGAATTGATGCTTGTTGTTGAAAAAGCAGATCAAATGAGAGGTAACCCATTACATTTAAAATATATTGTGGAGTTTTTTGACAAAATGTCATTAATATCTATTGTGCTCATTGAAACGTCTGAATTCTGGAAATTTAATTACACATTCATTCTTACAGTCACAAGGTCTCTCCCACAGATCTGTGAAAGAGAAAAAAACCTTAAACCCGTGCAGCAGCATGTTTGTCTGTCTCCAGCAGTATCAAATAATGTATTTTCTGGTGGCTTTGTTCCCTTCAGTCATACGTTCTTTTAGTCTTTGTATGTTGGACACTTTAATGTCACTCGCTGTAGCTCACAGCAAATGTTTGCAGCTGCAGAATGAATTCTGCCTCATAGCTGAGGGTTTCACTCCCAGCTGCCTGGCAGTGTCAATCCCACTGCACTGAGGTCCCACATCTGTGAAAGAGTGAGGCTGAAGGCCCTGGCTGAAGCCATGGAAGAACCTGGAGATTTGGCGTGGCTGGTCCCTTATGTCACTAACTCAGGGCCCTTGTCCTTGTGCTTTGGTTCTTCTGCCTTTGGGTCCCGTGGGGTCTCACAAACAGAGCTGGAGGTGGAACCTGAGCCACCCCTTGGGCTGCTGATGGAATTCAGGCTGCACAGAGTGTACAGAGAAGCATTAATTGTACAGATAGGATTTAATAACGTTCAGTGAGGCTTAGATTAAACCCAAGAGGCTTTTTCTGTACTAGACATAATGTAACTACAACAGGAATAATTTCAGCAAACTATTTGAAAGCAATTATTCTTACAAGTCTGTTTTGTCCCATAGGAAAAAAAAGAAATCAACTATGCAGTTCCCATCTGAATTACTTATAATATTTGGTCAACAGTTGGATATACATCTATGAACAGATGATACAGGAAGTTTTTCCATAACTCTAAATGTTGTATTTAAATTCTTTCAACAAAATTAGAATTCTAATAGGAAGTTTTGCCCTAAGAAGTGGATGCACATCCGGCACAGTTGGTGATGGCACAAAGTTTAGGATATTTTTCCCCAGATTTATGGGTTGATATCTTCCAACTGGGTTTTAATATGCCTTGTGAATTCTTTCAGCTGCTCAAAATGTCTGTTTCCTACTTTGCCACCAATGCATACAAACTCATTAACCTGGAAGATGACAATTTTCAATATATTATGCCCTTTGAACCTGCTGACCTGTAGCTATAACACATGTACCAAAAGCAGGTGCTTTTCCCTTCAATGGATGCCAAAAGCCAGAGGGGGAAGCAGTGCATTTTGTAGAAGAGCAGTGATTGTAGCTGGGCAGATTGTCAGTAGCTGGCTGCGTTCTGGGAACACCAAGAAATGGTTCCATGGCTCCCCACACAGTTTGGAGTTTGAGGTGTGTGTCCTTACAGCCTCTCCACCAGCCCTCAGGTGTGAGACTGTCACTGCCAGTGCAGCTGTGATTGCTGACACAGGTGAGGTGTAGCTCACTGAGACTCCCCTCCTGCCCTCAGACACAGACCTGCAGCTCTTGTGTCACAGAGCCAGCTCCGATGGCCAAGTCACAGAGAAGGGCGAAATTAGGGAAGGCAGGAACCTCTCTGACCCACTGACACACAGCCACATTCACTGAGAACGTTACAGGAGACATAATGATCGTGTTCCTGCCAGTGGGAGTGGAGCTTTCGTGGCAGATAGGATCCTATTGTAACCCTTCCTTAATTTTTTATACATATCGAAATAATTTTCAGCGAGAGTTCTGATAAGTTAAAATAGGAAGCAATTAAATATCTTCTCCTTTTCCTTTCAGCTTAGACTGCAATATTTTATTTTTTTATTTCTCAGGTGGTACTTTACTATAGAGAAATATGATTGACTCACTGCCTCTCTCTGTATACACAGACACACTTTCTTTGTAAATATTACAGTAACAGTAATGGAGGGTTCCCTGATCCTGTCACTAAGGTTACCAGCTTTGTCTAGGAGTAAATTACAGTGAACTTCCCTTGCTCCTGTTAATGGGGCTGGTTGCAATTCTCTGATGTGGTCTCCTGAGCTGTGACCTTGCTGCTTCACAATGCATTTCCCTCCTGAAGAAGCAGAATAACCTGACTGGTTTCATTTGAGCTGGACTCACTAAAGTATTGTGTTCTTAAGTATCATAAGGGCACTTGGTGGGGAGCAACAAATTCCAGAGTGGAAGACCTGCTGGAGGTGCTTTGGTTCTGTTTGTTTACTGAATTACAGAATGCTGCAAGAAAACTTCAGTAGAGGCATCTCTGAGTAGTGTGTGATTTGGCTTTAAATATCAAATTCATCAAGCTTTTACACACCTAAATAATATTCCTTTCAAAACTGGGACCTTACTAAATTTGCAGAAGTAAATTTAGGAGCTAAGCTGTAATTGCATCTGAGCAGCCCACGGCCAGAAAAAGATTTTTTAAGTGCTTTGTATGAGAAACCTATTAAAGGGGAGCAGTTTATCTGATAGTGGCTAATGCAGAATAAACAAGTGAAGGTGGTGTTGAAAGTGCTACTGTGCCTGAATGCGAGGAGGAAAAGAACCTTACACTGATTCATGTTCACCTCTGCATGCTTTGTTATTCACAGCTGGCTGAAAAATAGAAGGAATTTGAAACAGACTGGATGCAATTTTCGTGCTGCTAACATGTGATACCTTTAGACAGCAGACAGGGGACAGTGGGAATGCATTCTCAGGTTCTGATGGCATGGCTTCTGCAGGCACTCAGCAGCTGGCTTCTCATTTCTGGAAGCAGCAGAGCACAGAGGAAGGGTCAGCACTTTACAGCCAAGGCAGTGCCCATCTGGGCTGGAAGGGACTGTGGAGCTGGAAATGTGCTCTAGTCTAAGGAAATGGGAGTGAAGAAGTGTTGGAATGTGTGGTTCTGGAGTGAGGCATTGCTGATTGAGGCTGCACTGTTGGGGAGGAAGGTGCCTGATGAGTACAGTTGGAAAGGGTGGGTGAGAACACCTGATTTCTGCTTGTCATGGGGTGCAGGGCTGGGACCTGCAGCTGCTGCCAGCCACAAATAACACATTAAATTCTGCCCACCACCTTCCCCTTCCCTGGCAGCAGCCATGGCTGGCTGTTGGCAGCACTTGGGAAATGCAGCTTTGGGAATCCCTGATACTGTCACTATCTAACCATGTGTTTTCTGTTTGGAAAAAATCAACAAAAGCAACTGGCAGTACCAGATTGTTTTCCATAGTTCATGCTTTTAATGTCTTTTCTTGACTTGGAGCTTTCTCCTTGAATTCCTGGTTTTTCCTGATGTTTTCACTTTAAACACCCCAACGTGCCCACCCCTTGTGCAGTTTTCTCTCTCCCAGTTCCCTCTTGCTCTGGTGTTGCCAGCTCTAGCTTTTAAACCTCATTGCTGATAAATTATATTGCTTGTTCTGGGGAGTCTTGTCCCTGAGGTATTTGTTATTCCTGTGATTTCTGTGACCCCTCCATAGCACCATAGATGTAAGGAACATGGATCCAGGTAAATTTTAATTTGGACACAAATAGCAGGGGCATGTCCTATTAGGAAAAGAAAAAAATGTCTCACCTTTCTAGTCAAGATTTTCTGTTGGGGCTAAAACAAATCAGAGAGCTCTGCCAAAATTAAATCATGTCTGTGTAGCTCTAATTTCATCAGTGCTGTCTAGAAATTGTTTGAGATTTCAAAAAAAAACCCTAACTGAACAACAAACAAAAACCCCAACCAAACATGGGAAAAAAAATAAACCAAACCTGCCTGCACAGCACTCTGAGCAGCACTGTTGGAAAGAGGCTGAAAAGTGAGGCATAATCTCAGCCTGCAAACTCGTAATTCAGTTTAGAGGTTTCAGTAAAGCTATTTGTGAAAACTGGTAAATTTTTTTTCCCTATAAAGAAATTGATTTTTAATCTGGCAAGAGCTTTTTGTGTGTGATAGTGATTTAAAATGGATAATAATGCCAGGAATAAGGGAAAAAAAAGATTGCAAATAGCTCAAATAAGTGAAATGTATCAAAAAACTCCATTCACTTATTTTCCTGCCAGGTACATGAGAAGCATTAATGTAGCAAATCCTTTTTTCTTCTTCCTTTTTTTTTTTTCAACTGAATGTGTTAAAAGGCCTTAAGTTGGAAAAACAGAACCTGTAAGGAATTGAACAGATCAGAATGTGGAACATACAAAGTATATGTAGGAAATTATCACCAAAATTGTCAAATACCACAGTAATATCCTAATTATGTGTGTTGAAATAAACAATGCCTAGAATTTTAGCTCAGAAATGGGTTACTTTAAAAACATCATGTCAGTCTAAACATTTTTGTCTTCATTTTCTCACCTTGTGTATCAGCAGAATCACCCAGTTCAATGCAGTGGCCTCTTTCTGACAAGATACCTTTTTTTTTTTTTTGTACTGGTAAAAATGTGTGTGGCCACATTTGGGTTGTAGAATGACCAACCTGCAGCTGTCTGAGGATTGTAAGCACAGACTTTGTTTCAATTGAGAGTTAGTGCAAATATTCTAAGTGGGTTCCAATCAAGGAAAAGGGGATAACGAGGAGCTGGCTCCTTCCTGTCACAGAAAGTTTCATGCTCCTGACAGAAACCTGCCAGCACTCACTCTTTAGAGATGTGGGGGGAGCCAGTCTAAATCTTGCAAAGTTGATTCACCAGCACACTTTGTTCTAGCCAGATATGTAGCAGTAAATGTATTTACCTCTCTGTAGGGATGCAGCTCAGGGCTGGGAATTCACAAATGATACCACAAAAGTTCTTTTTCTAGTGCAGCATAACTGGCTTTGCTTTTTCAAAACCAATCATTAAATCTTTTCTGGATTTTCTGGATTGAGTGGATTATGATAAGATTGTACAAAGCTATCTAAATCTATCCCAAGCCTCAAGGAATAAAGCAAGTGTGAAAGATGGCTCTGAGAACACTAAATATGCTGAATACCAGAAAATTTTGACAAACATTATTCGAATTTGTATTTCAAGTTCCCTGTTGAGGGAGAAATGACAGAGGATGCTGCCTTGTTGAGAAGCATGATGAATACTGAAGCCTCACTCTTGTTTCTCTAAATTTTACTGTACCTCTGAAAGCAGGAAGTATAAAATACCAGCAATCAAATGAATATTGAATCTTTCTAGCAAGGTAGGCTTGATGTTTTCCATGAAGAGACACCTTGTTCGACTGGGAAATATCCTGTCTCCAATTTCTTGTCTAATGTGTTGTGTTTTAACAGCTTCTTTCTGTCAGCAAGTGCAGCTTTATTGCTGGTATTTCAGCATCCATCTCGTGCTATCACAAAGCTGGTGCTGTTGGCTGGCAGGCCCACACAGTCTCAATTGTCAGACTTATCTGTCTTCAGCAGGATTAGACAGAAATATGTTTCATCCACATGATGCTGCAGCCTTAGGCTGCACCAGCCTCAGGAAACTTGAGTGCATTAGCTTCAAAGAAACCGTCTGCAACCTCTTCTGACAGCACATGTTACAGAGTACCCTCCAATCTATTCCTCAAGCTGTTTTCTCTGTCTCTTTAATATTTACTCTTTGTATTGAATTAATACCTTGCCTCTTGTCTCTGGCAGTTCTGTAGCAGGAAGTGTTAGACCATTCCTTTTATAATTTCACCTCAGTTATATGTTAATTTGTTTCCAGTACAAAGTGGTCCCGAACCTGGAGCAGAAGAAATTCATAAATGACAGAACAAGGCAGTGCTAGTTCAAGCCTGTCCCCAAATCCCCACTGTATCCTGATGAGAGCAGTTTTCTTCAGAACAGCTCACAGGTTCCGTGGCTCTGTTTGGTGGAGAGAATATGAAATACTGTGCCTATATCATCTGAGCAGCTCCTGTCATCAGCCTCTTTAGGCCCCCATTCCATTACTGCAATCTCACATTAAAGGAACAGAAGTTCAGAGTGTGTTATCTTCATGGCTCCGTGCACACACACTCCACAGTCGTGCTGCTGTTATGTCTGTGTGCACACACTTATAACTGCACATATATAACCTCCAATGAACATCTTATTTTTCAGGAAATAGTGTCCCACTGAGCAGCCTTGTTTGCCTGTAAAATATTGGGCTATAAATTGTGTTTATTCTCTCTGGGTTAAGCTGTGTCGTTCTGCAAACAGCCTGGTGCTACACATTAGAGCATTTAGTGCCTCTGAAAGCTTCTTGTTATCAGAGGATGCAGCTTATAAATTGCATATTCTTAGTTGTAACAGAGTCTGCCTGGTATTTTATGTCACTTCAATTCATACATACCTCAACAATAGCATGGCTCACCCAGGCCGTGATAACTAAACACAGCTGCAAAACTTGAATTTAATATTGCCAGAAAAGTTGGTATTTAGGTACTGACAAGGTTTCTCTCTTTTCTGATACAATGGGGAAATGAGATCTGCACTTCCCTGTGAGAGTGCTAGTGGTTTTATTGCTCTGTGTAGGGCACAGGGATACAGGAGATATGACTGTGAAAGCAGCATGGGACCACGATGCCTTGAAATTCCCAATTTTAGCTGCCTCTGCTTTGACAGTGTAGAAATAATTGTACAAACATGAATGGCTGCAACGTGCTGTCCATTCTGCTGTGAATGCTCTGACTGAGGAAAGCAAAGGGAAAAGGATCCTTACAAGGGAAATAAATTCCATTTTCCAACCTGCCAAGAGCCAAACCTGGCCTTCCCTGCCAGGCCTTTTGGCAGAGCACACGGTGGAGTTTGTGAGGAGTTCCATGGGTGCACACCCTCCTCTGTGCCCACGGTTCCTGGGGGGCTCAGCAGAGCACAGGGGGGTTTGGTACCATGGACAGGGAGACCCCTCTGCAAATGGCAGCTGCAAGTTTGGGGGCTGCTCCTGTGCCACCACCCCAGGGTGTGCCCTGGAGCTCCTCCTGTCTCTGCCAAGAGCACAACCACACAAAGGAGCCAGGGAGTCTCTTTCAGCTTCCAACCTGTTCAGCACAGTTTTGTGCACAGGAGGGAATGATCCTCCTTTCTTGGCCTTGTGTTGCTGTTGGGATTTCTTTGAAAAATAGAGATTTAAAATATTTGGCCTCTCTGAATTGTTTCTCATTATCCATAAAATTTCAATTCACAATAGACGTGAAGTTACAAGAGACCATGTAATTGTTTGCAAATGTGTCATTTAACCACTGCTATAATTTTTCTTTAAAAAACACAATTTTAGGGCTAAAAACTTGCAAATCCAATTGAAAAGATGGGTATTATAGAGCATGTACAGAGAGTACCTATTTTGGAAAACTTTAACTCTTGGAGGCCAATACACAGAGAGTGTGTCCAGGATCATTTGAGCTGAATTATTATTATGAGGAAAGCTTGTAGGGTTTTTTGTTTTGTCTTGGTCTTTTGGGGTTTGTTTTGTTGGGGTTTTTTGTTCTTGAGGTTTTGTTTATTTGTTTTGTGTTTTGGAACACAGGGGATTAACAGGGAGGCATCTGCAAACTTTTATATTCAAGAATATTCTATATTTTTCTGAGAAGTTTTGCAATTCACCCCTGCCCATTCAGGTTCTGATATGCAGCAGCTCAGGACAGAGTAAGACTTTCTGAATAACTGCAAGGCTTGGATGGTTTCAGTCACAATGGGCTGGGTTTGAGGGCAGGAAGCTTGGTTGCTGTTCTGTTGTCAGTGCTAAATAGCAAGAGAAAAGGGGCACGTACCTGCCAAATTTTAATGCAGAGAGAGAACAGAAGTTGCACAGGGGCTGAAGGTGTTTGCCAAGTTCAAGTGGGTGGTGTTCAGAAAGGTACCAAAGGAATCAAACTGTGGGGTGGGGGGATCCCAGAAACCAGCCAGAAGAGAAGGGAAAAAGAGATGCAGGTGGTGGGGAAGTGGAGGGGAGTTAGACCCACTCTGCTTTTAGAATTCTCGTTCAGGAGCAGCACAGGTGTTTGAGAAGAAGCTGGTTTGGCCTGAAGAGGTTTTATGAGCTGTACATGTAGTGTTGGAAGAACTGTGTAAGTGGAAACTTTATCACTGCAGAGGGAAGCTGAGTGCAGTGTGTTTATAATGCATTCCACGTGGAAGTGTAGATATCCCTGGGAGTTTCACAGGATGGGAAGTGAATGCTTAATTGCTTCTTCCACTGAATGTCACTAATGAGGGGTGTGGCTTTGACTGAAGGGTTTTCATACAGAGTAATGAAGCCCTTTTCCCACCCATGTCTGTCCTTTGTTCTTCAGCCTCTGTGAATAATCTTGTTTTCTGCAGTGCCTGTCTGGGGCTGTCTGTGTGCTGGATTTCCATTTGCCATTTCCCGGGTGTAGATTAGTCAGTCACGAGCTGCAAGCTGGAGATGAGCCTACCTGCTTTCCCATCTGTGGGAACACTAATTAGAGTTTACTTTCTCTTTCAGACACAATTTTTTTCCTGAAACTTTCAGGAACTTAATTATCTCTGAGAATTTTTTTCTGTCCTCTTCCCTGTGTCAATTGGATGAAATTAAACAGCAAAATTTCTCAGTTATTAAGGTAAAAACAGTGAAATAGGCAGAGCAGTCATGGAAGTTTCCTTGCTCTAAGAATCAGGACAAAAAAGATTATTTATGTTATGGCAGCACTCCATGGATAGAGCTGCACTAGTCCTAAGACATGGGAACTTTTTCCTTCTGTCAAGTTTGCATTTTCATTGCACAATGGGACAAAGAGCAGACTCTTCCCATAACCAGGAGCAGTGATACAACTGCATACACTGGCAGGAGGACAGGATGGAGCAGAGGTGCTGCTCAGGTGTTCATTCTCTTTGGCTTCAATGGGTTATTTTTAAAATATCCTTTCTTTATGTAACTTAAAGTAACGTATAGAAGAGGAGTTTGAATGGCTCCCTCTTTTATTTAACCTTCATGAAGGTGCTAAGCAATGAGGTTTGCCCAAATGTCTGTGCTGTGCTGTTCTGAAAACGAGCTGGTGCAATGTTAGACCTTCATTTGTCCTTTTTCATGTGTTAACATCCATAATGCTCTGATTTTGTGACTACAATATAGTTCTCTGGGGAGTAATTTGCCCCAGTTAGACCATCTGAAAACAGTTACTTCATGTTCATTATCCCTCAGCAATTCAGCTATTCCTTCAGTAATTAATACTATTTTAATTAAAGTTTCAATATGTCTCCCTGTATGTACTTAGGCATAACCTAAAGGTATCCCAAAATTTCTGTTCTCTGGTTTTTATTGCAGCTTTCTTCACCGATGTCCCTGATTATTAAAATAGTGAAATAAGAAATGGAAGCTGCACGACTGAAGGGCTCGTTACTGTTTATTGCACAGGGTAGAGTGTGTGCCCAGGACCACTCAGGCCACGTATTTATCTCTCCAAGTAAATCTCCAAACTGCAGTTAATAACAAATTCTGTACATCTGCTGGTGTGGCTTTTGGTTTTTTGGTGGTTGGTGTTGGAATTCAGGCTTTTTGGGGTTTTTTTTGGTGTTTTTGAGGGTTTGTTTGTTTGTTTGTTTTTAACTCTGCCAGCACTTTCTGGTTTTTGTTTGGTTTTTTTTCTGTTATAAAAGTTTGTACAAACACCCAGGAAAACCTTAGAGCAAGGAGTGTGCAGTGCAATAAAAGAAACCTTTTTCTCAGCATGAAGTTGAAGCCACTCTTTGCAGCTAAACAAGCACTTGAATGTTAAATATTTGAATTAAGTGTATAGCTGTGACCAGGCCTTTGCTTTGCATGTCTAAATGGATAAGAAAAAAAGTTTGCTTTTGTTTCTGATTAGAAAAGAAAGTTCAGGGTGTGAACTGTGGGCGATGAACAGGCAGTGTCCCACTTACTGTGAGCAGTGCAAGCTCATGCTCCTGTAGGAGCAGTGAAAACATCAAGATAACATTCAGAGATCTCTTTCAGAATTTCCCTCTTTTTGAAACTTCAGAGTTGCCTTTTAGCCCACTCTGTTTATTGCTGAAAATGCCTTGACTCATATCTGCGAGGGATGCTCTGTGCTGGCTGTGAGCAGCCTAGCAGCCCTCTCGCTGAGGAAAAGATTCCTTCCCAGTCTTGTCAGAAATCCTATTTTGAAACCTCCTCCTTTTTCTTATTAGAAATTAGGTGGAATCCCCATCCCTGGAGGTGTTTCAGAAAAGACTGGACGTGGCACTTTGTGCCATGGTCTGGGTGCCATGGTGGTGTCTGTCAAACTTTGTACATGATGGTCTCAGAGGCTTTTCCAGCCTTAGAGATTCTGTGATATCACATCCCAAGAGTTATCAGGATGGCCCATCTTTTAGAAATCAGTTACAGATTTTTGAACCCCCTGAAGATTCTCCCCAGGTGAGGTAAATCCTGCACTTCCCATCAGTTTGCCTCTTTGTTCAGATTTCAGACTTTGTAGATTTTGATTAATTGTTTCCTGCCTTATTTTGTGAGAGAATTGCTTCTCTCCAAGGGCTTGATCAGCGACTCTTTGGCTCTTTGGCTGAGGTCAGTGTGACACTGGGGCTCCCCTTCAGGTGTGTGTGTAACCAAGCAGGAGGGGATGTGGGCAGTGGTACAGATTTGATGCATTCCTTGTTGACACTAATCCTCTGGATACTCTTTGAAATAGTTTCTCTTCTATAAAGGCAACGCTGTTGTTTTCATTGACAAACTTCTTGATGTGTCTTGCTCTGGGGGTACTTTGAGTAGCTCTACATTATGTACACATGTACATGCCAGTGCACAGAACTAGAGTTACTGAATTTATGGCACCAGCTCTTACAGCTTTCCTTTTAAGTGCTCACAAACGAGACTATAAACGTTTAAAAGCAGCTACAGTGAAGCTGTGGATTGACAAATATAGAATTACTCCATCTATGTCTAACCATCTTGATCCATACTAACAAGACCAAGATGAAAGGTTAGTTTCTGCTCTTCTCGTAAATAGCCTTGCCAAATGCCTCTTTAAAATTCTGTCATGCTGAATTACGTGGCTCTTATCATTTGCAGATCTTTTTTGAAAGCAACCCCAGGTTACATGCATATTGGAGTACCGTGCATCAAAGAGATTAAAATAGGTGTGCTATGAAGATAAGGACTCTTTCATATTCTACTTGCAGAAAAAATTGTATTAAAAAGACACGTTGGAGAAAATAAAAATAATTCAGAGGAACCAAACTGAAAGAAGCATCTCATAGAAGACTGCAGAGTGGCTGACAGATTCCTGACAATATTCACTGGTACTTTGTTTCTGGCTTTAATATGTGTTTTATATTCTCATGAAGAAGCACCAAATTGGGCATTAACATGTGAGGAAAGAAAAACTGCACATTATGGACTCATTTTATAGTCTTTTAGAATTATGAAGACAATCAGCCACTTTCAGATGGTAATTTTCTTAGGCACTCCTCACTGACAGAACCAACAAGGATTTACAGGTAACCAAAATTAAAGCATCAACATGTGAGATTATTAAGGAATTTTAGAGGAAGATTGAGAATTTCTTTTTTTTATCTTGAGGTATGGAAATTTGGAAGTTTCATTTGATCCCATCATCTACCAGCAATACAAAATCCACAACATGAAATGGTGAAGAAATTATATCTTGCTACTCATAAAAGCATTTCAAAGAGCTGCCTGTACACAGAAGGACCAAAACCAATTAGATGATTGGAAATGCAATTAAAATGTGAAAGAACAGTAAGTTCTCAAAGGGAATGAGCTTGGAAAATGTCATATCCACGTGCCTGCCTCTTACTTGTGTTGATTGATGGAATATCCAAGCTCTTGCACTTCAAGTCAATAACTGTGCTCTTGACAACTGATGGATTCCTGGGGTTAATTTGGGCAGCCTTGGAGGAACAACGTTTGTGGGAAGATCTGGGGCATTTGAGTAACTCAACTTGCAAGACAAACAAAAGCATGAAACTGTGTGAGCTGTATCCAGCATAACCCAGAAGAGGTTATCTGCAACTCATTATGTTCTCTAGACAATCTAAAAAAAGGGCTGCTTTCGGGAGGTTTCTGACTTAAACAATCTGCTCTTACTGGGATTAAGCTGTTTCATAGTTATTTTTAAACACATGAGCCTCCAGATGATTTGAGTATTTTTATTTAGACTGTTATGAGAATCGAGTGTGTTAGTCTATTTTACCATTGTCATAAGTGACCAAAACAAAGAAAGGAGTTAGAAGGAAATAAATAATAGATAGAGATATATAAAGAATATAAATATATATAAACAATAAAGCCAAGATGCCTGAAAGGGAGGGGGGCTGGAGGTGTGGGGGTGGAGTGGATCTGGGGAGAACTGCCTGTGTTATTCACTGCATTTGGGGGGAAAAAAATAAAAGGAATGATTCTGAGCTATTGTTGGATTCATATGAATACAATACAGAATTTTGCTCATGTAAATGAATGTCCTTCATGTTTTCCATTAGGAAGAGGCTAATTACAAAAAGAAAAGCAGGTGTTGTGGCTGTGCTGGATGCAAAGAGTTGGAGGTTTGGCAGTAAAAGGGAGGACCTTTGGCTCAATGCTGAGGGTAAAGCTCTGCTTTGATAAATGAATATAAGCACACAGAAATTCACATTGCTGAAAGCATCTGTGGTTCAGGAGCATTTTTTAGAGCAGTCTAGCAAGGGATTAAAGTAAAAGAAAGGAATTTTTATCATATGATAATAACTCTGTAGGCTTTAATGCTTATTCCATTCAGGAACAGCATTGAGGCTGATTCTTCATCTTCACTTTTCTCAGATGACTTTTGTCTTTATGTGACTGAATTGCATATTCCCCTGAATAAATTCTGAATGGCTGGTTAGCAGGAAAATAAGGCAAACCTGAGCATTTTATAACCTTATATAAAGGACAGATTACAAGGATTTTTTTGTGAATGCTATTTGTAGGAGATTTTAGCAAAACCAATCGCACTGTGGATGTGTGAAAACTTTGATTAAGAATTAATCTTTTGGAGTTCAGATGGCATTAAGTTATTACTGAAGAAACTGGCTCAATCTGATCTTTAGAATGGTGATGGTTTTCTTCTCAACCAAGAAAAAAATCTCAGTAGATAATTAATTAATGGTAGATTTTGAGCTTCTCTCATTGGGAGACCAGGGTTAAAAAATGTTTTGGAACAGAGAAAACAGTAGAACAAAACATAGCTTTTTCTCATTTAGGTTTGTCTGTCATAAAAGATTTTCAAAAAGCCAACAGCAAAACAGGCACAAATGGGTGCAAGAGTTCTGATTAGCAAACATAAATCACCATCTTCCTTTCAAATTTCAAATAAATGCTACAATTACTGAACTAGAAATCCAACTATGTTTTATATTTTGTTTCATTTAAAGCTGTAATTCTGACAATGAACAGAAACTGTGACCTGACATCGTTTCTGTGATATGGTTTAGTAGAAGGAGAAATGAAGGACTTCAGTGTAACATTCAATAATGAGAAACATCCAGGTCCTTCAGTGTGCCAAAAACCATCCCATGGTGGCTGCAGAACACAGATATTCTGTAGAAAATATATTTGCTTTCTCAGTCCTTAAGATTTTGTGACCAGCCTTGAAATGCCAGCAAAGTTCTATGCCATGAAATGATAGTGAACTCAGTGACTTGGCTTGAGGTG
The DNA here is from genome assembly GCA_013397295.1 of Polioptila caerulea. Classification (NCBI taxonomy): domain Eukaryota; kingdom Metazoa; phylum Chordata; class Aves; order Passeriformes; family Certhiidae; genus Polioptila; species Polioptila caerulea. The sequence continues at coordinate 296,241 of VYXF01012901.1, read as the reverse complement.
GTAAATTTTAAACTGCAGAGCTGCTGAGACCTTGACACCCAGGACTAGATCTGGTGTCTCCTGAGGACAGGTGTGCCTGTCATGGCCTCAGTGGGCATCAGCCACACTTTTCAGCCTTCTTTTACTATTTAATTAGTGTAGTATTTTGAAATCTTTCTATATATTGATTGAATTCTTAATTGAGATTAAGCATTGGTCATAATTTCCATTCCTACATGGAAACAACTATTTCTTTATTCTCATAGGTGCTTTTAAGTTCTGATGTGCTTTGGGTGAACACAAACCTTTTTTATGGTTTAGATGGGCTCTGTGGTGAAAAATGTATTCATTTTTTATTGGATGAAGTATGAATGGAATACTGTAAGCAATACTTCATTTCCTCCCTCCCACGTGCTCCTGAAGGCTCTTGGGGTGTGGGACTGGACACGACTTTGCCTGCAGCAGTGGGGTTGGGCTGACAGCCCCTCCCCAGGCACAGGGTGATGTTTTAAACATCCCAGAGGTGACAGGAGTTGGGCTGGGTGCTGCAGTGACATGGCTCAAACCAACCAAGTAAACACTCAGGGCTTCTTTTCATGGCTTTTGAAAGAAAACAATTGAGTGCAAATGAAATCTATTGGCAACACGATTTGTTAGGCCTGAAAAGCAACAAATGAGAGATAATATGTAAAGTGCAAACCTATGTGCTTAAGCAAAAACCAAAATTTCAACAATAAGCCAGGAATTGTTCAGCTGAGCAGGCTAGAGGAACAGAAGGCCCTTGGAGCATTAATTAATTGGAGATTGGCTAGGGACCAGCTGTAAATTACAACTGTGAACAACACAGACGTACCAGCTGAACTCCTTTGAGCTGAGGTAAAGCCAAACCTTCTCTAGAATACCAGACATTCACACAGCTAAGCATATTTGAAAGATAAGGAACAGATGCAACCAAGTTTAGAGACTGATGCAAATGAGGGCTCTGAGTCCCTGCTGGACTGCAGAAAGAAACAGAGGGAAAAAAATATTTTTGGATTACAGATCTGCTTGTGAGGATTTTCTCAAGAAACAGCACAGGACTTTCATAGAATGAACGGGGTTGAAAAAGACCTTTTGAGGGTGCAGCCTATGACCTAACACTTCATCGAGCAAACCGTGGCACTGAGTGCCATGGATCTCCCATCCTTGTTGGACTGTCTTGGGATATATTTGTGAGAACAAGTCAAAACCCTGGAAATGTTCTGTTCCCTGGCTGTGTTCAGTAAGGTATCTAAACTGTTGGTGTTAGTGCTTCAGTAGAGCAAAACAGATAATTGGTTTGCTGGACCATTAAAATGCCTGGATTATGCAGTGGAGTAGGGATAAAGATTTGTAAAGTGTAGATCAGGAAAAAGCATCTGTTGCCTTCAGAATCAAGTTCAGACTATGAAGCATAGAAATAGTGGAGCCAAGAATACCAAAGATGCTGAAGGTACAGATTTCTATAAAGTGCTTGGGACAGGGACCTTTTACCCCCTGTCCTTCCCTTCCACTCTTTGAACAACCAAGTTCTGAAATTTAATTTTTAGATCAGTGGAAACCTATTATAAATGTCAAACTGTATAGGACATTTAATCAGATAACTTTTGCAATCCCATTACAAGTTGCCCCATGCCAGATGCTGTATTTTCTCTCTGAGTGAGAAGTAGGAAATGTCTGTGTTGGGTGACAGACACAAGGATTGTTTCAGAGTACAGAAATCCCAACAGTCCTAGAGCAATATTTGTAACATTCAAGTGGCTTGCACTTTAACACTCAAGTTAATTATGGAAAAAAGAGATATGACCAGAAATCTTTTTTTCTTTTTGGGGTTGTATCCACATGAGAAGATGGTGATAGTAGCAAATGATGTAAAATCTCCACCTGAAAAACTCTAAGCAGGTATTGTTAGCCTTTGTTGCTAACCTACTGTTGGGCCTTTTCAGGAGAGGAGTGATAGAGTTAGGAATATCAGAATTATACTTTCCCATTTTCAGGGGAGAAGAAGGTTTTTCATTGGTTTGGAAGCCTTATTTTAATGCAGTTGTGCAGGCCCCCCACACTAGAGACAGCAAGTTGTGTTTGTCCCATCTCCCCAAGGGTGAGGTGAGCTGGGGGGCTTCAATTCAAGCACTGTTCCCCCAAAATCTGCACAGTGATAGCTGAGAGCAACTGGAGTGTGGCATTGACTATGGGCATTTCTGCCTTGTGGCATTCTGGGATCCATAAGAGGCTTGCTCTATGTGTTTGTCTCTCCAGAAGCTTCATTATTTTAGGGTGCTGTTGGTCCATGGGAAAAGTAGATTTTAAGGAGGGAGGTGTTGCAAACGCTTTCAACAGGCTGCCCTCAGCTGTTTGATCAAACCTAAAGAAACCCTTAGGTGCTGTTCCCTCCATGAATAACTGCTTGCAGTTATTTGAATAAGGCCTGAGAGCACTGGCATGCAGAAGGGTGGGATGGAAATGCAGTGGTGCTTCCTAATCCTTCACTTTGAGATCAGGGGGTGGGGGTGTGGGTGCATTTCTACTTGTTCAAGGGTTTTGGTTTTTTTTGGCTCATTTTTGAAATGTGTAGTAAAATTTCCACCAGGTAACCTATGTGGTTCTCACTGGTTCTGTTATGAAATCCTTTCTAAGTGAACATTTTCTGCCATTGAGAACAGCCCATGTCTCCCTCCTGTACAGATTGTTGCATTTCATACAAGGGAGGTGCTGTGCCTCGGCAGTCACTGTGAAATAAACCTCTCCCTTCAAACCATTCTCTGAAGCCCAAAAATGGGTGTTCTTTCTTTTCCCTTAAAATAAGTTTTACCTGCTGTCCATCAAGTATCTGATTTTATCAATTTCTTTGTTTTGTATGGTGCAAAACAGTGACTTTTATCTATAAACCCCCATGCCCTGGGGATTCAGGTTGTTTTGATGTCTCTCATTCTCTGTTTCCCTGTTTTTTAAAGAGCTTTTGTTTTATTGATGTGTATGCACTTGGAGGCATTTTTGAAGTAGCATATCATAGATAAAATCACAAACATTTTACAGATTGATATATTAAAACACAGTCAGTGTGTGAAAATCTAAGCTTGCTGCTTATTTTCATAATAAGTCTTGATTTTTCCACTGACCCTCATTTTCTCTCAGTAATGTGTCAAGAAGGGACACCAATTTTTCAAACCATTTGATTACTGATGTGAATTACTGTCAGAATTATTAGCTATAAAAGAAATATTTATATAATTGATTGTAAAATGCTCAGTAATGCTAATATTGTCATATTGTCTTGTTTGCATTGTTTTCTTTATTACAAATATCTTTCCATCATTACCATTCTTTTTATAGACTCTCTATTTTTATGTTATTTATAGTTAAATTAGAATATTCTCATGAAGCCCAAATCATTCTGAGATTATAGTTTCTGTCAGTGATGAATTTTTATTTCTTCTTTTGGCTTTCCCTTGATCTTTTTGAATAGTACAATTGAAATTACCCTCTCTAATTTTGGCACAATAAATCATGAGAGTTCAAATTACCTAAGGTCAAAAACCTTTTTCCAGGAGGACTTGCATACAAAATGTATCAAGAAACACGTTGTAATTCTTAAAAGGCAAAGTGATGAATAAGTTATCAAAGGAAGTTTTAACAGAAGTGGAAGTAATATATATCCCAAAGGAAGCTATTATGAGCCCATTAATATCACAAGCCAAAGTTTTACTTACTGAATATAATCTAAATTGTATTGAACTCCCCAGCCATCAAGGGAAATACTCAGTTTCTGTGGTCTTGTGGTTGATTCATTCCTTTGATTTCTTCCAATATCTTTCTTCCTCCCCTCTTCGTTTACGTGAACAGTTCAAATTCAATTAAATAAACCACAGTGACTCGGAAAGTCATTGTTCAGAAGAGGGTGATGTTCCTTGATGCTCGTGAATAATAGAGAACATTTCCTTGAGTATCCCACCGTGACAGCTCCAAAGCCCGGGGTGCTGGCCCTCGTGCAGTGCTCTGTGTGCAGGGGTCTTTGGGGCCCTCCGAGCTCTCAGGCTTTGGATGCACCCACACAGAAGGCTGGGAGCAGCAGAGCCTGCACGCTGCTGGAGAGCTGCAGCTCAGCTTTGCTGCCCTGGGCATTCCCAAGCTGAAGGTGCACTTGGGCAACCTGGGAAAGATGCCCAAAGGAGCTCGCCTGCAGGTGAGCAAGAAGTGCTGGTTAAAGGGGCCAGGTTAAAGGGGCCAGGTTATAGGGGCCAGGTTAAAGGTTAAGGGGGTGATTTGTGTGCCAGCCCTGTGCAAATGCTGAGCACTGGGGTGCTGTGGGTGCCACGGTGTCTCTGTCAGGGAGGGGAGAAGCCTGGCTGGCGTGGCTCCGTGTCTGTGCCCTCTGCAGCAGTGACCCCGAGGGGAGCCCTGGCTCTGGGCATCTTTGGGGTCACAGCAGGGACCCCAGGGCAGGAGGTGCTCCCTGAATGAGCTGCAATGCCCAGGGGCAGTGCCCATTCTCTGCACAGGCTCCCTGCTCAAGGACCTGCACGTGAAGCATCCCCAGAGCCTCTGCTGGGGCAAGGGTGGTCTCAACCTGCTCTGCAAGCCAGGGCTGCCAGCCTGAGCCTGCCTGAGCCTGGCTGGTGCTGGGTGGCCCAGCTTGCCCCAGCCCTCATCCCACGTGTGCTGCCCCATCCATCAGCCCGTGGTCAATAGTGCAGCCTCCCCACTGGCCCTGTGCTGACACTTCTGTCATTCCCACAGCATCTCCTGCCTGCTGATGGCTGTGCCCTGATGTGCTGATCTGCCCTGGCAGCCAGATGATGCCACAGCTGAGTGGGACTCTGCTGCTGCTCCTCCCTTTCCCCTTGCCCGCCTTCCCAGCTGTTTTCTCATGTGAGCACAGCCCTGCTGCAGGTGGTTTTATGGCACACAGCCTTTCTTTCTCATCCTTTTTGGTAGAGAGGTTAGCTCATCCTCGAGTTTTAAATGCCTTCCCAGAATAGATATTGTGCTGCAGATAACTGCTAACAGCATGGATTTAACCTCGAAATAGCTGGCTGGCTGTTCTCACAAAACCACAAAAAGGCATGCTGTTTAAGGACAAGATTTCTTTCTGTTTGGGGGAGTGAGACGAAGTTCTGACACATTTAAGGAAAATGTCTAGGTCGAAGAAAAAGAACTGTCTCCAGAAGGCAGTGGAACAGCAGCAGGACTGCATGCCTGCACTTCCCCCTGCCAGGGGGTTAAAAATTCTGGCACTTTGCACAAATTTCCTTCTAAAGCAAGTCTCCTGTAGTCTCTCACACAGGAATTTTTTTTGTAGAAGAAGAGAATGCTAGGTAGCTCGAGCATGCTATAATTCCTCATGGCACGTGAATGTATGCTTGGCACAATTTCTTACTTCTCTGTTGCTTGTTTGTGTGCACTTCATGTGCAAAGGAGCAGCTACTGAAGGTGTCCAGCCCCTGCCTCCCCCTTGCTGGGAGCTGAGGCAGGAATGGGCTCGCTGAGGGGATGTGGGTTCAGCAGTCCCCATTTGATCAGTACCAAATATCCCTCACTCACAGCTTGTCTGATAAAAAAGGATGAGCATGGACTGAACATGAAGCAAAGAAATGTGATCCTTTATGCTTTGCTCAGGCCACCTCGCAGCACCCAGGAGGTATCTTGGGGTAGTAGATAATGATCACTAAATTGTGTTATTGCTTAGCAGGGAGGCAAGTTGGTGCCATTTCTCCTCAGTGAGGGAAGGTTTGAAGTTACTTGTTTTTTTCATCGTACAGAGCCAAATATAGGCCATATATTTTATGTTACTAGCTTTTTAGCCAATTTATTCTGAAATATTTATTAGTGTCTAAATTACATTTTGGTTGGCCGTTAGCCCCCCTTCCCTGCTCACCAAATTAAAACATGATCCTAAGATACATAAGAAAAAAATCAATTAAATAGGATGAACTCTGAGATAATCCCACTCCTACAATGGGAAGAACAAAGCTGTGCACTGAGACAGTTTTGTAACAATTTTGTAACTCAGACAAAAGCATTTGAAGGATTCTACTTTTTTATTTATTTGTTCTGTTATGACCTTTTAGAGTGGTGCATTCAACATGGGTTGTACAGTACATCCCAAATAGCCAAGCATCCCTAGTAGGTACTTACCATGTGTGGCCTTCACATTTTCAGTTCTATGGCTCATTTTATCAGGAGCTTCCACTTTGATGGCCTTTAAACTATCTAGCCATGGCTGTTAAAATGACTGCAAAGCTTGAAATCCTTTCCTGGCATGACTTAATTCTCTAACCCAATTAAATCAGATGATGGGAGCTGTTTCTTGAGCATTTTTGCTTGTACCACTTATTGCTCTGTGACCAGCTTGTCAAATCCTAGAGTCTGAGGATTGCTAAAGTTTCTCTTTATTATTTGTTATTTATTTATTTCTTTGTTATTATGGAATACAGCTGAAGCCACTTTGTTATGAAAGTGTTTTTGATAAGCACTAAATTAAAAGACTTAAAATAGCATTTTTAATTTGTTTGTGAGAAACCTTGGATGTATTTTGGAATATGCCTCAGATTGTTATGAGCATGGCTAGATTAGATTGCCATGCCCTGCTGGGTCAGATAAGGGCTCTGAAATGCCTGTTGATCCTTGCTGTTGCTTTTCCAGAGAGGGTCCTGGGTGTAATTGTTGCTGGCTGTGTCTGTAGGATAGGGGCGGGCAGGGTGAGGTGATTGTGTGGTTGCAGCAGAGGGTGGCATGGCTCTGTCTGGTTTATGTTAAAGTGGTCGTGCTAAACAGAGTGACCATCTCCCTGTGCCCAGGGACAGCCTGGTTCCCCTTCTCCTTTGATTCCTGTGCAGGGGGCTGCCTGTGGGTGACATTGAGCATTCCAGCTGCAATCTCCAGCTGTGGAGCCCCTGGGAGGCAGGAGGACATGGAATTAGTTCCTTTATTTGTTATCCTGTGTTATCTTCAGTTATCTTCAGCCACCCACTTCCCAGCAGGGAGCTCCCTCTGTGCCTCCCTCGCGTTCTGCTGCTCCATCCCCTGCCTGTCCCAAGCACCTCCAAGCAGACTGGTTGTTCTAAGGAGTTGGAGTCACAGATTTGATTCATTCCACATTGGATCTGGACATTAGGAGAAATAACTCTGACATAATTTTGAGACTTGTTCTTATTATGTTTTGATAACCTCAAGCAAGGTGTATTTCAGTACTGAGAGAAGTTGCAAATGTTCTGATGGTTCTGAGAAGATACCAACCCAAGATTGGCATTAACTCCTTTTCTTCCTCCCAGAACTGGATTGTGACATCAGGCAGAGAAAAGGAGCTCGTGTCAGAGCCAAAGGATCATTATTAATAATCCCAGGCTCTCATACATTTAATTGGAACACAGCTTTTTCTTGTTCAGTCGTTGGTGCTAGGGAAATAATTGGCAGAATACTTGTCTTCCTTGATTGTGTTTGAGTATCCTCCCAGATTATAAAACTTTAAACTCTTCAGGAGTTAGGATGTATTTCTCTGTTCAGCCATTGGGAACTGTGGAGTTTTTAATTGACAATATTGGGCAGAATCCCAGGGCTGAAGAGAGATTTGAGGGATGTCACCCTTCACTGGTATTTTCTATTAGTTCAGTTTCTAATGTGTAACACTTATTTGAAGAGTCACTAATGAAATACAAATGTGGAGGCCAGACTGTCACCTTATTCTCCTGCTGAGTTCATGACATTCAGAGGAATCAGGTTGTGTTTGTATTTTGTGCTTCCAGACTTGAATTTACGTAAGATAAAACTTTTAGAAGTCAACCCACTTTATGTAACAAACAAAACTTTTCTGAAATAAAAACTGCCTTATGCTAAAAGGTTTTATTTCCTTTTCGGTAAAATAAAGTTAAAATTATTTATGATCAGGACTCTTTATAAAAGGTGAATTAAGAACAGGAACAGAACATTTGGAGTATGTACCTGTAGTTTTAAATGTAAAGTATATTTTAGCATTAAATTCAGAGAAGCCTGGAGGAGGTAGAACACTGATTATTTAAAAATGATCACATAACCATACTTTGAAACCTCTGCATGCTTAGGATTTTCAAATAGAAAGGGTTTGTAGAGATTTTCATTAACAAACAAGGAATTTGTGGGTATTCTGCCAGTTAGCATTAATCAGGGACACCCAAATAATTCTCCTATTGTGTTGAGGGAATCTCATGGAGTATAAACCACCAATGACATTTTTATGCAAGTGGAAATGCAAAAATATCATTTTACAGACCTGAACATGTAAAGTGAGGCTGCTGCATGAGGTGTTTATGGTGCATAGCCAACAATACAATTTGAGGTACAGTTTTCTCGTGATCCAAAAAGCTGGTGATGCATGGCAACTCTTTTTTCTGTTATTCCAATTGCAAGTAAATACAATATTATAAATGTGAGAAATAAGCACTAGTCACTTATGAAATCATCTAGTTGCAAATTAATTTGTTGTGTACTTAATACGTTTTAAGGACAAGTCCATAAATTCTCTGAGTAAATGGAGCAAGGCAATTTTATTGTCTCCTTAAGGCTGATACGAGCTGCTGGAAATAGTGAAGTCTTGTCTTTGGTCATGCTTTGTGCAAATAAATGTATAAAATACCATCTCCTAAATATGCATGAGTAACACAGTGCATTGCTTGGTAGGATGATGAACATAAAGATGTCAAAGAGCAGCTAAGTCTAACAGAGAAAAATTACTAAAAATTACAAGAAAGCTTTAGTGCCAAAAATGCAACTGGGACCTTCCGTGGGATTTTAAAGAGACAGGAGTTTTTGAAGTTCCACTGAACACTTGTGCAAAAAGGCACCAGTTGTGGCCCAGTTGTGGCCCAGTTGTGGCCCAGCTGTGGCTCGTGCCTGATCCCAGCCAGCTCCTGGCTGCTCCCCTGGCAGCTCCTGGGGCACGGTGCCTGCTCGTCTCCCCTGTGCCACGCCGAGCATCTCCTGCCTTCCCTCCCAGAGGGACAGGGGGGCTTTGGGAAGCAGAGAACCATTATTCATGCAGCACTAACCCTGGAGGCTTGGACTGAGTTCAGGGTCCAGGGCCCTGGGCAGGTCTGGGCACAGGCCCGGGCTGTGAACATGATGGGGTGCAGTCCTGTACGGAGGGAGCTGAGGAAGGAGCATTTTCCCCTCAGGGTTCCCAGGTATTTCAGTTTTTAGCCTTTTCATCCTGTTGCATGGGAAGCTGTTCTTAAGGAAATTATGATATTGTTTTATAAGTATTAGGACAGTTAATCTCTTAGAAGTTTGGTTGTAGTGAAATTACTATTCATCTAAAATTAATATATTTTTTCTTCCTGGCTTAATTAAAGCCCACTGTACAGGACTGCTAGTTACCCTACAATTAAATTCCTTTCAGTTTGATCTCTCTCATTTGGGGACTTCTTATCCAAACTCCAGATTTCTGTATGCCTTCAGAATACATTTAGTACTAAATATAGAACAAGGTCATGATCAGACTTGGCTAGTCTTTAACATTTTCAAAAAGATTTTTCAGAGGCTGGAATTGTTAGATGTAGCTTGATAATTCTGCTTTTTCTCTGAGATGAATAAAGCTAGCTCTTAAAAAGTATGACACAATCTAGTCTTTTGATGTCCCTTAACTCCAAAGAAAATGAAATCTTTCCGGAGGGAGGTCCAAAGAAACTCCAGAAAGAATTTTGAAGACCTTTGAAAATGATAACCAGCTGGTTGGGAAGCAGCAGGCTGCTGCTAAATGAAAGTGCTGCAAAGCTAATAATAACCTGGAAATAATGGCTAGTGAGCTTGTGCTTTCAGAATATCTGGCTGAGTACATCCCCTTCATCTGATATCCAGGTATTTCAGCTCAGAGACCACCTGTGCAAATCACCTCGAATGGGAGGTGCAGAACCACCACGTGGCGAGCTCCTCACTCCAAATCACCCCAGCTGCCACAGCCCTGGGTCATGGCTTCTGACACACAGCACATGAGGCTGTGTTATTCAGTTTAAAAAGTACTCTGTGCATACACACAGAAAGTTATTTCTCTCTTTTCTCTAAGAGATGGAAAGATCTATAGCTCATAAAATGACATTTGACTGAGTATGCTTAGAAAATTGCATGCTTTATTTAAATGTCTGCTCTGGTGGTTCCTTGGCCCAGACAGGACACACACGTGTGGGAAGGCGTATTTAACACCTCAGAGCTGGGATCAGTGCTGAATAATTCAGTATTTGTTGCATTCCCCATGTGAAACAGGTGACTGCTAAATGTTATTCCCCAGCCTCAGAAAGCCCTAGGACGTGTGTGCTCTGTGTCACATTTACACATGGAGGGAGGGCCCTCTGCCTTGAATTAGGTCAGAAAGTTTATGGTACAGACATTGTTAGGGCTTCCCTATCCAATACAGAATATTGATAAAGATTCTAGAAGGAGGGAGCTGCTTCCGTTTTTAATTAGTCCTTTTTCCCAAAAAGCAGGTTTGTCTTTGCACAGTGCTCAGCTGTGTCACATAACCCAACACACCTGGAATCTCCCTGCTGGTCAGGTTACCCCAGGGGTGGGGCAATAAATATGAGACAAAACATTACCTGAGATGTCACTAAATTGAACTCAGGTTTACCACGTGTATTTTCTATATTTACAAATGTGCAAGCAGAAATATAAGATGGATGTGGCAGAAAGCCAGACAGGAATGAAGCTGCAAAAAATTTGAGAAAAGCATTAGGATTAAGCAGCTTTAATTACAGCACTATTTGCTTTGTTCCACTAGGATCCTTAATCAAACCAAAACACTTTTTCCCCTTGATCCTTCATTATTATTGCATGCACACATATATGTGCAACAGTTAATTAGTGTAAAAGCACAGAGCTTGTTTCCTCCCAGTCTAATCTTTGATTGTGATTAATGAAGAATATAAAATAATGTGCCTGTTAAAGTAGGAAACATCTTTATATTTAAGGCAAAATCAAAGTTGCATGTATGTGCTTTACAGCACATCCTCAGTGTCTTCTCTTGAAGAGCAATCTCTCTGTAAGTTTTTTGCCAGCTTGGAATGTACTCTGACAGCAAAAGCTTGAAAGAAATACTTCTGGACTTCAGTAAGGCTTTTGATATGCCATCACCTGGAAAATCATGCACAAGGAATAAAATGAGGACCAGGAGGAAAAATCTGATGTGACCAAAGAGGTGCTTGGAGAGGAGATGCTGAGGTGCTTGGAGGGATGCTTGCCAAAGTGGATGAGCTCCCTAAAGATCCGTATTGGAGTGGTCCAAAGAAGTAATAAAATACTGTGGTGAGGAAAGTGCCTGGGGGAACACAGCAAGCTGGAGAGCTTTCCTGAGATAATACACAGGAAATAACACGAGTTTGTAATGCACATCCAAGGTTTAACCACAAGCTCTTCAACTATGCAACAAAGAGTTCTACAGGTTGGAGGCTCTCATGGTTTGGTGATGAGTAGTTTATCTCCATGAATATTTATACATCCCAGATAATTTGGAACCACAAGTGTGCCAAGGGCTCGAACAAACACACTGTGGCCTTGTGTGTGAGGATCTGGGCTGAGTAGGAGTGCACAGAAACAAAACCATCCATGTCCAGGCACTGGGAAGCTCTTCCCTGAAATGCTGAGCACGGAGTTCAGGCTGGGGTGGTCAGGAGCTGTGTCTGCAAGCACAGGGATGCTGGCAGCCACCGTGGGAGCTGGTGGAGCACAGGGCAGAGTGCAGCCCTGCCAGCTGAGCCCTGTGTGCCCCATCCCACCAGGGTTACACACACATGCAGTGCTTTAGCTTTTCTTAAATTCTGCTGGAAAGTCAAGATGTTGCTAACCAGCAGGGTAACTACTGGATTTGTTTTAAAACTTCGTTTCTGGCAGACTCTCATGCTGAGGTTTGGTGTTGTGCTGTGGAGGTGACTTCAGGGTCTCCCCACTCTTTGATTTTCTCTAGAAGGGGCTCTATCATCCCAAAATCCAGCCCATCCCCTGTGCTGGATGGAATGGGTTTGGCCACTCTGGTGTCTGTACAGAGGGATCAGCAAGTGACAGTGTCCTGTCAGACACATCTGTGCTCTGCTGTGCCTGAAATATATTCAGTTCAGCTCCATGTTTAACCTAAAGAGGGTTAAATAAAAAGAGCTATTTGATATTGCATTTATATTAATGAATGGCTTGGTGTCGCAGTAAGCAACACCCCTTGGGCAGCACATCTTTGTTTCAGGTGATTTTTGTCGTGGTTTTGGTTAACATTGCTTATCTGCTGGTGCAGTGCTCTTTCACCTTTCAGGATTGAATCTGCCATGCCTATTAACTGTCCCTTGATACAGATTTGTGTGTTGTAAAGGGCCTTGAAAGGGAATTTAATGTACTTGAGGATAATCTCGATTCTTTCAACCCCCTCGTGTGCAGTTTAAGGGAACAATAGTATCTGTTAAAAATTTAGAGGAGAAAAGCAGTGGATTTACAATCCCTGGGAGGAGGTTGTAAACTCTTACTGGGGTGCTTATAAAAGGACATTATCACATTTGAAAAGCAGAGGCAGTAGAAAACAACTGTAGAGCTGTAACCTTCAGGCTGCATTTTCTCCTTGAGGAAACCAGTTTTGTATAACCCATATTTTTTATGCAAGAAACTGCTTTTTCTTTCTTGTTTGACTTTTTAAAATTATCATTTCAGATGTGGTGGTGGTGCAGTAGAGCAAACACTAATAGCTTTGCAAATGGTAATCCTAACCCTGCATTGATTGGCACCCAGTGGTAGCGAGTTTTTGATAGCAGGAGACAGAGAACTAGAAATACTTTTAACAGCATGTGAATGCTTTGTGGTTTTAAGCTGGGATAGTTGAATATGTGTGAGCCTCAGCTAGCTCTGCCGTGGCTGGGAGGCAGCAAAATTGCATTGCATAGCCCTTCCTAAGGTAAATTAATTGTCAATCTCCAGCTGGCCTCGCTTCTGCATTGCAAAAAGGGAAATCATCATACTTCCCACTTTTTTATTTTTGGGGACGTTAGAAGGAAAACTAAACAGGAATGAGACAGGGTGACTGAGCCGTGCAGTGATGTGGTTTGTTCAGGCTGTGAGAGCTGGAATCAGGCCCAAACCAGGCACCAGAGAGGGCTGGTTGGTAGAAATGTTCTGTCTCTAATAAATCGAGAGAACTGGTACCAACAGTGATGTAAAATAGATACCTATGGACAGAAATGCCCCTCATCTGGGCTCCTACCTGTTTCCACATTTTAGTGGCCATCCCTCTCCTTTTTGCCAGGGCAGCTTAGCTACTCATTTCTGGCATTCATGTCATTGCCATTAAGGAGTGTTTTATGTTTGTTACCAAAATATATTGGAAAGCTAGCTGACAGTAAATTGAGGATAATCATGAGGATAATCAGGTGCAATTGAAATCCATCTGTTACAATATTAAGAAAGAAAGTAGTTGAAGCTTCAAAACTGTTAAGAGTTTGTAATTCCAATTTAGAAAACAAAAAGGATTCTATGAAAAATAAAATAAGCAATTTTTAAAATTTAATTATACTGTAGAATAATTGTAAATAACCTGAAATGTGTATCGTTACTAACTGAGAATTCAAGAATACAAATATTTGCCAATAACAGCTTTGTTTTACTCATAATTATACAGAGAAATAATAAAGGGTGTCTGCCCAGATACCTCATTATCTGAATGATATGGCATCATTAAACAATTTGACTAAAACAGTCAATGTGACAGCAGAAAGGATTCTCATTAGTGCCCTTCTATCATATTTAGGAGGAATCCTGAGATTGAAAATTTTATATGTGAACCTGAAAAGGACTGTACTCTCACCAGTAATTAAAATATCTCTTCAGGTTTCCTGGTCTTCTAATGGTCTAATACTGAAATTCCAGCTGTGTGAAAGGCTTGTATCACTTTGTAACTCTGACTTGAAAGAGATGAACATTTTTAATGTTCAAAAAATAATAGGCTTTCCCTGAAGAAGCCATTAAGTGCCTTTCTTCTGTGTGTTTTTTCCCCCTAGTATTCCAGTTCTTTCTAATCCTCAATTCTGTAAAGTTAATATTGTCTATTAGTTGAATTTACATCAGATAAAGGGTGACTTTCAGAAAGCAAAGCCACCCAAATGTAACTGAAGGTATTACTGCTTGGAAGTACTTGAAGTTAACAACCCATCCAGTACCTGAAATGAAATGTCTTTAACTGGCACTCACAAACATTTGTGTTTGTCAGAAAATTCTCATTACAAATACAGTCTACTTAAAATCAAAGAAAATATAAACATTTAGACATCAGTAAAAGTTTGTGATTGACTTTCTGATAGGGAAAATTTACTGTGCTAGATTTATGCATTAACAATCCTTTTTCAAGAGCATTGACCCTTCTTTTATTTTGAATTGTTTGCATAGGGATTTTTAAAATGATTTGCTGCATTCCTCCAGCGTTTTTGCTGCTGGAGTGGAAGGGCAGAGTCACCTCCCTCGAGCTGCTGCCCCTGAGCCTTTTGCTGCAGCCCAGGGTAGGGCTGGGCCCTCTGGGCTGCAAGAAAAGATTTCTGGGTCTCCTGGAGCCCCTTGGGCTGCCTCTCATTGCTGATCTTTGATGCTTTGGGGTGGCACAGATTGGCCCCACTTTTCCTGGAGCATTGATCCTCTCCTTTTTTCATCTATGGCATCTTTTGTAGCGAGGCCTCTGTAACATTTCCCGTGACATAATTTCTGTCAGCCCAGAGCTTTCCAAACTATAGGAATCTGTAGACTGAGACTTGTAGATTTTCTGTTTATGAAATCTACTTAAAATAAAAAGAGCTGCTGTGATCTTCATGTTCCTGTCTGGTAGGAGCTGTGTCGTATTTTAGGGAAGGTGCAGCCAGTGTTCCCAAAATGTATGGGATGAACGTGAATTTGGATTTGCATCAGTAATTCCAGATGCACTGGGTTTATGCACCAGCTGTGTCAGACAATCTTCCAGAGAATACTGATTGGTGCACCCTAAAAATGCCTTAAAGAGGGAGCTGGAATAACAGGATAAAGATGTTTTCTAATAGGTATCTCACCTATTAAATTGTATTTGATCACTAAAGAGTTATCATAGAGAAAAGCTGCAAATAAAATTATTAGGCAGTATCTCTTTTTCTTTTTAGATAGAAACAGTGGAAAGTTTTTTCTGCAGTTTAACTTACATTGTATGGCATAAAGAGGCTCTTCAGTAAGAACAAATGTATTGTTATGCATTCAAGCATCCCTTTCGACAGAAAGAGCTGAAGTTTGACTTATGTGCTCTTGAAACACAACCAGGCACAGTGAGGCTCTCTGCTGGCATATCTGCAGCACTTGGGGTTGCTGCAAAGAATTCCATTTGTCAGCATGATGAACCCTCTGTTCTGATCCTCAGAATCCTCCATTCTGAGCATGCATCATACATAAAGAAGAATCAGTTTGCTTGTAAAGATGTCTGAATCTCAACACAAATGCACTGTAAAAACAGTTACCCCAGGTAACGAGTCAATAACAGCCTGAGCCATTTTATAGCCTTATTAATGTATTTCCTGGTTTTAGCATACAAAAAATGGCCTTTTGAAGGGCTGATATTTTCAGCAAGTTTGCACTCTCTATTTATTTGAGATAGACTCAAAATAGGGCTCTGCAGTGATGGTCTGAATCCCAATCTTGTAAATGTCTTTGGGTTAGTGATAAAGTGAACTGAGTGAAAATCCTGGATCTGAGCTCATTGTGCTTTTGAGATAGTTGGAATTGGAGAGGTTTTTATTGTGCCTTTAACTTATGACTCTTGATCGTTTATTTCTGCAGTGTTCTTTGAATTAAAAATCTGGATCATTCACCAAAGGGGTACCCTTACACAAAAATGCTGCATGAGTGTAATAAGATTGATGTGGGAATACATATCATGATGTATTCCCTTCAACTGCAGCACCTCCCACATTTATATGAGATGTGACTGAATAGCTCTAATTGGGCAGTTGGAAATGCAAGCACAAGTAGATATTTCATAGTAGCAAAGAATCGAAATGTATTATAAATAAAATATTTATTTAATTCATAAGGTTTTCTCATAACAAGAGCTGAAGTAACTGTAACCTGCTCTTACTTTAGTTTGCTTTCCATTATATGTGATAAGTGTGGAGAGTATAACTCTTCCAGGGTAAACGTGGCTTGGCTGGAATAATGGCTCCTTATTAACATTCTGGTGAAAGGATATGGTTGTCTTCAGATAATTTCATGTTTTTACAGCCATTTAAAGGTAGAACCATGAAAGATATTTAGTGGGAGTGAGTAACACACACTCATCAATGAGGTGACCCTTCCTTGTGTCTGAGCACCTCTGCCATTGTCAGGGCCTTTCTCCAGCAAAAGTTACAATCTTGGAAGGAATGATGACTATATTCTTTCTCCTAATTTGTGTGTTCTTCTCTATCTGTATACAGTGAGAAAAATAGATGCAATCTAGAATTGAAATCAAACTTCAACTCACTAAAAAAGATTATGTTCACAATTTCTAAAATTGTGGGTTTGTTTTCATAACAAAATATAGGCTGTTTCTTCCTTGGCACTGGGTTCCTTGATAGATCTTACCTCGACTCCCATGGGGTATTGTGGTTCAGACTGAACTTTAGTCCTCTCAGATGTCCAGGGTCACTGTCTTCTCTATCTCCTTGTCTTTAATACCTTCCCTTGTGGACTGTCCTGACTTCTTTGATTTGTTATTCGAAATACTTTCTCTCCTTTTATTCCATTGTTTTCATCACCATTGTGTTATGTCCCTCTGGGGAAGCCCTGCTGCTTGGGGCACGGTGCTGTGCCTGTGGATCCGACTCTTCTGTGCCGTGTGAATTTTTGGAATGTGTTTGTTACCTCAGGCTCTGGGCACCTCCCAGTGGAGCATTGGGTAACCAAATCTGTCACAGCTTGCTTGCTCCCTCACACTCTCCTTACACTTGCAGGGGAATATTTTCCTTTGGTGTGGTTTTCTGTTGCTATTTTTGAAATGGGATGTGTTTGCTTGTGCTACAGAGGGAGAGGAAATCATTGTCTCTTGCACGTGGGGCAGAAGTGTTGAGTTCTTGGATCCCTGGGATATTCACCCCAAAGTAAATTCCCAAATAAAAAGGAGTCTCTGCCCAGCTTTCGCAAAGGCAGAGATGTGACTTTTTAAAAGGGTAATAATTACCACTAATGAAAATATAGAAATACTAATAGATAATATTATATTAATACTAAGAGAAGTATTATAGAAATAATATAGAAATAGCTCTTGGCTACTCAGAGACTGCTTTTAACCAAAAAATTCAAGTAAGATTTTAATGATGATCCTTAAGAAAAAAAAAAAGACCAAACAACTAACTTGCCATGTAGCAAAATGTTTCCTGGGAGTCAAATCTAATTTCTGTTATAGCTAATATAGTCAACAATATTGGTCAGAAAAAGGGATGATTTTTATTTCTTACTACACATTTTTCTTTTCTTGACTTCTCTAATTAAATTTATTAGTGATTATCTTCTGGAAATGCAGCTATTTATGCAAGTTACAGCTTATTTGCTGGGCTATCCTCAGATGTACTGTATTGGCTTCAGTACTGTCAGGTATTTGTGTGCAGTGGTATCATCCAGTGTGGCACACCCAAAACGGGAAATGCCTACAAGAAAAACAGAGCTGAATTCTAGAAACTATTTTTTTTTCATAAGCCTGTTGTATTATTTGTTTTACAGATTTTTGAGTTAAAATATTGTGGGGAGCCCATCGATTCCCAGCTCCCAGAGTCTGAACTGTTCTCTGATAAGGGCTGTTGATGCTATCATCCCTCTCCAGCCCGTGAACAGGGAGGCTCTTCCTGCTCAGCAAGGCTTATTACTGCTAGATTGGCTTCTAAACCAACCTAATGCAGGTCACAAAGTGTAGTAAATTGGCAGCTGCTCTAACTGATGAAAAAAATAATTGCAGTGTGAGGCAGGGGAAGTTCTAAACTAATTTTTCCTTAGCAGAAAATAGGTATTATCGAATGCAGAGGGAGCTGTGTTAAAGTAACCTTGAATTTTTGCCTTGAAGTCAAAAGCAGCTGGAATTTTGAGTCATGGTAATGGGCACATCTGAACAGCTGCATAATGAAGCTCCAACATCTAAAGAAGTTTCATGCACATCCCCCACCCAATTCAAAGGTGTTATTTTTCCAGGAAGGAAGCCTGGATAGCTGGGACTTTCATTCACACCCTTCAGAATGATGTCCTTGGGACCTTTTTAATGCTTTGATGTGGGCCAGACTGGTAAGGCTGTGTGTCTGAAATTGGCACATAATGCTTAACTTTAGGAACTCAAAATCAGGTCATTGTGATGTCAGAAGAGCTAACGTTGAGATCTCAGCATGAGCTATGAGTATAGTCAGGAAATGAAAAAAAACCAGGCAATTTGGAATATTTTTTTCTCAAATTCTAAGACGTAAAGAAAATATGTCAGTTGCTAATTGGACAATATATACAAGTTAGAGTAGAAAATATGAAAAAATTAGTGAATTAATTACTCATACTGCTTTATGTCATGAAGATCAGAGGCTGTTGGTGGAAAAATAAATGTGAATCATGTCAGAAGGGCTTAAACAGAATCACAGAATCACTCAGGTTGGAAAAGACCTCCAAGATCGAGTGCAACATTTGACTGAGCCTTGTCAACCAAAACAAAGCCTAAGTGCCACATCCACAATCCGGCTGTTTCTTGAATACCTCCAAGCCTGTTGACTCCACCACCCCCTGGGCTGCCCCTTCCTTCACCCTTTCAAAGGAACTCTTCCTGATGTCCAGCCTGAGCCTCCCCTGGCACAGCTTGAAGCCAACCCTCTTCTCCTGCCTCTGTTTGCCTGGGAGAGGGGCCGACCCCCACGGGACTGCAGCCGGGGTTTGGCTCCTTTAGAGCAATAATGTCTCCCCTGGGCCTCCCTTTCCTCAGGCTAAGCACCCCCAGCCCCTCAGACCCTCCTGGTATGACTTACTCTCCAGACCCTTCCCCAGTTCCATTGTCCTCTGGACACGTTCCAGCAGCTCTAAGGAGCAAAATTCCTTGGTTTCTTTTATCTCTGTGATTTTCAGTGGCCCAATATGAATTGTAAATCTGTAGAAGATTGCTAGGCAACAAAATCTCATTGCATATTCTTCCCCAATTCTAGTGATAATGCCTTTTAAAATGCCCGCAGATTGTTTTATCACAAACTTCAGTATAATTTCCTTTCTGCAAGACAGCATTTTGGTCTAGCAGAAGAAATTCTTTCCGAAACTGAGGTAAATATCTGATGCAGCTTAAGGATACACCCTGAAGCAGAACATAATATTTGCATAAGAAATGACTGACTTATCACTTAAATTTTCCCATGTAATTTGCTAGTTTGCCTCCAAGGGGCATGTAAACCTGAAAAAGAGAGAAGTCAAATGTAAAAGAAGTATTTCTGCTTTTAAAAGGCAGCCTTATCTGAGGGCTTAGTATGTTGTATCCTGATAGGAAGGGGTTTGTCTCTCTGGGATACATGGAAAATTTTGTAGGCAACGTGTGCAACTTCTCAGTTGATGCCTTGAAGATGTATTCCCTGTGTGTTCTGCTGCAGCAGGGTGGAATCATTGCATATGTCTGCTTGCTTCCTAGAAACTGAAATTCCACATCAAGGGTATTAAAGACAACAAAAGTATTTCTATACAGTTGAATTGCCAGGAACTGGCAATGGTTTATCAGAAACTTTTATCCTGTTTTAATGCAGTGTAACAAAGAAGCTATTTTTAAAAAGCTGAAGACCTTACACACATGAGGTGGAAATGTGAACTATGCACAGTCATCCATAGCATTCAAGGTGTGTACAGCAAGAGGCTGAAGGAAATGGGGACTGCATGATGCTGAGCATGCACCTATGTAGATTACTTGGAGCTGAAAATGCAGCTCCAAACTCATAACAGCAATGGAAAGAAATGTAAAAGGGATTGGCTGGTAGAGCTTGATACAAAGCATCACTGCTTTAAATATTTCTTGTTTTAAACACTGCTGGTTGGTGGCCAGGGAAATTGTAATTTTTGCCCTTGGTGTGTTGTGTTGTGTTAATCACATGGTTGTTTGAGAAGGACGTTGTTGGGTGCCATGAGGGAATTGGGGATGTGGTGCCTCTCCTGCTCTTGACAAGTGCAGGGCTTTGTGTGTATAAACCACAACAAATGTGTGTGTCCCTCTGAAATCATTAAAAAAGGAATTTAAGTTCAGTGGCCAGCAGATCAGATTCCTCCTCACTGACTGTCGGAGATGTTTTTATCATTGATTCTCATTTGCCTCTCTCAGTCAATAAACTACACACAGCACTATCCAAAATAGTCCTCTCTGCTGAGGCCAAGTGTCTTCCACATGTCATCGAGTTCATGACATGAAAGGGTCAGAGGTGTTTGCTGGAGAAAGGCAATGATCACCTGGGATTAATTTAAGGAACCTTGAGGTTACAAAGCACAAAGAAGGGTTTCCTTAGGAATTAATTTTTAAATTGATACTTATTAAATTCAGTGAAACAAAACCAGACTGCACCACTGATCTATTTCCCTGTGCAGTGTGCATATTTATTCCCATTAATTTAAACCACTGAAAGCCATAAAAGCACTATTTCTGTAGGACTGCCTGTAGTCACACACTGGAGAGAACTTATGCAACTGTCAGCATCTATTTTGTGGCTATAATCCATTTGTAAGAGGCAGACTGTGCTTTCCCCTTAGTGGGGTTTGTGCATGAACAAACTCAGACTCGTGTAGACTCAACATGTTCCCAGGAGAATCACGGGTTTACCTCAACACCACAGAAGGGAAAATGTAGCTCTTGAAGTATCTTCAGAATAGTATTGTCTTTGTGACTTACCACAGTCGGGCTTTTACACTTGTTGTGCTCAATAAAGAGTGGTTCTGTCGAATAACAGGGAAGAGACTTTCTGGCCAGGCTTTTGAGAACCATGCCGTGATGGTCTCTGCTGGAAGCCATATTTTGTGTTTCTTACAATAGCAGCATTTTCTGTCAGTGCCAGAACTGTTGTAGTCAGTCATCATTCACGGGAACGTAATGTCTGTGTAACGCCAAGTGGGAGAAGGACAATGACACCAGACTGCAAAGCATGGAACGTGCATATCCTAAACATGGAAATGTCTGACTGCAGATGGCCATTCCCAGTCCATTTCAAAGTAAGCCCTTGACCATTTGTGCATCAGAATGTGTTTCACCAGACCATAACACTGTGGATGGTACAATAAAACATTCTTTCTGTCATTAGATTGGCCATGAAATCTCAGTGTCACCAACATATATTAAGAGGCAAACGACCCACCAAAGAACAGACTGCACCTTATTAAATGAATGATAAAATTGTGCAATACCATTAAAAAAATAAGTATGAGCAAACCAACTGAAGGTTGAGAAATACTGCACTAATTTAGCTGTAATAACAATATAAGCTTTTGGAGAGATGTGAGTGAAATTACAGTGCAGTATTGCAGATGTCAGTTTACATGTCAGCCTTGCTCTTGTGATTAAAAGGAATGTCTGTAAAACCTGAAGCAGAAGTATTATTCATATGAACACTGAGAGAACAGATTGAATGCAGCTGAAACCAACTCAGGCAGAAACAGAAGCTTTGTTCTTCCAGGCAGAATACACAAGCAGAGATTACAAAGTTGGAGTTGGAGGGATCACACTGGTGCCACCACAATATATACCTTTTAGTGTCAAAGCAGAGCTCACATCTGGCTGACATGCCAAAGGTCGCTTTGCTTTGCTGTGTTTCAGAAGCTTCTTTCCTTTTCCCTTGCTGCATGAGGTGGTGGCCTGGCTTACCTGGGAGATGGCTCTGGCAGCCCTGTGGAGTGCAGTGTTCTCAGGCACGAGGACAATCCTGTTTGCCTGTTGTGAGCAGACTGTCTGCTTTGCAATGTTCAGGTGATGCGAGGAAAGCAGATCATGAAAAATCCCCTGTTTCTCAATGTCTGCCCACACATCTCTCTCCCAGTAGTTTTTGTTCAGCAATTCAATCTGTACAATACAACCAGTGACACAAAGCCAGGTTTGAAAAGTTTCTGTTAACTGACATGCAGATGGATAGACACGGGGGCTTCTGAGTATGCCTGGGCACAGACTGCCATGGAACCTTGATCAGGAACAGGCTTTTGATTGTGATTCACCCAAAATTCCTTCAAAATAAGAAGTAAAGCCAGAGAAGGGCCTCATGTCGTGGGACAAAGGACAAAAGGTGTCTGTATGGAGTGGTTTCCTCAGTGCAGTGCTGGGAGCCCAGCAGTTTTGGCATGGCTACAGTCTGCATCCATCGCCTGCTCTAAGGCTGGCTGTTCATCTTTTCAATATCTGCTTCTTTCTGTTTTCTCTCATCATCTCCTTTTCGCTCCCATCCTTTCACCATGAAAAGATTAGTGTAGGTGAACATCTTTTAAACACATCCCATCCAGATTCATTTGAAATTTACCATTTCATAAGCCTTTGAGGCTTTACTTAAATCTTTTAAATCATCTCTATACTGATCTCTGCTAGAGACCAAGCATATGATAAAAACTATGTGCTAGGGAAAAATTCCTAATGCCACAGTGAAGTCAGCAGGGATGGTGCAGATCATAAACCTGTTCCTTCTGTAAGTGCAATGATTGAAATGCCAATCCCTACGAATCAAGGTGGCTGAAATTGGAGAATTATGATGAGCACTTGCACTTACTTTACTTGCTTTGCTTCCTGGCTGGGTTTGCTCTCATTTTGCTAGCTGAACTGAAAAAGGAAGGAAATAAGTTGCCTGCTTTTACATCAGGGAGAGATGGCAGGAAAATATATGACTTTTTTTTTTTTTTTAATGTAAATTTTCTATTTTGTAGTCCTCAAAATTTCTGTTGTTGAAAGTACTGTTCAAAGTACATCACTGCAGGAACACTTAGAGCTTTGTGCAAAGCTAAATTTTATCAGTTTCCTCTACAAAGAGGAGTGTTCTTTCTGGGGTGTATGGTTCCTACCAAGCCAGAGCTGCAGAAAGGAATGTGGGTGGCACGCTCTCTCTATTCCTGTACCATCTTGGTTCTTATTGCCTGAATTTATCCATCTGCGTTTTCCTCTGGTTTAAAACCTGCTTCCAAACTTCCATGACACTTTGAGAAGATCCAGAAATACGCTTTTTTTCTGGTCTTTTTAATAATCTTTGCAGACTGTTCAAATTCTTTATACTCAGTCCTGCAGAACTTTTTATTAAATGCTTTTCTTCAGTAAAACATTTGTATCTTTCCCCAGACAAGGAAAAAATGTCCATCCAAGGTCTTTTCTTTCAGTAGTTCTTTTCTTTGGAGGCAGGCATTTATTTGAATGTAATTGCATTATTTCAATGCTTACCAGCATTCTCCTTGGATTATTAGCAGTGAATCCCTTTCTTAAATTGACACACTGATTCACTGACAGCAGAAGTGTGCTTCTTCCTGCTAAATATTAAGCCAGAAACACTTTCTTGCTTAGTCTCATGGGAATATGGAATTGATTAATAGAGGTGTGCTCTGCAGAACATCTGCCCCTGACGCCTGGGCTGCACGGGGATGCCATCTCCACGCAGAGAGTGCAGCTGGGAGTGCTGATGTCAGCTGCTCACTGGCCAATAACTCGCTTTGGGATCCAAGCCTTTTTCCTCAGTCCTGGGGAGCTGTTATGGTCACTATTCTGCCTGCACAGGTTGGGAGGTCCTTTCTCTCCCTCAGAGGCTTTACAAACCACCTTTCTCCACCTAACCTTCACTTGCCACGCAGCTGAAGTCACTTATGAATTACTGCATTATCCTGGAAGCACCAGCTTCTCTGACTGAGCTCTCTCAGGAAAGTGCCAAGTAACAGAAAACCAACAGTGGAAGAAAGCTCTAGAATGAGGCTCCCTTCTCTGTATCCTATGGTGATTTCTGCTATTTCACAGCAGCTTATGCAGTCTGGTTTGTGGCTGTCCTGTGACCCTCCAGGACACCCCAGGCAATTATTGGAGTGCACCTCAGCACCCAGGGAGTCCCACTGGGGCTGGGTGGTGGGAAGGTCTCCTGGCTGAATGGCATAAAATCAGCAAGCAGGAGTATCTGCTTCATGTGCAGAGCTACCTGGAATATAGACAGCCAACCCTGTCCTCCCAGTGGGAAAAGATGGGAACAGTTCCCACCCACTCTGCAATTATCAGCTAATGAGAGTGCAGTGGTGAGAAGGCAAGCCGTTCTAACAAGCTGGAAAAAGGCTTTTACCCCACCTTCACCATTAACTCTCTTTGTCATCCGTGGCTACCTGTTATTCTTTGGGTTTTCACCACACTGTGACAATGATAGCAGTGTCTAAATGCTACATCACAGACATAAAAAAGCATTTTCTACTAGAAATTACATCCTGTCCATGGCTGGTAAATTAGTGCATTAATTCTTAAATGGGAAATCAGAGGTATCCTAGAATATCTTGGGTTGGAAGGGACTTAAAGATCAACTAATTATATGAAGAAAACCTTTATGAAGAATTGTCACAAATGTTTTCTTATAAAAAAGGGTTTCTTGTAATCATGGTAGCCTAACATGAGAAAAATACTTCTCTTCCATTTACTGTGTATCCAAGCATCTCGTTCTCAGACCATTTAAAAAGTAATGGAGCCATGCCAAATATACAGAATTCAACATTTTGCTGAGTGCAAGTAAAATAAGTCCATTGCCTGAAGCTGATAGGAAGGGAGCCTGAACAGGAGATAGTTATATCAATTGGAAGATACAGTTATAAAATTGCACATTTCAAATAGAAGACAAATATTCTCAGAAACCAATTTCTCAAAAAAACTCATTTTTTCCAATACTTCAGTGCACAATAGTGAACAAAATAATAAACCAAGTAGGACCAGAAGATTTCCTTTTAGAACAAAGGAAATGAATCACAGTGCAAATGAGGTTTGGGTTGATTCCAGTAATATAATGAAATGTGTATTTTTAACCATCACTTTTTACATCTTCCTTTTTGACCTAATACTGAGGTAGAGAGCTTTAATTAAAATGGATTATTGTCAGTGAGCCCAAGCACAGGGACAGGAAGATTAGGAAGCAGCAGGCAACCAAGGAAGAGCACAAGAGACAGACTCAGGTTTCAGAGAGAAAAAAGTACCATAGCTACCACCTTAAATTCTCCTGTAGCAGCTTTCCACTGAATAAATAAAGGAAGGTACATTATAAAAGGCTACACAGGTCAAAATATGAGTTTAATTTTAATTGGAAGACTTTACCATCTTCTGCAAAGATTTAATTGCCTTAACTTTTTCTGGCTTAAAATCTATATTAAACAGAAGGCATGGGAAAATAAAGGGAATATCTAAAAGAACAAGATCATGTGTATGGATGGAAACAAAAGTGGCTTTCCTAATTTTGGAAGTGGAATAGCATAATTAAACAAAGCAGATTAGTAATTCATAGATGTATTTATTATTGATTTCTAGTGTGAAACCAAACAAGCTAGATTTCAAAACAAAAAATAAGCAACACCTGTCAGTGGGAAAAATGTTAATGAAATGAAGGATTTGCATTTAGAAAAGAAGAGTTTTAGTTCTTTCTCATGTGCTCTAAAATTTCTAGAAAATTAGTTTTGCAATAGTCATGGGAGACAGGGGTCTTTGCCCTCCACAGGCACATAACGAAAAATATTAATTAGAAAATCAGTTTTGCTTTCCTTTCCCTCCCATGGCTTATCCAGATACATTAGAAAAATTTCTGTCTAAATAGGACAAAATTCTACTGAACTTGGCAGAATAACATCTTAAATACTTGCAATTATATTTGTTACAGATTTTGATATTTGTGATGACTCTATTACAGCAGAGTGGCTGAAAAGCTGACTCGGTGCTCAGGGCATTTCTGGCTGCTCTGCCTGATCAATTTTGCTGCCCAGTTTTGGCCTGGAAAAAGCAGTTGCACCATAGAGCATAATTGCACAAATTCCTGGAGCTAGCAACACGTGTTGTATGCTGTTGGAAAGTGTGAAATCCACACTCTCCAGTGCTAATGGTTATTTGTTTGTTTTTAATTTCCTGGTTCGTGAAGTGCAACTCCCCTTCAGACTGTACTGCTGCCTGCTTGTCCAGATTTCTGTCTTCTCTCACATGGAGAAGACTCAAGGAGAAATATTTCAGAAGTACTGATTTTGATGCTGCCATTTCCATTTTTTAATTTTTCCTTCCATTGGGTTTATCACTTGCTAGCTAGAAACATCAGAGGATGTGACATTATTAAAATAAGAAGAGAATTAGGTTGATTCCCTTCAGGAGTCTTCCATTCTTAGTTAATGTCCAGGTTAAGGCTCATCTTGTTTGCATACAGAGCATGGGCCAACCATTTTTTCCTTCAGTTAATCTGCCTTTCCATTAGCTCCTTAGAGTAAAACAGTAACATACCAATATTCTTCTGGCTCCATGGCCAAATATGGGTATTTCTCCAGGCTCATTCATTACTGTTCATCTAATAGCTGCTTCAAGGTTTATGAGAGAAAGTAAAACCTACCATAGGGATAATCTCTAATATGGCAAGCAGCTTGTGCCAAATGGTTCACAGCAGCTCTGCAATTATCTTATTGCTTTATTTCTCAGAAGGGAAACACTCTTTCCTCAAGCTTTTGCTGTAAAAACTGTGGAACCCTAAAAAAAACCCTTCTATTTTAAAGGTCTGATTTCACATGACAATTATAGGCATTGCAAATGTTTTCTTGGCAATTTACTTGCCATAAATGCCTATTGTACTGCAAAACTCTGCAGGGAATTGGATGTATTTATTCTGCATGTGCTTAGGAATTTGTAAAAAAAGACAATGACAATAAAAACAGAAATATTATGACTCTCTGAAAAGCCCCAGATACAGAGATTGTTTTCAATTCAAACGTAGCTTTTGGAGGCCTGTGTGAACCAGGCTCCCTAGCAGGGATTAGGTACATGCTACTGTACTTTCATCATGAGGAGAGCACTGAACCAAACAAAAATATTGTGCAGAATTGACAGAGGACATCCAGAGCTGATGCACATAAAGCAGTGCTGCAAATAGCACATAAGGCTCAGAACACTGCTGGTGCTTGGGCCGTTACTGCTCTGAATGCAAGGCTCAGCTTTGCTGCTTAAAACACGGCCTGAGAAGAGGTGCAGTGGCCCAAGCTCTGCTCCAGTTCCAAGCCTGCACCCTGGGAGCAGTCCTTGGAAAGTCCTTCCTCCCTTTTGTGGGGAAATGTGCCCAAGGGGCAGTGGCTCTGGCAGAAAATCCGAAATAACTCGATGTTCACGTTTTTGCTGAAGTGAGCCTGAGTCCAGCCCTCAGCCCTGCTCATCAGGCAGTATTTTCAGATGTCTGGGGGAAGCAAAGCAGACTTTGAAGTGGAGAGTCCTTCCAAGCACCAGCAGGACAGACACACAAATATTTTCACCCAGGCTGGTGAAACTCTTCCAATGGGTTTCTTTTTCAGCTATCTGTCACTGAAAGACTCTCAGTTTTAATTATAAAATTATCAGCTGGATGGAATAGGCTGCCTGAGAAAGTCAACATCCCTGGCAGTATTTCAAGGACATATGGATGTGGTACAGATTGACAGGGTTCCCTGGTGGCCTTGGCAGTGCTGGGTTAATGGTGGGATTTGAGGATCTCAAAGGGATTTTTCAATCTAAATGAGTCTGTGACTTCCCTTCAATGCAGCTGCTCCTAACAGACTTCACAGCTGGGTGGCCAGATGCAGCCTGGGGTGGCTGCATGTGCACCCACAGGACTACACTGGTTTCTCTTATGCTTCCTTTTCCAAACGCCAAAAATAAGGGGGGTTTTCCTCCCTGTAATTCTGGGAGCATTCCATTTACTTAGGAGAAAGTAAAGGCACACAAATGGAGTTCAGAAGTGGTATTGTATGATGAAAATTGTTAGGGAATTTTTCAGAAAAAAAATGCTAGAAGCTGTTTGTTCACCAGAACTAATCATTTTGCCTCAGAAAACAGTCCTGTGGGTAAGCTATTGTAAAAAATTGTTTAATTTAAATGTGTAATTCTGATGTTTCCTGCATGGAATGTACTGAGAGGTTTAAGGGTAAAATTAAACATTTCGTTAGGAAGAAATTTTGAGGGTTTTGTTTGTTCAGACTTTTTGGAATTATGCATTTCCTCTTTCAACACAAAAACATCTAGGACTGGAAACCCTTTACCTGTCCGACCTGATTTGCTGTGTATTTTTAGACAGAAAGAAAATTTAATTAGAAGCAAATAGTGTCAGATATTCCTTCCCTGAAAGTAAGATACTCCTTCCGTGCCCTTTCCAGCATGAGTGCTGTGGGATTGTCCCTGTGCACTGGGGAGGGCCTGAGGAAGAGCAGTGAAAGCCTGGCTCTGTCAGGGTCTGCAGTGGGATCAGCCCTGGGCCGTCCCGTGCTGCAGGAGGAGGGAATGCCCAGCTGTATGCAGGGTTTGCCATTAACATCTTCTAATTGGATGATACAGGATGAACTGTGTCATCAAATGATAGTTCATTCTCCAACTGAGAGTTCAAGGAGTGCTGAGTTCGAGGTGGCTCCAGATTGGTCTCTAATTAATTAATTTCGCTGGGGCCACTGCTCAGCCCCCTTCAGCTGAGTTCTGAGGCTGTACCACGAGTCCTGAGACACAGCACAGACACACTTGCTCCATTCCAGAGCCCTGGAGAGACTCCTTACCCCTGGATTTGGCAGCCACGGAGCAGCTGAGCTGGCAATGGGTCTGTACCCATCTCTCTCAGGCAGGCTGGAGTGAGGCAATACCTGGATCCAACAAACCACGTAAATGTCGCTCTGTGGAGGCTCTTTCCAGAAAGAGATGATGTGCAGGGCCATGTGGCAGGCTCGTGCCTAAGCCTCACGGAGGAGACCCAAATTAAATCATATCTCCAGAAGCTGCTGTTCCCTAGATACCAATATGAAAATAATCCATTTCTAAAGATAAATTCTCCTCATACATCAAAAGTAGAGTACATCAAATGCTGCAAGAAGGAAAAAAACCAGTAGCTGTAGGGATGATTTTAGAAATTTCAGAGTGTGTAGAGGAAACCCAGAGCTGTTAGCATATTTTTTTACCTTTTTGACAGGGAGTAAATGTTCTGTGGCAGACAAATCTGCAGGAAATAAAATTTTATGATGTGCCGTAACCATACTGGTTATATATCTACACACCACTGGCAGGCTATCAAAAGACACACATTTTCAGTGTTTCTGAATGTGACTTGAAAGCAGCTTGACTTCTGTAATCATAAACACTGACAAGTATACTCTGCCTACGTGGACCAGATGATGTCTCTCTTCATATTAGTGTGGTACTGGTGTGCAAGCAGTCCAGTGAGATCAAAATTAACTGAGAAGCAAAGGGAATTTTCTCTCTTGCCTAAATATTGGTCATAAACCAATTTGCCTATAAAGGGAAACTGCATCTCCTTGTTTTCTATCCTATTAAGTAACTGCTCAAAATAACAGTAACTGGTGCTGGCAGTTACTCCTTTTTCATTCTGTGCATCTGAGTAATACGAAAACAAACTCTCTTTTCATTTATCCTAAGATCATCCCTAATGGAGGGGTACTACTGACCAGGAAAACAATGGCAGCTGATTGCAGACATAAAATACCTGGCTTTGTGTGTGTACATTTTATAAGAATTCTGATGAATCTCTGCGTACACAGCTGTGCTGTATCCTCTCCAGGCCAGTACTGTCACACACAAACACAGAACCCAGGTGTGAGCACATCCTTCAAAAACACCTCCCCTCTTCAGCTCCTACTCCCACCTTCTAGAAATGATGTGTGTGGTTTGTAGCTCAGTTGAAAAACAGGAGTAGTTAATGATTTCATTATCTTTTTCTATGGAAAGGTAGTAGTTACAGTAATGAGTGCATGATGAAAAACAATAACAAGGATGCAACTCAACAAAACCCACTGGGCTCTGCTCCTCTACAAAGGCAGTGCATGGGTGCCTGTGTACCTGTTACCACTCTGGAGAACAGAGGCCAAAGCGGGTAAATGTAAATGTAGACAGTTTGTTGTCAGGACCTTCATCATTAATGTAAAATGTCCTTGTTCTGCCTGCTCTGATGAAAAGCTGTGCTGTCCCTGTCGCGTGCAGAAATTGCTCTGTGCAGCAACCTGGGGGTCATTGATAAAAGAAGATGAAA
The DNA here is from genome assembly GCA_013397295.1 of Polioptila caerulea. Taxonomy (NCBI): domain Eukaryota; kingdom Metazoa; phylum Chordata; class Aves; order Passeriformes; family Certhiidae; genus Polioptila; species Polioptila caerulea. The sequence continues at coordinate 266,077 of VYXF01012901.1, read as the reverse complement.
AAAGCAATACTAAGCTAAAAAATTATTTCTCGTATTGAAAATATGGTTTATACTATCCAAGGCTGAGGTAGAGCAAAATTAAATCCCCAGGGAAAAGCCACAAAGTACAGTAATATGGAGTAAATTAAAGGAAAATACACAACTTAATGGAAATGACCACTCAATTAAAGGATTTGACAGTGGTCCATGGTTCTGGTGTTTTACTTTCAGGCATTTGGACTTTCACATTTTTAGTCTATGCTCTTTATTTTGCTCTTAATGTAAAAATGTGTTAGGTAATCCTCTCTAATGCTTGCAAATCAAGGCAAGTTTCGAAGATGAAAGGGGAGCTCTGCCCGGATAGCTTTTGTCTGTGTTCTTAGCAGTAGAGGTTCTTAGCTATAATATACTGCCCATGAATCAAAGAGAATAATTTCACTACAACCAGAGGAAAGGCTTGTGGATGTCTGTTATTTAAGAGGCAACAAATAATGGATGATGTGGAAAATATTGAACATTAAATGCTCTCTTGCTGCTGACTTACAGAATGCTTTAATGTTACTAGATGTTTGATAGTACTAAAACTGAGAAGAAAGGATCACGAGGATATTACAAAGTCAAGGAAAGAGTAGACTGCAGGATGATTTTAGAGAAATCAGAGGTCAACAAAAGAAGTCAACAAAAAAAAAAAGCAAACTTGCAGCAGAGCCCTCAGGGAACTAGCTGAGGTATCTTGAGGGGCAAAAGAGACAAAGTAGAGAAAAGCACATCTAGCATCTACATTTAAAATTAATTGACTACTTTCTTGTATTGTGCAGCTTGACACCTGGCTTGAATATCTAAAAATACATCAGAATGTTAAATAACAGCATTGCTGGCATCAGGAGACGTACAATGTTGTGGGAACACCCTAGAGTGATGTCAGATAAGATAAGCCCAGTCTAATTTACAGGCAAACCTGTTTGATGGTGGGAGGCCACAGATGAGACATATCTTGATACTGCCCCAAAGTTAGGAAAAGTAAACTAGCAAAGCTAATACTAATCAGATGTGGTGATCCCCACAAAATGGTTCAAAAAGGTGCTTTATTTCTTTGCCAGCGTGGTACTGCAGCCCAGATGTCATAGAGGGGTCAGCACACTGAGCAAGTTTCTTTCCTGGGGGAACTGGAACAGGGCCCTGGGGGTGCTGTGGGCAGCAGCTGGACACGAGCCAGCAGAGTGCCCTGGTGGCCAAGGAGGCCAATGGCCCCTGGGCTGGCTCAGCAATGGTGTGGCCAGCAGGAGCAGGGAGGGCACTGTGCCCCTGCTCTGGGCACTGCTGGGCTCACCCCTCCAGGGCTGTGTCCAGCTCTGGCCCCTCAGTTTGGGAAGGGCCTTGAGGGGCTGGAGAGGGGCTGGGACACAAACCCTGAGAGGAGCCCGGAGGGAGCTGGGGGTGCTGAGCCTGGAGCAAAGGAGGCTCAGGGGTGAGCCCAGCGCTCCCTGCAGCCCCCAAAGGTGCCCGTGCTCAGGGCTGGGCTCTGTCTGCAGCACTGACAGAACCAGAGGGCACAGCCTTAAGCTCTGCCAAGGGAAATACAGACTGGATATCAGAAATTAGTTTTTCATGGAAAAAGTAATAAAGTAATGGAATGCTTTGTCTGGGGAGGCGGTAGAGTGACCATCCCTGGATGTGTTTAAAAACAGCCTGGATGTGGCACTTGATGCCAGGGTCCAGTTGGGGTGTTGGGGCTGGCTTGGACTCAATGACCTTGGAGGTCTCTTCCAGCCTGGTGATTCTGTGATTCTGTGGTGCCTGCTGCTGCCCAGTGACAGCACTGCATCCAGTGCATGGCTGACCCCCAGAACACAGGCTGTTGGCTGGTTCTGCAGGTACAGAACCCACGGCCTCAGACTTCCCTCAGCTCCCTGCTCTGGGATCTGGGCCATGCCAGGCTCGCCACGGGCAGGGTTTGCAGGGAGCAGGGGGCTCTCCCAACATCCTGACCTGCAGCCTGCTGCAGGGCCCCAGACCAAAAGCCAGCCTTAGGATCGTACCAGGCCCCGGGTGCCACATCCCAGAGGCACAGCAGGGGCTGGGGGAAGGAAGCCTGCCCCAGTGAAAAGCCTGAACTCCTCAGTGGGTGCCTGGGGAAGGGCTTCTGGGGATCATTACTGCAGAATTTCTCCTCCTGATACTGAAAACAGCTCGGTGAAATAAACACAAAGCTTTTCAGAGAGAAAAATACAGAGTGCACCAAGGCATTTAGTGTACTAATTTTCAGCTTACTTTCTGCATAATTTGGATGCTATTAGAAAAAATAACTAGAAGGCACATTTAAAAATCTTTTTTGCTCAGGGCTCTTCAGTATACAAAGCTGAAATACCATGACAGATTTTAAACAGCAACTGCTATTTATACTGGTACAAAAAACCTCCTGAAGTGAATTTTTCTTTAAGCTTCTCAGCTTAAACCTCGACTACACATTCTCCCTGTGATATACCTGTGGATGTTTAGCATTAACTTAGTCAGGAATGCTGTGTTTAGCCTTTCCTCTAAGTCAAGTCAAAATCTACCATGAAAAACTCTGCAGTTGGATGCATTAGTATTCCACAGGTGAAGTCAGTATATACCTGTACACTGACTTCTATTTTGAATCAATTTTATAGCCTTAAATGATTAGTGCCTGAAATAAATGATTGAATATGCCTTGAGAGAAAATGTGTGATGAATGAAAAGATGACAAATACTTTGTTTTGTGGAGAGTCCTGGAGCAGATTTATCTTGTTAAAAAAAAAAATAGCTAGAGTGACAATGAGGTAAAAATCTAAATTTTCATTTCAATTGAACAGATTTGCTAAAACAGTTTTCGTGGAACGTTTTAAATCTTTTCTAGCATAGTGGTATACCTTGTGCCTCCTGTCTGCTCCTCCTTTTATCTGTAAAAAGCTGCACATGTACACTGGAGCTGCTCACTTTTAGCAAAAACTCATAAATGTTCACTATTGAAAAGAGACAACACCAACACATCCATGGCCAAGTCTTACACTCTAAAATCAGTCCACTCACCTATGATTTGGAAAGATGACCTAGGAATGCATGTGAAGTCCTCAGGAGTGCTGTTAGACAATGTGTATGTGGCAGGACAGACAGCAGGATCCCCTCCAACTCAGCACAGATTTTGAGCTTGTATTTCTTGTGAGGCCTCAGCAGTATTCTGTAATTAATACATGCAGCAATTCCTCTCCTAAGTCTGTGGGAAATAAAACCATTTACTGGAAAAAGATCCCCTTTTTAGACTCACTGAGCAGAACCTGAGGAGAACAGCATCTCCTGCCTCTTTTGGAATGGAAAGTATTTCTACCTTTTGTTTTTAACAGTCCTTATTTGTCTGGACATTCACATGATTAAGTGTATTGCTGAAAAAGCACAGGCCTTGTACAATCCTTGTGCAGGAGAACATAAAAGTGTCCAACCACCTTGCAGAGCAGCTGGAATTAGACAGCTTTCCTACTCCTGACAAGCTGACCCGGTGATTCCAAGGCTTGTGTACTTTTACTTTCCAGACAGATGGAAAAGGCAATTTCAAATAAATTAAATAAACAAAACCTACTATTTTGGAAGGAATTCTTTTAAAAAATATATATTTGATGAACAGTAGAACCCTCCTTACTGCTCTCTGCAAAACTGACACCCTATTAAAGAAAACAACCTTTATAAACCTTCTGTGTGGGGCCCTCACGATTTTATCTTCCAGGGGTTCAGACCGGTGCAGTTCATTCAAGACAGATTGCTCCCATGCAGGTGAATCTCCTTGAATTTAGCATTATGTCAGTAAAAATGGGGTTTTTCCACAGGCTTTGGTCACTGCCCAGCCCTCCAAGCACAGACCCCACTGCACGGTGCTTCCTGCCCTCCAGGGAAGCAGCTGGGACAAAAACACACGTTTTATTTTTGTCAAAACCATAATTTGCACGGGCTGTATTTGGAAGGTGCCCATGCCAAGGCCCAGAGCCACAGGGACACCAGCAGAAGACGTGCATGACTGACAAATGCTGCAAGGTGTAGCCTTGGATGCACCAACAAATCTCCCATCCGTAATTTTCCTTAAAAATCACACAGCTGAAGCTCATCCTCTTGCTGTCTTACTGTAGCAGGTGTTTTGTGTAGAGCACAAATTAATTCACTCCTTATTAGTAATTTTCAAAGGACTTTGCCTTATCCTGTAAAAGCAAATCCTAGACTTTATCCACTTTGACTACCATGATACTTGCAGCCTTTCACACATGCTGTTAGCTGCTCATTTATCTTGCACTAGTGATAGTCTTTTTAGCTGACCTGTGGTGTGACTTCAGCTGAATAGAATGTAAAACAGGAGCTGATAAAGAGCATTTTTACATCTGAAGGTCATAAATATTGAACAGGTTCCCTATCATGCTTGTAAAGAAGGGTGTCACGCCTCTTTTGGTTTTGCAGTCAGTCTTTGAAAAGCAAAGGCCTAGCAGGAGTACTGGGGTATATATAGAATACTTCTTCACACTTCTAAAGGAGTACAGAACACTTCTAGAAATTTAATAATAAATATAAACAGCTTGTGCTTCAAAATGCTACATTAATGCAGTGCTAGAACTGTAATATCAGACACTCAAAATCAGAATATTTTAGAAGGCTGGGCTGTTCTAATTGTAATGTGGCTAAGCTGCATGTCCCAAATTATATATGGCATGTTTTAAGAGTAAGAATGTATTAAAACTTACATTTTAAAAGCCACTTTCTTTTTCAATATGTGAAGCTTATGTTAATGAGGAGTGAGTGACAAAGGCAGATTTGAAGGTGATCTCTTCAGTGGTTAGAAATTTTCCAACTCCGCCGTTTCACATCTCCTTTTATGACCATCAGGTTGATTTAAAAATCATGCTGGCTCAAATTACCAGTTCTCTCCTCAAAAGTAATTAGTTTGCTGTTTAAATAATCTCAAACTATGAACTGTGGCTTTTTTATTTTTACAAATGAGGTTAAATAGAGAGGGTTTGCATATTTTTTTACAACAGGTAAATATGGATAATTTAGAGATGAGCAACTCCATAGCCTTCCTATGTCTGCTGGGAAATAGAAAAGGCTGAGGGATAATTCATCCTTTTTGTTTGAGACTGACACTGAAAATTCCATGTCAAATTGATTTTTTTTCATGGGTCCTTTGCTGTTATCAGTTTGTAATTTGTTATCTGGACTTATTAAAACGTGTGAGGTATCTTTATTTCTCTCTCTTCACACAAAAAGCAGCATTAGTGAGCACTTCAGTTCAGACCTATTTTGAGGAGCTGAGCATCAGACAACATTTTGTGATCCTAATGAGGTCTTTAAACAACACGCTATGGTGAGGGTTAACCTTGACACCGGATTTAAAAAACCAAATTGAATCTTCACACTGACTTAGTGTGGGCCTTGACTCTGGCTGCATTTGAAGGAATTTACCTGGGAAAACGTAGATGTGGGAGAGATCTGACTGATTATTTTTATCTGATTTCTTCCCTGTGTATGCACTGTGCTGCCATCAGGTCCAGCCCTTTGGAGCCCACAAGGATGGCACAGGGATTGTGGCACCCCTGCCCCAGAGCTTACCCTAAAATTCTGGCTTTTCATCTTTACTAAGTGCTTTAAACCTTTCTTTTAATCTGTAAATATAATTTGTATCTCTTTTGGAGGCTGAATTCAGCACAATTTTAAAGATACTGTTTGTCTTACTGCTGCTCACTGCACTATCTGAATAAGTACACCACGTTTAGATTTCCCTGTGTAAGAAGTGCATGCTTTGTTGTAGAAAGTGGAAAAGCTGGTGACTACTGAACTCCTGTCTGTTTAATCTGCTAAAGAGCTTTAATTAAAATGGGGATCTCATTAGCAGAGACATTAATATATAATTTATTGTTTCATTTTTCCAAATGTTTCCTAAAGCATAACTTATCATGTAACATGTCCAAACAATTGATAAAACCAGTCTGCAGTCTGACACAGGTTGAGTTTTTTAACAGACTTATCAAAAATTTAAAAATTTCTGCCTGTTAGAAAGAGTAACGTTCTCCCCCATTAGAGTGATGTTTTCATCAATGGCAGTGATTGATAGTCTGTTCCTGCTAAAAAGTAACCCCACTCACATTCTGAATGTAAAATAGGGCACTGGAGTCAGTGGTACAGATGTGTGTCCTTGTCCACTCTGCACAGACAAAACAGCACAGAAAGTGTTGATCCACAGCACTGGAGGTTTGCTTGCTCTGCCCCTCTGAGCCGTGGCTCACTTCTGCCTCCACACTCCTGAATTTTAGGCAGCCACTCTGCACATTGTGCTGCAATTGAGTAGTTACACAAATTTAACAGTAACCAAAATCCCTCTCATATCTCTATAAGGGTCTGCTGCATCGTGGCCTCACCAGTTAAGGGGTTTTTTTTCCTGCTGAGGATATCAGTTGTTCCACTCCCAGAATCACCAGGCAAATATGGACTTTCTCATTCTTGAAGCTTGCAGAAGAAATAAGTGATGGAAATAAAACAGAACTTGTAAGTGCTTTCCCCTATTAGGAGCAGATTCAGCAATGTAAATGGGCTGCACAAACATATTTTGTTATTCAGTGAGCAACAAACCCTGATTTAGTTACCTTTAGCACCAGACTGCTCTCAGTTGCACGCCTTGTCCATTGTCATCCAAGCCTCCTGGAGCTAAAGGGTCACTGTTATTGAGGGCCATTCAGCCTTTATTTGCTGAACAACACAATACCAAGCAAAACCACAAGCCCTTTTGTGTTTCTGAGACAAATGGAAGTGTTTGGGGTCCCTACAGCAAAAGGAAAATTGGGGCCCCGAGGATGTGGTTAGATTTGAGGAGTTGTGAAGACCTGGAAAATACTGTAGGGCCAGGGGTTTGAGAAGGCTGCTCCTCAGCTGGCAAAGCACACAGGGCTTGTTGGAATTCTGGGGCACTTTTCCAGCAGTGGGCTTTAAAAGTGATGCCGTGGAAGTCATGTGAATGACACAGGAGAGTTTTCTTGTCTGAAACGTCTGAAGCTTTCCAGCTTCTCATGTTCTCTGCCTGTGGCTGAGCCCTTGAGGGCAATGTCTGCTGCTGACTCCAGCAGGGGCAGGAAGATGCTCCCCACACATTTTGTGTCTGGCTGCCAGCCTGAAAGGACAAGAAGAGAGTGCCATGAGGGCTGGCCTGAAAGGTGCACTCAGCTGTTGCTTCGAGAACAAAACTTTGCCTTAATATATGCTAAGGGGTTAAGAGGGGAATGAAAATTATTCTTTCAGTAAAGGGAAATGGCAAAACAGTTTTAGCTGAAACCTGCTAAAAAATGCTTGCCCCTGGGCGGCCACAAAGCAGGAAAATATCACCAGAGAAGGGGAATGTTTCAAAAAGTTATCTGAATGAAAGAAACAGAAAGTTATTATGGCACTCCCGACTTAACCTTACCAGCCACTGCTGCTGGAGCTTACTCTAATACTGTATCTTATCTGACCCAAATCCTAAGCCAAATAGTTTTGTTCTCTGTTCCTTTATATTTTGCTGCTGGCTACAGATAAAATTGAGCATGTTTCATTCAAAGAATATTAGTGTCTAGATACCGACTGTTCATCCACTCAGAGATACAAAAGAAATAGTAAAGGGTATTTGCTTCAACATAATGACTTCATCAAACAAATGGAACACAAGTAGCTCAGTATTGTAGAAACAAAGAGAGTTCTCATAAACTGAAGAACAGGAGGATAGGGATGACTATTCCACTTTCATGGAACAAAACTGGTGATTCCTTTGATAAACAGCTTCATAAAACAAAGCTGAGTCTTATTAAAATGTGTCTTGTCTCTGTAATTTTATAAAAGATGGTGTAAATCTTTGGAGCTATTTTGCTTATATCCTCCAAAATAAAAGGACTCTTAATTCATAATTTATAAGCACAGCCACTCCAGTGAGTGTTCCTGCAGGCTACTCTCACTACCTCAGCAACCACCAGAGAATGCTAAGCAGAAACAGCAGGACCCCTCTGGACATAAATAGGTTTTTTCTCATATCACTTGATAATTTTTTTTTTCCTTCGGACTGTTAAGTCCTTTGTCCTCTACTACCCAGGATGTTAGCTGGTCATCTCCACACTGCTGTAAAGATGAAAAGAGTGGAAATAACAGGGAGACATCTGCAGTGCTCCACGCTGACGGGGCAGAGGCAGCCTGCATCGATCGCCTCGGCGAGCTGGGAGTAGGAATGTAAACTCAGCCTGCTGCTGCTTTCCATCAAAGCAGAGCAAGTCAAGCTTTCCTTTGGCACAGGCCTGCATTCATTTCTCCCCTTGTCAATATGTCCTGATAGAGCTTTTAGAGACTTATCAATATTTAACTGCACTTCTATTGACTCAGCAATTACACAGTAATTGATTTAAGATTGATTATCATCATGTTAACATTTTAATGGTCAAAGAGTAATATAACTAACTGAACATGATATTATTTTTGGCTTTTATTACCTTTGTCCGTGTGTATTATTGTTCCTTGTCACCAGATTTTAAGTTTTACTTAATGCTGTATTGTTCACCAAAAATAACTGAGAATATTGTTTATAGATTTACTCTTTGCCAGAACTAATTCTTATTTTCACAGCATAATGTTTTTATTATAATTAGAACATTCAAGTGGGTCTCTTCAGAATATCTCATTACTAGTTAAAACATATGAAAAGTGTGAGTCCTGGCAAACAGTCAATTAATCCCCTGTGCCACACATGAGGCAGTTAGCTAAAGGATAAGACAACTGAGTTATTTTATCAACTGCAGTGCTCTATCCAAGAGCTGGGTTTGATGAATGATGCTTTCCATTAATCAGTTTTATTGATTTCTTGCATGGAGAGCTCTGAGACCTAGCTGGAACTACAGCAGGTTTGAGCTCTGCCAGCTGTGGAGATATAAATATCAGCCAAGAAAAATATCCAAGAAATAAAACCAGGAATCTGGAAAGATGGAATTTTTTCCCAGTGCAGGAGATTAATTCAGTGCTGTTGGTACTGACTCTTTGTTTCTCTTGGTGTGTGAGGTGTAGTGAAGGCTTTGTGTGGCCTGGTGTGTGCAAGAGCAGTGGGATGTGAGGGCAGGACCAGGTTGGGATGTTACCTGTTAAACAGGAGACAAAAATCACAGATACACGGCTATATGGGATTTTTTTTTTTTTTTTTTCTTTGCGACAGCCAGCTAAAGAAATAGAAGTACAACAGAAAAATGAGAAGTTAGATTACAGGTGTTCAGAGACTGTCACTATAAACCATTTTCCATCCAGTCTTTTCTGAGACAATCAGAGATTAATTTAAGAAAATCTGACACTATATTTATATATATATTTTTAACTGTCTTTTTTCATGATTTCCCTTGCTGGGGCACTTTCCAAGAACCCACTTCTGAAGTTTTTCTCAAGATACAGAGGTCAGTTGCTCTCCCAAATAGACCTTGGGAGACTGAGTGTTAGATCTGGACCTTAATCAAAGGGAAGAAAGAGTAAAGGGATCTTCAAAGGATGCCTCACTATGCAAACAAGAGGTCTGTGAGCTATTTCATGGCAGAGCCAACCTGTTCACTGGTAACAACTGAAAAATGGTATTTTCTGCAATGAAGTGGACAGGTTTGAAGTTTTTGAAAGTTTGTGAATCCAAAGCTATCAGAAAACTGCCACTTGATGGGCTGCTACATCAAAGATGGCAAAGCTTCCTCTGTCCCTGTAGGGGCTGGTCAGAACTGGGACTTTGCATGGATGTCTCTTGGTGACGCCTTTTCCCGTTCGCTATCAGCCATTGGAAGTTTTGTAACTCTGAGCAGACATCTTTTCAGAGAATCACAGAATTGTTAGGGTTGGAGGGACCTCTGGAGATCATCCAGTCCAGCCCTCTGCCAAGGCAGGGTCACCTGGAGCAGGTGACACAGGACCACGGGCAGGTAGAACTTGAATGTCTCCAGAGAGGGGCTCCGTGACCCCCCTGGGAATCTGTTCCACCCTCAGTACAAAGTTCTTCCTCATGTTGAGGTGAAACTTCTTGTATTTTAGTTTATGACCATGACCACTAATCAGAATTTTCTCTTATCAATATTAGAAGGAATGGAAGCTCTTCTAATAAAAAGGATTTGGTTTTTTTTCCTCTTCTATTTTTCAGTGATTTCCTCCTTCTTCCCAAAGCTAAGAATCAGTCTGATATGGTATTTAGGATGCCATGGATAAAAAATAAAATAGAAGGAAGTCCTTTAATATTAATACAGGCAGCTTAATTGCTGTGTACTGAGAAAAATAAATCAGCAGAACCTTTACTAAATACTGAGGTTGCTTCTGTTGTGTACAAAGATTCCTTGAGAGATGCAGTTTCAACCTCCTTGTGGTGTCATTTCAGCACAGCAGCTCAGACTGATGATGGTAATTAACATTTGCCATAATAGACAGTAACAGGGCAAATACAGCTTCAGGATTCCTGTTGCCATATACAGTGTCCAGCATGAAGGACTTTATTTGTTAACTTCTCATCAGTCCAGGAATGCCAGCACATGGAGCCTCTCCCGGCTGCAGAATGGGATCTGATCCAAAACAATCTGGTGGTCTTTGGGATCTTGCCCAGGTTTGTGTCAGGAACTGCAGGACTGAACCTCAGCTTGAGCCAAGTGACAAAACACCATCATTACCCAATAATGGGAGAGGTTACATGAGTGCAGGACAGTTGAAAGGCAACAGAAAGCTTTCTTGAAGAGTCCAGGGAATTATTTCTGAAGGTTTGATAAATTTTTTTTTTTTTTAATATTGGTTGAATCACTATAGGAAGAGCCTCATACTAAGGCTGTATTTTGTAAAAAATTAAAAACAAACCATAGATATTCATACAGGATTGAAAAAAAATAGGTCCTCCTCCCCCAGAAATAATCACTGTTAAGAATCTGGTTTTGAAATTAATTTTGTTTCTGTCTTGTATCTAGACAGATATTAGATGTGCATAAACACCCAGGAAACCCTTTGTTCTGACCTTGTTGCAATTTTCAACCCCTTTGCACAGTTTGTACATGACTGAACCAGGCCTGGGCCTGCAGTGGATCATTTGACTCCCCTCATTTACTTCCCTCATTTGCTGGAAGTGAATTAGGACAGTCAGAAAAGGTCAGTGTGCTGCCTCAGGAAAAGTTTCTGATGTTCAGGATTCCTCTGCATTCAGTCAATTTGGATAAGGAATATCAGGTGAAAAAGTTGATTCCTGCTCAGTCAGACTACTGACAGGGAAATAAATAAAACATTTTAAAAGGACAAGCCTGTCCACATGTCTGCACTTAATTTTAGAACTTCATGTTTTATTTAATATTCTTATACCTAGGTAGAAAATACTGAATTTCACATTAAATACTTCATTTTAATTAAAATATAATACCAGGGGGAAAATCTCAAACACACTGCCTGTAAAAGAAAAAGAAAATAAACCAAGCAAAAACCTGACATGACAGAGGTGTACTCAGTTTTTAGAGTCTCCTTTTCTAACTGTCCTGCACGAAACTGAGGAGCTGAATTTTTAGAGCCATTGGGTGTCACAGTTTTATTTGAAAGGAGAAGAGGCTGCAGCTGCCTCGAATTCCTCAAAATTATGTCTGAGATAGCTCAAAATATCTGGGCTTACTCTTCCCTGAGAAGAAATTGCTCCCTAAGTTCTGGATTCTTTTTGCTGTCTGCATCCAGAGGCTCTTTGTTTCTCCCCTGACATCCTCGGCAGGCCTCGAGGAGTGCTCTTTATTTATTTGATTGTTTCTTTGTTTGCTTGTTGTTTTTCTCACGAGCTTTGGGTGAGATTTAGATACAGCTGTGCTCTCCCTGGCTGCCAGAGCCCAAAGGGATCGTGCTGCTGCTCCTGTCAGATCTGCAGAGCCTGGGCAGCAATTCTGCCCAGCCTTTGATCCATCTCTTCTCATGCTGCTCCTCCCCACCTTTGTGCCAAAGCTGGGTGCATTCCTAAATGGATTCTGTGATTATTAGCTGCTGCCAGAGGTGGCAATGATATTTAATACTTCCCTTTTATGGAGGTTTTTAGTGAGCTGAGTGTTTGAACTAATGAAATTCTGATACATCTCCTTGTGGTTACAATTCTGCACGTTGTAATTTTTGAAAAATGATGAGTGTTTTGTTTCTTTTTATCTTCTTTAGAACAACTTCTTAAACTAAAAAAAAAAAAAAAAATCCCTTAAATATAAAGGTAGCACTGCAAAAAGTTGTCTGTTCAATTTGGTCAAAAAATAAACCACAGCTACAAACACCTGAGTCTTATATGTGACACTTATTATAACGTGGCTCAGTGGGGGTAATAATATCCAAAAATCTTGGGAGACAAGGCAGGAAGGGCAGGACTGAACTTTGACAATGCCTCTCCTACTTTAGCTTCATCTCTTTTGGGACAATACTAAAAGAAAAAGGAAAAACCCTCAGATGTCATTTATGACATGTCAGCATTCCCTGGCTCCAAACATAGCCCAAACCCAACTCTGTGGAAGAGTTGTTTTGCATGACAAATTACACTGTTACAGCCACTCTTGTAATTAGTATGGAAGGAAGATATGTTGGATTTGAGGGGGGGAAGTGTACAAAAGATTAATTGCAGTCTATTAAAATTCTAAATTCATCATCACTGGAAATTTTCGTCATTTTATACCAGGGTGGAAAAATTTCAATGCATTCATGAAATGAATCCAGTATGTGCTAATCTGCCATGCCAACCTCATTCCAACTTGAGGGCCCAATTGTATTATAAAGCATAATTACTCCAGAGCTGAAGTCTTAAGGAAGGCTTTGAAGGCAGTGTCTGTGAAACACAAATTGAAACTGCCATGGTTCGTGTATAAACTTACTTAACCTAGCAGAACCCATAAAAGCAAGACCTTCTTAAATTGCCCCAGGTACCAAAACAGAAGTGTTATTAGAATGTCCATATTTCATAATGGTTTTGAACACTTCTTGTTTTAAAATGGATCGAAAGGCCTCCAAAGCAGTGAAGATTTCCATATGTTTTAAATTAAGCAGTTTTAATGTCTTTAATAATGGCTAGCAATAGCCCCAGTAGAATTATTTTTTATCATAATTATGTCTGCAAACATGCAGTATTTAGGCAGACTATTATGAGTCTATGTATCTCTCCTTTTTTCCTGTTCAGTTGTATCATAGAATAGAAAAGATTTTTAATAACGTATTGTCAGCCACAGGAGTGTCAGAGAAGAGGAGCTGGTCTCTCTTCATTGGCCTTTTTCTGGATAGCAGTGTGACTTCTGAGAATACCACTCAGAGCCTTTAAAATCAGTGCATCATTTCTTTCTTTAAGGTAATCATTGAAGTCTTCTTTCAAAAAGTAACCTGATGAAGACAAGTGGGGTCAAAGCTGACAAAAACAAATTGTTCTTCACTACTGAAAATCCCATTTGGCAATGAAAAGTTCAGTTCAAACCAGGATTTCTGTTCTGAGCTTTGAGAAAGTTGTATTAGTGCAAAACAAACCTCTTCTGTCCTTCTTGTCTGACTGCAACTTGCCATAAAAAAAAAAAAAAAGGCAACAGAAAATTCCTGGCACTAACACTTCTTTACTTTTCCATAACATCCATAGCTTAATTTATCCTAAAATTATTATGGCTTGAGGATCAGCTAACTAGGAACACTCATCATAATTTTCACTGGCTGTTTGCAAAACATTACATCTGGGTAATTTAATGCAAGTTACTCCTGTGAACACTTGCTTAAAATAAAATACACAGACAACATAAGCATCAACAATATGAGGCATCTCATTGCCTGATAGCTCTGGAAAGAACATTTTGTATCTGGCCGTGTAACTGCTTATAGGAACAAGCTAAAATCACAGGAAATGCATAATGGAGAGTCCTAATGTGCTAAAACACGTTGTCTTTGGTTCTCTCTAAATTGTTCTCTCTCAGCAAACCTTTCCCCACATTTTTCCCTGCTGGGATTGATGATGGTTGAAATATTTTCTTCTATTTCATATGCATAAAATTCCATGATGAGTCATTTTTTTATAAGCTTAGGTTTGGTATCTACCCTGTGGGACCCATGGCCTAATGGGCCTTTTGTGCACTTAAGAAATGAGTGGAGAGTATTAAATATCCTGAAATCATTAGAATGGCTTTGCTATTTGTTTCAGTGTAGATGCTGTCCAGTCATCTAACAATGAGAAACATTTTAGCAATGAAATGGCTGAAAATGGGGGTGTCTTTGCCCAGGGAGTGACTCACATCCGGGATTATTCCCCAGAAAGTGTTTTGATATCTGGTTTTCATAGCTGCCCACAACCATTAGGGCACAGTATTTCTTTCCTTCTAATGCCATTCCTTCTGCCTCAGTGAAAAAAACCAAACCAGATACTGTTTTCCTTCAAAGGCTAGAAAGAAATGGAACATTTTTTCCAAGTAAATTTGGCAGGTTAGTTTTGTCATCACTGTTCACTGACCCTTCCTTTCAAAGGTCTCTGCATTTGCACTCCATTTTTGCATTGTCTAAACACTCCCAGTGAACTGTAACTGGTTCAAGGGAACTAAAAACCATGCATATTTGCATTAAATTTTTGCTTGAAAAAACCTTGACCAACCTGGGTTTAAAATGACCACGTGCCTCTTTGCATTTACAGAAAAAAAAAAAAAAAAAAGATTGTAAGTGGCAGAAAATAACTTGTAAATACACTTGATTCCAAACCCATTCAGTCTCTGAGTGTTTTCCTGTGATAGTCAAATAATCCCTTAAACTGCCTTCCTAAAGTTATGCCTTATTCAAATGTTTCAGTGTTTCTACAGGAACTGACTCTGCAGGTTGAAAGAGCTCAGTCCCCAGGAGTTTACCCAGGTTTGCTTTGCTTCCCCAAAGCTTTTGGTAAACAGGGCCTTTGCTAGAGCAGGGCTCATTTCCTTCAGCTGCTTGTGGGCACCTGCCAGGTACCACAGGGTTTCTGCACTGCTGATCTCCTGCGTGTGTATCACCCTTCTAAACATTCTCAGAGGTCAAATAACCCCATTTCCCTTTGCTGCTGTGCCTGGCAGTGTTTCCCATGCCTGGGGGTGGATGTGATGTTCCTGTGTCATCAGCCAGCCCCTGCACAGGGACAGGAGAGGGACAGCAAAGCCCCCACACAGCTCCTTGAGAAGGGAGCAGCCAACAGAGGAAAACAGAGAAGGCTGGCAAGGCTGGTGGGATTTTTGTCTCCCCTCACCCAAGAGAATTAGTGCTTCCACCCTGGAATAGATCATTACGAACCCTTTTGTGGAACTGGTCAGTAAATTAAGCTGTGATGTGCTCAGAAGAGGCTAATGACAATAATTCTGCTCCTTCCCTTGATTCTTCTCCTTAATCCTGCAATGAGAGCATTCTGCAGGCCCTCCTCCAACAGGCTGGATTTCACATTTCCCATTACAGTCCCCTGAAGAAAATGTATAGGCAGTAGCACTGTTCCTAAATCCTCAGGGAACTGATCACTTGGAGTCAAGTGCAACTAGAGCATGATTATTTAAATCTTGTAAGAATAGACTTTAATTCTCTGGAAGAAAAAAATAGACATTCTTTAATTACTTTTGCTTGCCTTTCTTCACTTTAGATTTGCTATAAATGGTGAATCACAGATATGATAATGTTATCCTCCTTAGAAAATGATTGTTGGAATCGTAGAAGCAGGGATAAGGCTGCTCCTTTGAAATTCTGCCCTTAGGATTGAGAAAAAAGTTGGGCTGACTCAGAAATTGTCCATTTTAGTGTGTTTCATTTTTCTCTCAAAGGCAAATTCTTGTTAAATGCTGTGTTCAAGTACAAGAGCTGAAAACCTGTGACTACAATACGTGAGCTACAGGTACAATCTAAAACTGAAGACAGAAGGAAAAGACAGAAGTCTCAAGATGAGGCCGAATAATTGCTAAAATTGGCAGCTTAACAAAAGGCTAAAAAAACCTCATTCAAGTGTGCATGAGTGTATCTGTGGTTTTTTACTGTCTCACTAATAAGAGTAATAGTCATCCAAATGTCATAATGACTGAATTAATGTGTGGAGGATTAGTGCCAGGTAGATTAAATAAGGTGTAGAACACGTTTTCTTCTCTGACACATGAAGTCCAAGCTTTCCAGAGCAGTAAATGTCCTTTTTACGTGTCTGCTCAGGGTCTGACTGTGTCTCAACAGCTGAATTAAGTGAATAACTGCAGCTCACAGGGCACAGTAAAAAGCTGGCTAAGGTAGAATGAAACCAAACCAGCAGAGAGCAGCGTGGTGAGCCCATGGGTAAAGGGATCACCCCCATTGCAAAGGCAGCAGAGCAGCAGAATTGCACTGAAGAACGTCCCAGCACAGCCCAGCTCTGGGAGCCAGCACTGGTTTGATTTCCCTCCCAGGCTGCCTCAGAGCCCGGGTGTCCTGCTCAGGCTGTCCTTGCTCCCACTGGAAGCTGCAGAAACTCATGGTCTAGCTGCACCAGGATGCCTGGCTCTGTTTTTCCTCAATTCCAAAATACTTTTGGCAGCAATTTTCTTTTTTTTTTTTTTTCCCTTCCTTGTTTTTGTAGAAAAATAGCAAATGGCAGAAGTGTTCAGATATGGAGCTACACTTAGAGAATCATAAGTTCCCTGTTTGATACTTCAAAGTGCCTTCTTTCACATTAATCTAGGACACAGTTTTTAAGGAAGTGTCAGAGAGTCTGTAATTTTATGTAGAATATTAAAATAATTGCTCTCTATAGCTGCTTGCATTTTAAGTCAACTCTCTGTCTAAAAAGCTACAATATACTTCAGTGGCATTTTTTTCAGCTACAACATTTTGAAACACAAAAATTCCCTTTTTCAGGTCAGTGCAGACAGAATGCACTGAGTAAGGATCTGCCAATTTCCTTTCATGTCTGATCTTTGCTTCCTTGATCATTTCCGCAATCTCTATCACTGGCTGTCTGTGCCTCCACTTGTAGCATTAACCTTGATGTTTTGTAATGGATGTCTCACACGGCCTTTGCTCTTTCCTGTTCTCTCCCTTAATTTCCTTGGCTATCCACACTAGTGGTTTTCTTCTTTTATAGCCTATTTATTTCCCAGTGTTATGTTCTTCCCTTGGACTCCCATTTAATTAAGGCTGTACTGTCAGCTTGAAAATCACATTTCCATCTGAAAATGTTGTGTCTTCTCTTGTTACACGAAGCCCTTGAGATGACTCTGGCTGAAGCACCGAGGGGCTGGGGGTGTGGGGTGTGTGCCTGGCCTTTTGTCATCTCCCTTGACTTGTGTAACGTTCCAGCATCATTTCAGTGCCTGGCATTTCTGCTGCCTTAGACAGTTCTGCCACTGCCTGTTTGCAGGAGGAGGAGAGAAATAACCCTCCCAGCCTCCCATCATTTCCCCTGTGGCCCTACAGGAATACGTGAGTCAGGATCAAGTCAGTACTGAATGAATTAAGGTGTATTACTGTGCTGCTGAAAAAGAAAATTAAACTCCAGACCTCTTGCTCCCCCCATTGTTAGGGAAGGACCAGGATGTGTCTGGACACTTCTGGGATGTTTTCATTAGCATTTCAAGACTTATAAAAACACAGCCACTTCTGTTTGTTCTCTGTTTTCCTCTGCTCTGTTATTATGTACCAATCACGGAGCAAATACAGCCCTCTCAAATAAAGCAAATGTTGAATAGAGAAAAGCTCTTTCTGTTCATTAGTGCCCTCCTTTAGGAGAGAAATAACTCCTGCTGCACCAAAACTCTGCATTCTGGGACAGTATCTACTTTAAAAACTCACCAAAAAGACTTTTATAACGCTTTTGGCATCCCTTAGTGCAGCACTCTCATACTCACAGCAAACAAAAGGCATTGAGTTGCATTCTTCAAGTCCTTTTGTAAATAGACACTGACAATAGTAACAGCAACCTCTAGGAGTTGTGGAGGTATTTATGTGTTAGTGTAAAACAGAGATAACACACAGAACAGAGTTAGGAAATGTGGTGATTTATATCTTTGAGTAACTCACAGCCTTCATAAATTAGGTGGCTGGAAAGATTGACCACAGTAACACCATAATTGAGCTGCCCAAGTTCACAAGGACTATTCTTTTTTCTTTTTTTTCCTTTTTTTTTTTTTAAGTACTTTGTAGTGTTGCTGGTGGTGAATGCAGAATGTTAGGGTTGTTGTAACACTTCAGATCACTTGGAAAGGGTAAGACAGGGAAGGAGTACAGAATAAGGGGTTATCTCTTTGTATGAAAGGAAAAATAGAATTTCCTTGACAGAATTACAAGGATTTCTTTTAAGGTTTCATAAAACTCATGATTTTCTTGCTAACATGCCCAATTAAGTAATTTCCTCTCTCTTTTACGCAAAGCTAATGAATTTTAAAGATTTTTACACAAGAGGGAAAGAGGGTTTCTGAGAACCCAGTCTACTGAAACCCCTGTACTGCACGGCCATCTCACCTACTGGGTTATCCCACAAAAGGGACACTTCTCCACACTAATATAATGATTTAAATTGACTGCATCTTTCGATGGGTATTCAGTCAATTTGAACTGTATTTTTTGAATAACTGTGATGACAGGTTTTGGCAAATTACCTGTTATCAAAGGAACTTGCACATTTGCTTCAAAACAGAATATTTTATTCCTCCTGTTGCCCTCTTGTTATGTGGAGGCAGCCCCTTGAGGGCACCCCCAGTGTCCCAAAGCCCCTTGAGGGCACCCCCAGAGTCCCAAAGCCAGGAACAATGTTGATGGGAGAACTGCACCTGAACAGAGGCTCCAGGGCTGCAGTCACTGGGGGATTTGGAGCTTCCTTCCATCAGATAAATGGAAACACTGGATACCCTCAGGACTGGGTAAAAGAGTCAGATTTTAGTTTACAGACCACTTTGTACAAATACTGTATTTTAACACATTATTTTTCCACGTATATGTATGATCTGTCCCTCTGATTAAAATGAAAGATTTTCAATTAGCTGAAATTAGCTGCTGGGAGGAACATAATGAGGGCTTTTAAGCCCTAGAAAGGACAACAGTGGCTGAAGAGCTGATTTAAGGAATTGTCAAAATTAGAAAAGATGTCTTTTCACATCCAAAAGTCCCTACATTTTATTGTAATGATTGAAAGAAAAGGATTTGATTCCTGAGGGACTTTCCGAGCACTCTGATGTCCTCCACAGTCCTGACACTACTTGGCTTTCTGCAACTTCTTGGAAAGGAGTTACAAAGCAAAGGTTTCATTAGTTGTTTCAAAATCTCTGGGAAAGACCTTTGGTACCAATATTTCTTGAGACTAATAAAAAATGATATTTTGAGGATGCCGAATATTTTTATTATTTGAATTCTTAGTGAAATCCCATGAAACACTGGTGTTAAAATTCTGATTTCTTTGCATTGCTGGTAAGAACTCAGACGTTTGTTAGCTGGGAAGTGAAACAACTGGGGCAAATGAGAATAATTCCTTTTAGTAGGATAACTATCTGAACAAACAGCATATCATTTTCTCAATAAAGCTCCTAGTAGGAGTGTCCTTTTGGATATTCACCTGCTGCTGGATGGTGTCACAAAGATGCCAAAGCACGTTTTTCCACCTGCAATTACCAAAGGGTTTGTGCCCTGTTCTGTCCAGGTCCCTCAGAGTCCCTCCATGGCTTTTTCTTCCCAGTTTAAATTATACTGAGCACTTTGGAAGGTTTATTTTCCATTTTCACTTCAGCTGCATTGTAGGCACAGAGCATATTATCATGTGTTAGATAGATTTGATGTACTCTTTCTGTATTCAATGCAGGTTCGTGGTTTCAGTCTCTTCTTGGAATCTTTCAAATCTGTTTCTCCTGTCATGCTCTGCCCTTGTAGCTGAGATGAGCTGAGATAACCCTCTGCAGGTATTTTGGCAGTTGCAAGAAAGACAGTGTCATTGGCAGAAAAGAAAATTCAGCATTTGCTTTTGCTCCTGATCCTTGGAGATTATTAACCTGCAAAATACATAACTCAGCCTATTAAATACATCTTTCTGTGGCTTTCACAGTGCACTTGAGGAGATAGGGAGGTAGCAGGATTGTGATTTTGCCTTCAGTCAAATTAAGTGGAACTTAAATCAGGAGAAACTTCATAATTAAAGCTGGCTTGCACAAGGATCAGTTTTGTCCAAGTCCACTAATAGGATTTTAATTTTTGATTGATCTGATTCTCCTTTCACACAATATGGATGAAAAGAACTTCAGTGAACTCACTGAGCCTTTGGAACTGCAAAAAAAAGGATCATTTCTGACTGTGTAGCTTAGCCTTTTTAACAGTAACTGCTGGAAATCAGATGCACATGCACAGACCCAATGGCATGTGTTCAATTTTTTCATTTCTCAGGATAATGTAGAATAGGTAATGTGTTCTCTCTCAAATGCCTGCTACCTTAATGTGTAAGACAGAGCAGAGTAAAATGAGGCTTATTCCCCTTTCATTTCACAAGAAAATTAATTTTGACTATTGCTTTATACAGATTTGCATGATGGTGACTTGGGTTAAATAGACTTCTCAGCTTTTCTATCCAAATTTATGATGGGAACAATTCCTTGTAAGTCTAATTATCATCACAAAATCCTATTACAACATGATGAGGGGAAAAAACAGAAACGTTTACAACACTTACATACAAGTCTGCTTTAGCAATTGGCCTCTTTATGATACCCAGGTGCTCTGCCTGTGTCTTCACGAGAATTGAATGACATGACCTGGAAGCTCAGAGTAAACGTTTAAGCTTTACTAGTCCTTGAAAAGCAGTAAGGTGGAGAAGATGTTGCAATACTTGTTAGTGAAACTATTTGGAAATTGAATTACAGATGCTCTCAGGGCCACATCCCATCCTTCTATAATTTACAGAAGCAAGTTATCTCCCTGACCCTCAAACCTCGTGTACAACTGCTTCCTTGCCAAACAAAAACAACTACATCATCTGCTTTGACAAGCCAGAGCCGGGAATCAATTTTTGAAGCCCAAGTCTGGCAGTGTCCCGTGTTTGTTGCTGCAGGATCTCCCTTCCCTCTGCAGCTGGGGGGGCTCAGCCCTCCCTGGGTGCTGCCTGCTGGCTGTGATCCCACGGCCTGGGTCCTTCAGTGCTGGCCCACAGCCTCTGGCAACTTCACAACGCAAAATTTCCTTCAAAACACGTTATTTCACACCAAGTTTCCTGGCTCCTTTAAAGGAAAATACTGAAACTAAGAATTTTCAGTTTACTGTAGGTTGGAGATAATTAATATAATTGCTGATGAGCTCAAAATTATTGATGAGCTCAAATTTCCAGTTAGAGTATCACTGGTTATTTTTGGGGATTCTAACTGAGGAACCCTCCGAATCAGTTAAAAAAAAAAAAATCCTCACACTTTTTTGTGTCTACAAGAGAATAATCCATACATTGTCCTTTAAAGAAAGCTATGTTTCTGGAGGCAATCTTTTTTAAGAACAAAATTCTCCTTGATCTGTCATTGTAGTAGGGTTAAGAAAAAGCTCAGCTCTATTAAGTGCTGTGAGAAAACCTTTATGTCCCTCACAATATTTAGACAGTGCATGTGCAATTCCTTTGCATGCTTCTGAAGGTATTAAACAGAAAATAAATGAAAAATCTAAATACTAAACTTTGTATCGTTTTTGTCCAGCCAAAAAAGAAAAATCCATAGCAGATTACATCAATGCAATATTGTCTGTGTCGGTGAGACTTCATTACCAGATGCTGTTATAACACAGATCACACATTTCACTGACAGAGGGATGTGTGTGATAGCTGCCCATTTACAGATCATTTAGGCTGACTCCACAAAACTCTCAGACTCAGTCCTCTGTGGATATCTTCTTTTACTGGCAGTTTTGCCTGGGTTTTCATTGCTTGCAATGGCCATTTAACTGAAGAAATGCAACTCCCAGCATGAAAGGATTATTTTGCTAATCTTCCTTAAAGCTTCCCCCGAGTATTCTATCAGTGTGAGGTTGTTGGTAGGAGGCAACACAAAGCTAATATAAATCCTGTTTTTCGGAGCTGTGATTTGAAGTCGCACAGCTTTCCACAGTCATGTGCAAGGGTGTTTTGTATAATGCTTCTTATTCATTCTTTCATTCTGCTGGCCCCTAAACCTAAGACCCAATAGGAATAATGCTTTCCTGTAGCTGCCTTGGCAAATATGGCTTTTATTACAGGAGATTTACACAATTTTCAAATCCAATTAGACTCATGCCACCCTGCTGAGCCATACATTCAAATTTAGCAAATGAATCTTATGGAATGACCTGCTTCTTCTGCAGTAGTACTTCTTCCTTTTAGTAAAGGATTCTTCAACTTGAAATGTATTTTTTCCTGTTTTTCTACAGTGGGTTCTTTTTAGTAAAGGAAAAATATGGAAACACAGAAAATGTATTCAGAGGCAGTGCTGTAAATGGGACAGTATGTTCCATCCAAGATAATAGAGATGACCTGCTGGCTGATAAAAGATAAAACCATTTCCAGGGCCCTGAACTAACTGCAAGAGAACCCAAAAGGAAAAGAAATTTTTTTTGTGTAGCCTTTTAGAAAAGCAAAATGAAACAAAAAACCCAGCACCCCTCCACCTCCCTCCTACATGTGCATTGGAAATGTGTCTCATTAACTAGATGAATCTACTGTCCCAAAGTACATTGCGATGTGATTTCACCAAGAAAATAATTTACTGAGATTGTCTTTAGTGGGAGAGATCCTGGCAGAATCACAGATTACAGCCAGGGCTGGAACTGACAGATTCTTGCTGTTTGACTGACCCTTTATTTTGTTAAGTGTGAGAAAATTTTGTCTAGCACATCAGAATATGAACTAACACACTAAATATTTTATTCTGTGCTGAANAAAGCAGTAAGGTGGAGAAGATGTTGCAATACTTGTTAGTGAAACTATTTGGAAATTGAATTACAGATGCTCTCAGGGCCACATCCCATCCTTCTATAATTTACAGAAGCAAGTTATCTCCCTGACCCTCAAACCTCGTGTACAACTGCTTCCTTGCCAAACAAAAACAACTACATCATCTGCTTTGACAAGCCAGAGCCGGGAATCAATTTTTGAAGCCCAAGTCTGGCAGTGTCCCGTGTTTGTTGCTGCAGGATCTCCCTTCCCTCTGCAGCTGGGGGGGCTCAGCCCTCCCTGGGTGCTGCCTGCTGGCTGTGATCCCACGGCCTGGGTCCTTCAGTGCTGGCCCACAGCCTCTGGCAACTTCACAACGCAAAATTTCCTTCAAAACACGTTATTTCACACCAAGTTTCCTGGCTCCTTTAAAGGAAAATACTGAAACTAAGAATTTTCAGTTTACTGTAGGTTGGAGATAATTAATATAATTGCTGATGAGCTCAAAATTATTGATGAGCTCAAATTTCCAGTTAGAGTATCACTGGTTATTTTTGGGGATTCTAACTGAGGAACCCTCCGAATCAGTTAAAAAAAAAAAAATCCTCACACTTTTTTGTGTCTACAAGAGAATAATCCATACATTGTCCTTTAAAGAAAGCTATGTTTCTGGAGGCAATCGTTTTTAAGAACAAAATTCTCTTTGATCTGTCATTGTAGTAGGGTTAAGAAAAAGCTCAGCTCTATTAAGTGCTGTGAGAAAACCTTTATGTCCCTCACAATATTTAGACAGTGCATGTGCAATTCCTTTGCATGCTTCTGAAGGTATTAAACAGAAAATAAATGAAAAATCTAAATACTAAACTTTGTATCGTTTTTGTCCAGCCAAAAAAGAAAAATCCATAGCAGATTACATCAATGCAATATTGTCTGTGTCGGTGAGACTTCATTACCAGATGCTGTTATAACACAGATCACACATTTCACTGACAGAGGGATGTGTGTGATAGCTGCCCATTTACAGATCATTTAGGCTGACTCCACAAAACTCTCAGACTCAGTCCTCTGTGGATATCTTCTTTTACTGGCAGTTTTGCCTGGGTTTTCATTGCTTGCAATGGCCATTTAACTGAAGAAATGCAACTCCCAGCATGAAAGGATTATTTTGCTAATCTTCCTTAAAGCTTCCCCCGAGTATTCTATCAGTGTGAGGTTGTTGGTAGGAGGCAACACAAAGCTAATATAAATCCTGTTTTTCGGAGCTGTGATTTGAAGTCGCACAGCTTTCCACAGTCATGTGCAAGGGTGTTTTGTATAATGCTTCTTATTCATTCTTTCATTCTGCTGGCCCCTAAACCTAAGACCCAATAGGAATAATGCTTTCCTGTAGCTGCCTTGGCAAATATGGCTTTTATTACAGGAGATTTACACAATTTTCAAATCCAATTAGACTCATGCCACCCTGCTGAGCCATACATTCAAATTTAGCAAATGAATCTTATGGAATGACCTGCTTCTTCTGCAGTAGTACTTCTTCCTTTTAGTAAAGGATTCTTCAACTTGAAATGTATTTTTTCCTGTTTTTCTACAGTGGGTTCTTTTTAGTAAAGGAAAAATATGGAAACACAGAAAATGTATTCAGAGGCAGTGCTGTAAATGGGACAGTATGTTCCATCCAAGATAATAGAGATGACCTGCTGGCTGATAAAAGATAAAACCATTTCCAGGGCCCTGAACTAACTGCAAGAGAACCCAAAAGGAAAAGAATTTTTTTATGTGTAGCCTTTTAGAAAAGCAAAATGAAACAAAAAACCCAGCACCCCTCCACCTCCCTCCTACATGTGCATTGGAAATGTGTCTCATTAAGTAGATGAATCTACTGTCCCAAAGTACATTGCGATGTGATTTCACCAAGAAAATAATTTACTGAGATTGTCTTTAGTGGGAGAGATCCTGGCAGAATCACAGATTACAGCCAGGGCTGGAACTGACAGATTCTTGCTGTTTGACTGACCCTTTATTTTGTTAAGTGTGAGAAAATTTTGTCTAGCACATCAGAATATGAACTAACACACTAAATATTTTATTCTGTGCTGAATTAAGTATTACAGGTTTTAATTCATCTTCATCAAGTGTCCTTATTGAAAATAAAATAGGCACAGCTCGGCAGAGTAGGAGAGGAGAGGCATAATAATTAAAGCACAAATAATCAGAGCATGTGACTTTATTAAAATTTATTATTAAGCTATTCTTTGCAAAATGTGTCATAGCTTTAGCAGTGCTTTGCCATGATGAAGTGTTCTAGCCGAGGCCCTGGGGTTTGGGAGTTCCAAATCCCACAAAGTCCAGGTGAGTGGCAGGGGCTGTGTGGCAGCATGGAGCCTCTAAGAAGGGCAAGGAGTGTTTGCTTGGGACACTTTGATCAAAACTTTTCTATTTGTAGCAAAAATTTCTGGATGGCACAGTGGTTTAGCTTTGTTTATCTTTTATATGTTGTTTTCACTCCACTATTTTTATTTCAATTCATTTTCACTTGTGTTGTTCTGAGATTCTTATGCTGAGACCCTCCTGTTCATGAGTGCCCTTAATTTGTCCCTGCAGCTGCAATCTGAAACTCTTTTCTAGCCATAGCTGTGGCAAATGACAGATCTGCACACCTTGTGTCGTGTTTGCTTTGGTGTATGATGTGGTGTCAGGGTATACAGGATCTGTCATTTGTGATATGATTTTTTTTGTGAACATCGGGTCCGAATGCGTAGGATTAAGATTGGGGTAATTTTGCTTTTTGGCCTTGTTACCTTGTGATATTGTGGTTCTTAGTACAACTTTGTCAGTTTTTCATTGGGTCTATTCAATTTCCAGCAGAATATGCCTGGAGATAATCAGGCTTTTCCCCCTCTGCAATACCTGTGCTTTCTTGTCAGTGATTCACTCAGACACTGCTCCTTTCCTGAACATGTAGTTTTAATAGAAATGCCAAAGGTAGTGAGCATTCTTTAATGACTAAGTGCGTTGAGTGTCACAGAGTGGATACATTAAAAAAGGAGCTGAGACTTTCCCCAAAAACTTTTGAAACCCAGTAAGAAATATGGCTAATCTTTAGCAGCAAGGTTGTGGCTGTGGTCTCCTGCAGTAGGAGCCCATTTCATGTCCTGAGTGAGCTCCTTTGCATCTCTTTCCCAGAGGTAGGACAGCCCCAGGGAATTTGCCAGCTTACACCTTCTGCTAGGCAAGGGCTGGCCAGGGAGAACAGGCAGGAGATGACTACAGCCTTATTTCTTCACCTTCCCTCCCAAATGGCCTTTGTTTCTGGTTTGGAAGGATAATAATTTACTGCTCATTTTTGCTCAGGGATGGACATGAAGGCAAAATCAGCCTTCTGTCAGAAATTCTGTGAACTAGTTGGTTTCAGAGCCACCAATTCATCAATGGCCGTTTTTCTAGTCAGAATGATGGTCCAACTTACTGCTCTGCAGTTCTTGTTTATGCTTTATTTACATCAGCCTGGCTCCAGAGCCAGCAGGAGCCATGGTTAGCGAGAGATTCTTTCCCTCTTTGAGGCTGGCAGGCCCGGGTAGAGCTCCCCAGGGGTGGGGAGGTGCAGGGTGTGTGGGGCCAGGCTCCCGGCTCCCTCTGCACAGAGCAGTCCTTCGGGAACAGGGCAGCCCCTCGGGAACAGGGCAGCCCCTCGGGAACAGGGCAGCCCCTCAGGAACAGAGCAGCCCCTCGGGAACAGGGCAGCCCCTCGGGAACAGGGCAGCCCCTCGGGAACAGGGCAGTCCCTCAGGAACACGGCAGTCCCTCAGGATCAGGGCAGTCCTTCGGGAACAGGGCAGTCCCTCAGGAACACGGCAGTCCCTCAGGA